>JAPHAW010000012.1:1322500-1922500 GCA_028749045.1 Cupressus sempervirens
AACTATGCTCTTATGATTAAGGTGATGTAGGTTGACTCTCCAAGCACGTATGAAGAAGCAAAGGGAAAAGATGAGTGGGAAGTGGCTATTCAAGAAGAATACAACTCCTTGATAAAGAATGAAACATGGGGACTAACAACACTTCTAGAAGGAAAAAATATGGTTGGTTGCAAGTGGACCTATAAAACCAATTTCACATCAGATGGAGCTATTGAAAAATATAAAGCAAGGTTAGTGGCTAAAGGTTTCTCACAAGAAGAAGGTATAGACTATACTAAAACCTTTGCTCTAGTAGCTAAGATGACTTCCATTTGTACAATAGTTTCTTTAGTTGCAAAGCTTGTTTGGAATTTTTTTCAAATGGATGTGAAAAGAGCATTTTTGCATGTTGATTTAAAGGAAGAAATTTACATTCAACAACCACTAGGATTTATTAAATATGGTGAATAAAATTTAGTGTATAGATTAAGAAAATCAATCTATGGTCTTAAGCAAGCACCAAGGGCATGGTACTAAAAAATAAATAGGTACTTTCTAGATGTTGGATTTAAAAGAAGTAAAGTGGATCTAGATGTGTATGCAAAATATAGTGATGATAAAGTTGTTATCATTGTATTGTATGTGGATGATTTGATTATTACAAGAGATCACACACATGATATTGAGGAAACTAAAGATCAACTCAAACAAGTTTTTGAAATAACTGATTTAGGACTAATGCACTATTTTTTGGGTATGCAAGTATGGCAAGAAGAAGGAAGGATCATGCTTTCTCAAACCAAGTATGTTTTTGATATACATAAAAAGTTCAAAATGAGTGATTGTAAACCATGTAATACACCATGTGAAGTAGGATTGAAGTTGAGTACTAACTCTACTCAAAAGAAGGTGGATGAAAAATTGTATAGGCAGCTTGTTGGAAATCTTGTGTATCTTACTATAACTAGACTAGATATTGCATATGTGGTTGATATTGTATCTAGGTATATGGCAGATCTACACATTGAACATTGGAAAGCAACCAAAAGAATATTAAGACACATTAAGTGCACTTACTAGCTTGGCATTGAATACAAATATGGAGGAAAGCCTACTTTAGTTGGATATACATATTCTGATTATGTAGGTGACATTGATGATAGAAAGTCAACTTCAGGATATATCTTCCATCTTGGATAGGGACCGATTTCATGAAGCAGCAAGAAGCAATCAACAGTGTCACTTTTATCTACTGAAGCTGAACATATTGGTTCATCAAAGGCATCTCAAGAAACATTGTGGCTTAGATGATTACTTGAAAAATTACACATCCACAAGGCCCACCAACTACAATATTTTGTGACAACCAAAGTACTATCAAGCTAGCAAAGAATCTGGTATATCATGCAAGGTCTAAGCATATAGAAGTGCATTATCATTTTGTTCAAGATTTAACTGAAAATCAAGAAGTTGAGCTTCAATTTTGTGGAACAGAAGATCAAGTTGTTGATATATTTACAAAAGCATTGTCTATTGTGAAATTTACTAAATGTAGAGATCTATTACAACTCAAGGAAGTTCCTATCATCTCCAAATAAACATTATGAAAGAGTGTTAGAATAATGTTTATGTATAGTAGTAGTAGTTAAACATTTATTATACCTTCCAGAATACTCTTGAATAGATGGAAAGGAAGACTCCATATTTCTCCATTTTCTCCATCATAACTGGTTATAGAATTTTCTGGAGGCTACAAAATCTATATATATTGAAGCCTCCCCTCACAGGGGAATGCAATACAAACTGGAATGTGCTATGTAAATAAAATTTTAAATTAGAGAGTGCATATCTATTCTACTTTATTCTCATTCTGCTATCCAATTTTCTTGCCCTATCTTTCTCAATTTTTCTGTTGTTCTCCGTACTCTGTTTTCATCACATACATACTTTTTTAGGATATTAGTCAATCCTATTGCTCAATCCAATATTCAATACAAAATAAAATCAGCTCTTGCTATATAAAATGTGATGCCTGATGGTTCGGCTTTTAAAAAAAATGAAAATGCATGTCTTACCTGTATGTTTTGCAGATATTTATTTCTTTTACGTTATATTTGCCTCTTGTTGATTTATGTTTCGAAGTCTTCTAACACCTAAAAATTTGCCTAAAAGTTCTATTTGATTCAAAGCATTCCAAGCATTCATGAATGTGTAAAGAAAATATAAATCACAAAACAAACAACCATTTTAGTTGGCATATTTTATTTTCTAATTGAGTTGTAACAATCAGCATATTTCTGTGCTAGGAATACTTTCTGCCATTGTATATGCCTATCAACATAATAATTGTTAGTAGAAATGTTTACATAATTATAGAGTTTTATTAAATATATTTATATATTTATTTTAAACAATTCATATATTAATTTATATATAATATATAGTGAATATTTAGAGAAAAAAAGAGCAATGTGAAGGAAAACTGCCAAAAGAGTGCTCTCATTATTCAAACTTTGAGATGCTTTTCAATATGCTACAGACATTTATAGTGCAAAATCATTTTAGACGAACATGTAAATCTAATTAAATATTATACTAGCAAAGAAAGATCTAATTTTAATAAATTCTGACAAAAACACTATTAAATAGAAATGTAATATGAGTGGAGTGAATATTATTTGAAAAACTATACAATAGACCAAATACCTTTAACTTCTGATCTAGGAAAACATGGATCATCTAATTTAGTCTGGCGCAAGTGTCTATTTTGAATTTGCTTCAAAATGAGGTGTTGTATTGCATTCTGGTACACTACTAATGGTCACGCAAGAGATTTAGTGCTTTGGTAGGGGTGAGTAATTGCTCAGAAATGTTTTCGTACTCGGATTCTGCAAGTTTGATGTTGGGGAAATTGTAATCGTGGAAATGACAATGATGCTGAAGCCGCCTTCTTCCCTCTTTATTCACATGGACTGATGTGGTCACAATACAATTCCCAAGCCCATGACAGTCATCTCTGAAAGTTCTGTTGTAATCTCTCCACACGGAATAGGCGAAGGATAGTCTAGGACGCTGCTATACTTTCAAAAAATTACAGTTGATCAATTTTGAAAAGATCAAAAATGGATCTTTTTGAAAATTTCAGCATTTGATCGTCATGATCTGAATAATTTGTAGTTCAAAACAACAACAAAATTTAGAATGTTCAGCAAATTTGAACACTTGCTAACATCTAACTCCTTTAAAGAAGATAAATTACCTACACTACTAGGAAGGCTCAGCAAGCTGGAACAAGAACTTAAATTCAACTTCTTTAAAGAAGATAAGTTACCCACATTGTCTGGAAGTCCAACAAAACTAGAACAAGAGCCTAAATTCAACTTCTATGAAGAAGATAAGTTACCCACACTGTCTGGAAGGCTTGCCAAGTTGGAACAACCACTTAAATCTAACTCGTTAAAAAAAGATAAATTATCCACAGCATGTGGAATACTCAGTAAACTCGAACACTCCCTTAAATTCAACTCCTTTAAAGATGATAAAATACCCATACTGTCTGGGAGGCTCACTAAACTGAAACAACCACCCAAGACGAACACTTTCAAAGAAGATAAGTTACCTGCACTGTTTGGAAGACTCATCAAGCTAAGACAATAACTTATATTCAATTTATTCAAAGAAGATAAATTACCCACACTAGCTGGAATGTTCAACAAGCTGGAACAAGTGTATAAATTCAATTCCCTTAAAGAAGATAAGTGATCCACACTATCTGGAAGCCTCACCAAACTGGAACAACCACTTAAATCCAACTTCTTTAAAAAGGATAAATTACCCACACTGTGGAAAGCCTCACCAAGCTAGAACAAGAGCCAAGATCCAACTCTTCCAAAGCAAGTAGATTGGCAATGGTTTCAGGCGGGCTATCCAACCCACCACAGCAATTCGATATTAGAGAAGACAAAGATTGAATATATTCAATATTACTGACATCCATCAATGAATAATTATCAATGTTGAGCTCGAGAAACCTTAGATTTCCAAAGGTTCCTTTGCATTTTCCATTCACTATTCTTGTGAATTCGATCAAGCTTAAAATTCTTAAAGATGGTTTCTCACTTCAACATACAGCGAGCTCTTCTTGTTTAATGTGGGACAAGACTCCGTCCTGAAGTCATTCATATTGTGACTGCCTTGCTCAACGAATTCCTGGCTTGTTTATAAGTTTAAATAACTAAAGTCAATTGAATTAACAAACTAATGTTGATTAAATAATAAGTCTTTGGAAATCTTGAAAGATTAACATATATATTTTCTGCGTTCTTTATCTAAACAATTGAAATTAATTAGTTTTACAATGACATTTTTAATCGCTTTCACATTATCATCCCAAATAACTTGTAACATTAAGAGAAGATTAAAAAGATCAAATTAGGTGAAAGAGATTAAAAATTTAGGGAAAACTCTAGTAATCTGCAGGGAGCTTTCAAATCAGTTGCCATGTGGCATATTTTTCTTTTTTCTTTTATTTTGTGGTTATTAGTTTTTCTAATAGGCCCATCTCCTATGTATTATAAGTTGAGGTTTTGTAATTATTAGTTCCTGTATCTTTTTTTTTTTTTTTTTTAAAGAGGGGTAAACGCTTTGAACTGGAGCTATGAACCAATGAGGCTACAAATGGGGGACCTCATTCCCATGAGATTTGAACTTTGATGGCAAGGATAACAACACAACAACTTAACCATCACAACATGCCACTATTGGCTAAAGGGTTTGTGGTAAACTTAGTGTGACTCGAACCGGAGTTGATGCGTAGCACCGAGATCATTAGCCTAACACTACGCCTCACGACTCGCCTTCACACCAACTCAGCTACTCACTCACCCTTATTAGTTTCTGTATCGTTAATTTATTTTGTGATTATTAGTTCCTGCCCTAGACAGATAACTAATGGAATAGTTAATTTGTTTTATGATTATTAGTTTCAGGTAACTAATGGGATCCTTAAAGCCAAATTTTTCAATTTGTCCAATGAAATTTTAGTATTAAATTCTATTATACAAAGTTCCTATAGTTAAAAATTAATACTTATTTTTTTATAATTAAAAAAATTGACTTTTTCTGATTTTTGATTCATTGGAGCAAACAGAAAAATAAATTTTGTTTGGAAAAAAAACCAAATTTTCAAACATTAGAACAATCAGCTTCATTCTCGAAGCTTCTAATTTTGCGTCATCCTCAAGCTTCACCTCAAATTCGGCAACACTACACCATTCTCATCGACCTCGTTTATTTTAAATTTATTGTCTGCAGTTCCATTGCAGTTACAGAGCATTTCTTAGGTCATTGTAACTCCATTTTTCATAGAAAGCTATAAAGATCATTATTAGGGAATATTAGGAAAAAAAAATTGAGGCCAGAGCTGCACAGATTTGAAGCCTCAAATTTCCTATTCTTCCTGACATGCAGATTTGCTTCTGTTCACCAAAACAAACTAAAGTCATATGCAGATCCACTTGATGCTGTGTATTGGTCTATTTTTTATATTATTCTTTAAAGTTGTTTATGTTGTTATTTTCCTTCCAATTAATTTCAGAGAAGGGCTAATCTGATTACACCCAGAACCTAAAATTTTCATTTTAAATTTAATGTGCCATTGCAGTTAGCGTTTCTTAAACATCATTGCAACTCCATTTCCAAAGAAAATCGTCTCGAGGAAAAAAGAAACAAAGATAGTGCAAATGGTAATGGTAATTCTGTTGTCTAAAACAAACCACTTCGCCTATATTCTACACAGAAATAAAACATTGCATTTCTCCAGACTATATAGTTCACAAATTTATGAATTAAGAGTCTCCATCTGCCACTCCGTTAAAAGCCATTTTTCTTCACTACATAAATAAAAACATGACTTATACTCAAGCTTTGCATTACTCTACTTGAATGAATGCAGTTTATTGTTTGCAATACTCTGCAAGTCCTCTCTTAATATGAAGGCAGAAAGAGCAAGCTGGAACTTCAGAAGCACAATGGAACTTGAAAATACTGTGAAGCCAGGGAAGGCCCTCGAGACTGTAGGATCAACGAATGTGGTTGCTGTGATGAGAAGCAGACAGATTGTCCTAGCCCATTGTAGAGATTCCAGGGTCTTGCCCTGCCAATCTCAAGTAGTACTACTTACAAACCCCATAATCAATCAACAATCAACAATAAAAAATGATGATAATAATATCAAATGCATCCATATATTCATGCAACCCCTAAGTCCATCTGAATAACATGCCCATTCAAAGGCATCCATATATTCATTTAGCATATCTTCTGACCCTGAGCCGCACACCATGTATATGCACACACACCAAAAATGTAATGGGAATCCGACGTAGAACTTTTCCTCCCCTGAAAGTCCATCCCACTTTTAATCTACCTGTGCTCTATTACACCCACCAATTAAATGAACATAGTCAGATAGTGTTCAATGAGCCCATGTTGAAGTGAAAGACTTGGGACCTTCAAAGACAAAAAAAATCCATGATGTGAAAAAGTAGAGGATTAAGAGAACATGATAAATGTACTTTGTTTTAATTACTTACAAGATGGGTTCTCCCATGCCTTTGTCAAAATAATCATGTGCAATATACCGACGCGCTATCCTGCAACTCTCACAAACAAGGAGAAACACTCCGTTCTTAAATTTGCAAGACATGCAACTCCAAACCGAGCATGTACTGTCAAACTCAGGATTAGATGTCCGTATTATCAAAGAGATTTGTAAGGAAACCATGGCAGAATTATCAGAGGCAAAAGCCCCACAAGATCTCCTAGAGCTCTCACAATCATTCAGAAATGTTGTCATTTTCAAAACTATAAGATTGAAAATTTGGAACCAATTCTATTATGCCAGAGCTCCCCTCCATCACAATCATCAATATTGGTGTTCCTTGCAACTACATAGCACGTCCCAAAAACTTTCTCTTCAAACTACATTGTAAAGAATTTTATTCATTAGCACTTGCATCTATAAGAGGTTCAAGGGATAAGCCAATAAGAGTATTGGTCATGAAACAATAATGATCAAGGTGGTCTAAAAGTGCTTCACAACAAATGTATTTGTAAACTCCCCAAGTTATCTCTACCTATGAGATTTTGTGAGTTTTTGACATGTTTTTGAAGTGATGTGAAGTCCATTATAATTTTCTTGATTAAGTTATGGATGTGATTGTGTAAAATGAATTTATTAGTGATATTTTCCACTTTAATAATATTGATTAACTTACAGATATGATTGTGTAAAATAATTTTATTAGCAATATTTGGAAATATATTTCATGATTCATCAGTGTGAAAACTTCCAAAGTTTAGGGTTACTTTTTTCACTTCTTCATCCTATAATGAATTACCAGCTGTGATTCCCAATCATTGATTATAATAAAAACAATAGAAGATAAATGAGTAAATAGTGTGCTAATGACTTCCATAATGTTTGTCTCTATGGCCTCAAAGGCCTTCAATTAAGCTTGTTGGCATGTTGAGATAGGCTCATGATGGGGCAACACCAAAAATCCTACAAGGGATGCTACCTTACCCTCCACTGAGTAGAAAGTTAGAACCACCATTGAGTTTGGTAAATCTTGTAACTATATTGTTGAATATTTTTCCAATAGAACATGTTTTAAAGGATACATATTTATTTATTGAATGAAACTATATTGTTTTCAGTTTCTTTTATCTTTTTATTTTTATAAAATTTTAAGTTAAAATTAATTTTCCAATTCTCAAAAATATTTTTATTATATAATATTTATTCTTTCTTATAAAGTATTAATAGTGAACATGTTTGTTAATAGTATTTATTATGAACTTTTATAGTAAATTTGTTTTGTATTTATCCAAACATAGACTTAAGCAATGAAATATTTCAAACGCTTTTCTAAATAAGTCATCTTAAATCATTAATATATTAAATTAACTTAAATTTGTATTTAAAACTTTATTGGAGATTGTTATTAATTTTAGTTAAATTAATTTGAATAAGCTAGTTATTTAATCATTTATAAGTTAAACAATATATATTATTTTTCATTTTTATAATTTATAATTTATTTTTAAATGCTTGAAAATATTTCTATTAATAATCATATAAAAAATAAAAGATAAGTTACATGAGGTTTAATTTTTTGGTTAAAAGCTCTCAATTTTGTGTGTGTATAATTTGAAATATTTTAATTTCTAGAAAAATATTTTGATTCAATTAAATTTGAAATAAACACATTTATTCTAGATTTTTTTATTTATTAGTAAATGACCGAAGCCTTTGATTATTTATATTGAATTTTAATAAATTTTTATAATTTCACTCCGTTCAAATGGGCACTGGTAGAAAAGAATGGAGAAGAAAACTTTCAGTCTAGCTCGGGACCATAGTCTTATACAAAATACAATAATAAAAGGGGCATACCCTAGTTTTAATTCTTTAATTACACCTTTATTTCTTATAACAATCTTGGCAGGTGAAGTGTCATCCTCTTTAATAAGTGATATCATAGTATATGATCTAAACCTGTATCCTACAACAATACACAATGGTCTTGTGTAGTAACCACTTTCTCTGCACACATTCATACAAATTTTTTTTTGGGTTAACAATAGTATCAATGAAGATAAAACATTTACAAATCAATTTAGTAGAAATATGAAAGTTAATGAATTCTAAAACATTTCTTGAATACTACCTACCTCTAGATCTAAACCAAAATAATATTATTTCTGCTATACTTATTCTAAATATCAATTAGATTTATGCTCTCCTACCGATTTAGGATAAGTGCAAGAAGTTGGGTCTCACTTTTGGGCAAAAAGTGGAAGTGTTTTTTTTTTTTTTTTTTCTATTTTTGAAATTTATTGTCAATTGATGTCAAAATTTGATGCATTTAGAGATTGACTATAAAAAATACTTCAAAAATAAAAATTGTAGTGTTCAGAATCTACTTTTCTAATATGTAATTTATTTGTGTACCCATATGATATATTTTTTTTGGGTATGGATATTTAAAAACCACTTTTTCAAAATATTTATTTCAGGACCATACCACACTCGTGTACGAAGAACATAATTTGACACAAATAAATGAATTTTTGTAAATCTTTTTTATTTAAGTTACCTAACACACCAAAGATTGATGATAATAATTTTCCTTAATTTTTCATTGAATAATTTTGTATTATTAATTATTAATTATTAATTGCCTATAAAGGTAAATTTTAAAATCTCTTGTGTATGAACACCATAACTTAATCAAAATTTCACTTTTTTAAAAAATACTTCTTTTTTTCAACTTCAAAAGAATTATATGTAGATTGATAACATATAAATTAATTTAAGAAAAATCATAAAATTAAAAAGTTATTAAAGTTTTAGTGAACCTCACTATTTTACATTTAGGTACCACCTTTGATTAAAAAATAATAATAAAAGAGTAAATAAAATCAATACATAAAATTTATATTTCTGAAATCAAGACAATGAGAGCTCTAATGGGTTTTTGTTTCATAAAAAAAATTGATCGGGAAGACCCTCTAAGAATTATGGCAAGGTATGAATTTGTCAGTTCAATGCCTTAGCCAAATGTTGAGAGGTCAAGGCGTAGGCTTGGTCTCACCAGGCCTATCTCGAACCAAAATGTGATGTAGAAAAAAATCCTTCCCCATGCTGTAAGAAATGGGCACCCATTATTTGAAATTCAAAAAAAAGGTGCCCGTATTGAAAAATGAAAAGTGGCATCTAAAATCCTCTCCCCACACCCCCCACCCACCCCCCCCCAATTTTTTTTTTTGAATTATTTAGAAATGGGTACCCCATTTTTTAATAGTAAAAAAAGGGTACCCAATTTTTAAAAGTAAAAAATAGGTACCCGATTTTGGAAAAATGGGTACCCATTTTTTAATATTAAAAAATGAGTACTCATTTCTAAAAAATTCAAATTTTTTATTTTTTCACAATTTGAAAAATTAAAAGCGGCATTTAAAATCCTCCCAAAATTTTAAAAAATTGTTTTTTTAAGAAATGGGCAACCATTTTTTAAAAGTACAAAATAGGTACCCATTTTTTACTTTTAAATAATGGGTACCCCTTTTTCAAAAATTTAATTTTTTTTATTTTTTTCAAAAACGGGTACCCATTTTTTGAAATAAAAAATGTGGACCCAATTTTTTTTAAAATGGGTGCTCGTTTTTTAAAAATGGGTACCCATTTTTGAAGAGGTCTCATTTCACAGAATTGACTTCTATAGAATTGCAACCCAACTTTTAATTTGGGGCTAAATTAATTTGATTATTGGATTATCATTAATTTTTAATGGTGTTGATGTTATAATTGATAAGAGTAATCTACAATATCTTGTTCCAAGTTCATGATTAAAGTGCTTAAGATACCAGATCATGATTGTAGATGACCATTCCCCAAAATTAGTTGTAGAGATGTTAAAGATAATTAAATCATAAATGCACTTTAAACTAAAAACTTGGTACCGATTTTCCAAATTCATACAACTACCTTACTTTCCGATCATCCTTAGAAAGTACAAATTTAATATCACCAAATATTGAAGCTCAATTCACTAAGTTAATGTAAATGGGAATGTCAGGAACCAGCAGAACAATGACACCATGATCTCCATGACTCAAATGTTCATAACATCATTCTATTTATATAAGATAATATATGTACTATGGATGTGGCACTACAACCAAAGGTAACAACCAAATAAAACCAAAAAGAAAACAATAAAAAGGCCACATCTAGGACCAAAGCAAGTACCATGCATCGATACAACTACCAAGTCGAATATAGACTATACCTAAACCTGCTAGAGAAACATACAAAGACAAAGCAAGTGAAAATCTAAAACATCAATTATCAGGAATTTAATGCTGATCTTCCATCTCCTTCTTCCAACAAACCATCAGGATGTCTTTAGCTTTGTCCAGATCATCTACTCATGAGCTTGATGGGAACACATAGGCTGAAAGATCTTTGTTGGACTTGATGAAATTGGGTAGAATAAAATCTAGCCTATCAAGATCCTCAAAATTGATATCCGACTCAACATAGGCTTCAAATTCATGTAGAAAATTAACGAGCTACTCCTTGTTGGGATTCTCTTTAATTCCTCACCATCTCAACAAGAAATTAATATAAGCTTCCATTTTAGGCTAAGTATTAAAGAACTAGATATTATCCCTGATATACATTGATGACCTCCTAACTACATTAACATGTAGTATTTCTCCCCGATCATATGCCATATAAACCTTTGGAAGCAGGATACACAACTTCTCATCCATGTTGAGTACAACATTTTCCAGACCCACAAGCCAGGTTTAATAACAGACATTATAGCATAACCTAACTATTTCCCCTTTCTCTACATTTTCCCTAGCCATGCATCCTATAAATGAGCCAATGACAGAGTTGTTTGTATGCCAAGTGTAGTAATAATAGAACTATTTTTCCCCAATTGCCAAAGAAATAGAAAACCTAGACACATCATCTCCCTGATTTAAGATTTGATTCCACCTCTCCTATTTTACTTACCGTCTAAATGTCATAGTGCTCACTTCCAAAGCATGAAAGAGGGAAATAGTAGACTCCATACTAACCAACTAATAGGATGCCAGAACCATAACAAGTTTAAGAAGGTCGAGCCATTTATTCTAGATTATTGATGAAGTTGATTGAAATTAAAATTATTTTTTTGGTATTATAAAGTTATAAATTGTAAAAAATATTAGTTCAAATCTAATAATATTAAGTAAGTTGGAAATAAGATATTTTTGTTTGGAATAAATTGTAAATAATGAATATATTAAGTTATGTAAATAATATTTAAATTTTTATTAGAATAATAGTAATTCTCTAGTTTAAATTAAATTATTGAAAATATTTGAATTGCTCAAATAAATAATTAAGTTAGATTATAAAATTTATTTTTAAAAAATATTAGAAAATGTTCATTTTTCTTGACTAATAGTTGTTATTTTTACTATAATTTTTATTTTTATATTTAACATGTAAGATTTTTTTATTTTTTTAAAGAATTAGTTAGAGGATGTGAATAAAAATAGAATAACTCAAACGAAACTACTTGGAATGCTAGGGGCCTAAATGTTGGAATTATGATATATTTGTCATTAGTGCAAACACCTATTCAATTCTGAATGCTTATCTAGGTCATCACTTAGTCTCAAGTATATACCGAGCATTCAGTGGTTACCTTATAAGTTCAGCAGGTAAACAGTTCTCACCGAGCATTCCAAAAGATACCGAGTGAATGAGAAGTTCAGCAGTGTTTACCGAGTGAAAAAGGTAAACAAAGGACTCAGTGTTTACCGAGTAAAGCAAGGTAAACAGAGAAGTTAGTTTCTACCGAGTGACACTATATCTACCAAGTCACTAATGGTTACTGAGTTCCAAGCAATGTTGTGTGGCTAGTATGAATTGAGCCTCTACTCCTACCGAGTGCATGATGATGCCGAGTAATGTAGTGGATGCTGAGTATCGGAAGGTCACCGAGTCAATCCAATGAACCTGAGTTATTTACTATTGGGCCAACTCAGTAATGTTTTGTTCACTTGTGTTTTGGCCGACCTTGCAATTGTAAATATTGGAATGGTATATATGTAATGTATGATATCATTTGCAGTATGGTATGTATGAAAAATAAAAAGAGAGTGATGTTTGCATGTGAAGAAGGTATTACTATATTTTGAGAAAAGTGAAAGTGAATCAGCAGTAGAGTAAAAGGAATACAACAAGGTCAACATAGGAGTATAAAAGTTATATCTATCACATCAAGTGATCAATGCAAAAAGGATCTTATCAGCAAACAGTTGTAAGTAGATCCACTGTTTCATCCTAACAGGTAAATTAGTTTATAAATCTTTTAACAGGGTAGAATTAACAGTCTTTTTGTAAATTTCCTAATAGAGTGCATACTTCGCTGTATGTTTGTAAATCCTCTAACAAGGTGGATCTAGCAGTCCTACTTGCTCCTAACAGGGCAGATCACCAAAAGTGATCATTTTAAGCCTTAACAGGCCAACTTCATACTGCAGTAACGAAGTTTTCTGGGCATCATGCCCACCCCAATTTTACTTTCTAATTGAAAGGTTTCTGGGTCACCAAATCATTGTGTTCATGTGTTATGAATGATTGATATTTCATTTATGCAGTAAATTAGATGAATGAATGATGAATGGTTAAAACGTTGAATTGCTTAAAAGTTTTATATGTTACTGATTCACCCCTCCCCTCTCAGTAACATATCTTATCCTGAATATTTCCAACACTAAATGCCCCTAGCAAGAAAAGAATACTCAAACAAAATTTAAAATTATTTGAATCAAAAATCATTTTAATACAGGAAACTAAATTAAATAAAGAAGAAGAATCTAAGTTAGAAAAGAAAATAGGGAGTTTGAATACTAACTTTCATGAATCTAAAGGGGCCTCCAGAGATTTAGGATTCATATGGAACCCCAGGAAAGTCAATTTAGAAATATTAATCTCTAACAATAATTGGTTAGGAAGTAGAGTTAAAGTACTAAATCTAACCTTAAGTTCATTCTAGTAAATGTTTATGGTTCAACCTATAATATAGACAAGAAACACATATGGGAAGAAACTACTCTATTTATTAATAATCATAAGAATGATATTATCCTTCTAGGAGGAGACTTTAATACCATTTTAAAGATAGATGAGAAAGTAGGAGGTATTTAGAAAGCCTCCTAAGCATCTAAAGACTTTAACTATGGTGTGATACGAACAATTTGGTTGATATCCTGCTGAATAACAAAAAATATACTTGGAATAATAGAAGGAAGGACTTCATGTACATTGCAGAGAAACTAGACAGGTTTCCTCAAAAGTGAATTGAGTGGAATTAATGCTAACATCCAATGCTCAATCCTGCCAATAACTAGATCAGACCACTTTTTGGTCAGACTATCACTTTGAAAACCCTCTAAACCAGCTAGAAACCAATTTAAGTGTGAAAAAATATGGTTTTTGGACTCGAGCTTTCTGAATTACATTAGAGAGTGGTGGAAATTAGGCAGCTTCAAAGGATCTAAAATGTACATCTTTGTCTCAAAAATGAAAATTTTGAAAGAAAATATCCTTAAATGGAATAAGAATCATTTCAACAACATTCTTAAAGAAAAATTAGAAATTGATGAAAGGTTAAAAGAACTTAATATAGAAGTAATCAAGAAAGGCATGAATAATGAAAGTTATATGCTGGAAAAATAATTACTTGGTAAACAAGAAAATATATTGGCTAAAGAAGAGGTCTTCTAGAGACAAAAATCAAGAGAAAAATGGTTAGATGAAGGAGATCAGAATACTAAGTTCTTCCATAACTCAACTCTCCTTAATAGAGCCAAAGGCAAAATATATAAAATTAAAGGTCACTCTGGCTCATCTACTAAGGATCCAAGCAAAATATCAGAATTCTTCGTAGAAAACTTCAAAAACTTATTAAATTATGACCACTGCAACATATCAGCCCAATAAAAAATGTTGGAAGTTATTCCTGAAGTATTATCTTCCAAGGACAACAAATTTTTAAACAAACCCATAACTCTGGAAGAAGTTAGAATAGTAGTTTTTAGTATGAACTCGGACAAATCACCAAGTCTTAATGGTTTCTAGGCTTTCTTCTATCAGAAAGGTTGGGACATCCTGGGTGAAGACCTTTGGAAAGTGATTGAAGCTTCTAGAAATGGCAGCCTGCTACTATCAGAAATCAATCATACCTTTCTCACTCTGATTCCCAAGAAAGAGGATCCAAATTTTCCTAGGGATTTCATACCTATCACCCTATGTAAAACTATATATAAAATATTAGCCAAAATCGTAGCTAATAGACTTAAACAATTTCTTCTAAAAATTATATCTAAAGAACAAATTAGGTTTGTTCCAAGTAGGTCAATCTTAGATAGTATTATTATTATTCAAGAAACAATCCATTCAGCATATAAGAATAAAAGGGCAAGTATGTTCATGAAGTTAGACATTCAAAAAGCATATGACATGGTGGATTGGAGATTCCTATGTAAAACCCTCGAAGCTTTTGGTTTTTCCCAACAATGGATCAACCTCATTTATCAATGTATCTCTACCACAAAATTCTTCGTCCTTGTAAATGGCACCCCAGAAGGCTTCTTTGAATCTTCAAGAGGAATCCAATGGGGAGACCCTCTTTCCCCATTCCTATTCATTATTATGGCAGAAGCCTTTGGGAGAGCAATTACAAATGCATACAATAAAGGGGTCATCAAGGGTGTTACTATAATAGATTATATCCCTAATATAACTCATGAACAATTTGCAGATGATACCATTCTACCTAGTGAGAGCACCCCTAAGGAGGCACTAAATATCAGGTCCATCTTATAACTATATATGAGAGCTTTTGGTCAAAAAGTAAATGTAGGAAAATCTGAAATCTTTTTCATTAATACTAGCCCAAAATTAGAAAATCAAATATGTAATATCATGGGCTGCAAGAAAGGTAAATTTCCTTGCAAATATTTGGGCGTAGATTTGGAAAAGGCAAGCAAATCCAGTAAGGTTTGGCAAAACATTTTGGATAAATTAGAGACTAAAATAGGTGGTTGGAAGGACAAATGGCTCACAAAAGTAGGCAAAATTACCAAGATTAAATCAGTCATGTCTACCATCCCTAGCTACCCTTGATCCTGTCTTCCTCTATCTAAGTTTATAAATAAGAAGGTGAAAGATATTCTTAGAAATTTCCTTTGGAGTAACAATGAGGGCTCTATTAATCTAGCACTCATAAGGTGGGATAGCATTTGCAAACCAAAGGAAGCTGGAGGCCTAGGCATTAAAAATTTACCTTTCACAAAATGAAGCTTTTGGTGCCAAACTCATTTGGCATCTCTTCATGGATAAAAATAGAAAATGGGCTAAAATTATATATCATAAGTACCTTAATGTGATGGACCCCTTGTCCATCTTTAGGATGAAGACTCTCCCTAAAGGATCAGAAAGCTAGAATTTTATTGCTAAATGTAGACCCCTTATCAATAAATATCTCATGTGGGACACTAGTGAAGGAAATGGAGTTTTATTTTGGGAGGACTAATGGGATGGACTTCCTCCCATAGATTATTTGGATTTTCCTATAGAGGTAAATGAAAAATTAATTTCTACATGGGGCAGCAAGGTTAGTAACTACAAAACTAAGATTTCCACAAATGGAACTACTAGTTGGGTTTGGAAATCAATGGATCATATAGATTTAGATCATTTGGAAAAAGAGAAATATAGTAAGATTATCAATAGCAGAGAAATCAAACAAGTAGAGAGGAATGAAAAAATAATATGGGCAACATCTAAAGATGGGAAGTACAGTGTGAAAAATGTATATAAAACTCTTATTAACTCCCATAAATGGAAAGAACTAGACCTCCCACTCAATCTATGTTGGGACCCATCCTGTCTACCTAAGGTTGGATTCTTTTTATGATTAGCATACCAAAATAGGATACTTATGGCTAATATATCCTACAAATTAGGGTATGAAGGTCCTTCTAGATGTGTGTTATGTAGTCAAAATAGTGAAGATACCAATCATATCTTATTTAGTTTCCCTTACTCCCAATGCTATTGGGAATGGCTCATGTATATGCTAGGGTGGCATGCCCCTTTGCCAAACTCTTTATCAGACCTTCTTAAAAGTTGGCTTAATAAAATCTGCAAAGATGTTTATAATAACATAAGGAATATTAATCCATCTATCCTCGTATGGGAAATATGGAAAGAAAGAAAGAGAAGATTATTTTGGGATCAAGCTATGCAACCAAAAGAGATTGTGAAAAAAATAGAAGCAAGCATGGTTGAGACACTAAACTCTCACCTTAGAAAATCTCAAAAAGAAGAAGGATCCTTCTCTCTATGGGATGGCTTCATTAAGAAAAATTGGTCTAAACTCATTAGTCCACCGCTCATTTATGTTAAAAAGAATAAGGAGGATAGGGATAATTATAAATGGTCCCCCCCTCCTATTAGTTGGTCCAAGTTAAATTTTGATGGTGCCTCTAAAGGCAACCCGAGCATAGCAGGCATCGATTGCATCATCACTAATGATTTAGGCAATTAGATAACCAAAAGAGCCAAATCTTTAAAACCTACTACTAACAACTTAGAAAAGTTGGAAGCCCTTCAAGAAGGACTCAAACTCTGCCAAGATCTAGATCTATCCAAAATTGTCATTGAAGGTGACTCCTAGATCATTTTAAATGTAGGCATCGACTGCATCATCACTAATGATTTAGGCAATTAGATAACCAAAAGAGCCAAATCTTTAAAACCTACTACTAACAAATTAGAAAATTTGGAAGCCCTTCAAGAAGGACTCAAACTCTACCAAGATCTAGATCTATCCAAAATTGTCATTGAAGGTGACTCCTAGATCGTTTTAAATGCAGTAAGAAAGCAAGCAACCCCCAACTAGGTTTTGAACTCAAAATTAGAAGAGGTTCTCAATATTCTAAATAAGTTTGAAGAAATCTAAATTTATCATATCTTTTGAGAAGGCAACAAGAAAACTAATCTATTGGCAAATGAGGGAGCTAATGGTAAAACCTTCTTAAAACTCAAAGATAGTTAATATTTCCTTAAATTTTTGCAAGAACTCTAGACTTTGTCCTTTTGAAAACATACTATAGTTTTACATTAAATAAAATAGGATATGTGACATTGGATTGGAACTTAAAACTAAATTGAAGGCTTAATAATTAGCTTATAATAAGCAGACATTTAGTTTTATATTTAATTAAGATTTAGAGGGGGTATGGAGATTTAGCATTTAGATATACATTATAGCTATTCTCAAACTACTTTTATATACCTTTTAGAGATTTATCCTTAGGCTATTCTGGTGGTTTGATTTTAAATTTATCATCTTTTTAGCATATGTCATCGGTTCATGATTTCTTCATTAAAGTTCCCCCCTGATTGCCATCATTAGTCTTACTCTGGCTTTCATTGAGCCTCAGTACTAGATAGTGTCATCGATATGCCATCATTGTTTCTAGGTTCTTCTAGGGCCTTCTGAGGTAGCTTTTTCCCTTTATATCTTAGTTTATTTTTTCACCCCAACCTACAACTAGTTTAACCTTTTCAATGGATTTGAATATCTATCTCTTTCATACCTTGGAGGTCTGGACTATGGCTTTCTTGGGCAATGTTAAATTGGAGAGATGGAACCAAATCTTGTAGTTGGTCAATGATATGACTAGAATTGCTATTAGTCAAGTCATTGGTGAAAGCACTTTCAATTATAATTTTACATGGTGCACCAACAGTAATATAATTGGGGCATTCATAAGATGTTTAGCCAGAGCTAGGGTGGAGAAATGGGTGATGTTTAGACTCTACTGCAACATTTTCAATCCAGTTTGGTGAATGGGGTTAGAAGAAGCTATTAAGAGCATTGACGAGAAATTTAGGGTTACCCTCCCAGAAAAATATATGGCACTCCCACTTGGCAGCCCTAAATTGGTAGTTGTGACTCAGCGTCCATCCCTTGTCATTCGTGAGAATCTAGCCTTCTACATGGAGTGGCCAAAAATGGAGGAAAGTATTCAATTCCTCCTTCAATGGAGAGGAATTATGGAGGATGAAAGAAAAGATTGGCTGAGAAACTACCTAGAAATTTTCAATGCTTACATCCATCTAGGGGTACTTTTGGACAATCTTGAGGCCCTAAATATTTGCAATCCCAATGTAGAGAAAAATAGCAAGGACAAGAATGCCTCCGAATTCCCTCCAAATTTCTAGCTTGAGAAGTTGAATGATATATATAAGATCACAATGGTCTACTGGAAAGCGATAGCTAGGCCTAGGCAGGTGATTTGGGGGTACCCTCTATTTTTTGTCCCTCATTTTCTCAAGTAGTTATGATATTAGCTAGGGTATTTGTCTATGTTTGTCTAATAGATGGGTTTCTAGTTTTACCTTTATGTTCATTGTCTGCAAGGTTTAGTAACATATCTTGCATGGATAGCATAGATAGGGCAAGATCATCTGATGGGTACAAGTCTAGCTATTTAGTTCCTATTAGGTGGTGTTTTCACTAAATTGTAAAGCCGTCCCAGAGGCTATCTAGTCATATTTCATTCTCAGAATATTGGCTCTATAATTACTAAGTTATAAGTAATATAAAGTTTATAATACATAAGATTTTGTAGTCTTTAATCTTTGCTTAGCTTCTTATATTTGATTAAGTAATCTTGATTGAGCTTCCTATAATAGCAACCATAGATTTGTTTATAGAAAACAATGAACAAAATCTAATAAGGGGTTAGTAACCATCTCTATCAAAGCTTCAGATTAAGGTGGCAAATGCACTCAGAAATAAAAAAAAGTTCTAATTATTTAATTTTATTTGTTAGGATCTAGTTAAAGATCTAAGACTAAGTTAAGGTGCTTAAAGAAATGGTTTTTCATTAACAAGCATTCAGATAGTATCACCAAAGGTGAATAAGTGACCAGATCTCCTTTAGCTCGATTAGACTAACTGATTATATTTAGTTTAGTCTAAGTATGAATTGATTTGTATGCTTACTTCTCGCATTCTAAGGATTCTCATTCCTAAATAACCTAATTCTATATAGAATTTTAGGATTATTCTTTTTAATGTGAGGTATATTTGAAGCTTAGTGACCTTATTTCCTTGATGAGGTTCATCTTCCTTTTGTTCCCTTCAACACGATCCTTCATGCTTAGTTGATCTATTTCATATTTTGCACTAGAAGATTCTTATTTTATAATGGTTTTTGGTTAAACTAATATCCAAATCAAGTTGTAAATTGAGAAGCAGGTTATAACAAGGGCAAGCCTCTCAATCAAAACGGACTAGATGAGGAGCATATAGAACTAATAAAGCTTTGAAGATTTATGCAACTGTAAACTAATTCAAATGGAAAATAGCATTTTCCTACTATAATTTTCAAAATAAATAGTTCTTTAATTATCAATTGGGGTATGCCCCTTTTAAATTTGTAATAATATAAGACAATGGTCCTAGGCAAGACTAGAGGTTTTCTTCTTCATTCTTTCCTACCAATGCCCATTTGAATGGAGATACTCTTTTGTTTTTAAATTCTATTCTTACCTTAATATAATCAAAGGCTTCAATCGTTTATAAGTTTAAAATTATATATCTATGCCATGTCACATGGTAGGATATTAAAAATATTAGCTAAATAAGTCAAAGGAACCAACAATTTTGCTAGACAAAAATCATGTGAGATAAAAAAAAATACCACCAGTTTGGACGTGAGACATTAAATTGCATTTATGCTAGGAGGTTCCCACCAAAGGAGAAGCCTATCAGATTAACAAAGAAAATGTTGAAGTTGAGGTGACATAGGTGTGCTGCATACAAATTATGTAGGCATTCAACATGCCACGTACATAGCTTCCAACAATCAAGCCATTCTAATTAGAAAATAATTTATATGTGAAGGCATTTAACATGATAATTGACACATATACAAGCCCATGATAAAATATAAATATAACAAGCCACAACATAATTTTAATATTTATTAGTGTCTTTAGAACCTATGAAAGAAAGAACTTTGCAACAAGCTAAATACTTTTTCTTGCAGCCCCACACATACTAAAATAAAAGAGTGAATTCTATGCATTATCATTCAAGTGATATACTGAAATTATGTTTGCATATAAACAATATTAACATCTCAATTAGCAAATATTTAAGCCAATCCAGTATAAGAAGAGGAAAAAATGATGTATATTGTATATTTGAAGGGAATAAACATTTCAAGATTGTAAAGAGTTTTCTACTTTTAAGTTTGTGGAGGCAAACATAATGATTATACTTATTTCAAAGTAAAATATTAACATTAATCTATAGGAAATTTGTCTGGTTGTAAGATATGGGTGTGCAGATAATACGTAGACATATAGAGGTGAACCGATTCCATGACTTCTACATGTAAATATAACTTATAAAATTAAATTTGATGCACTTGATCTTCAAAAATTTGAAGCCCTCTATAGCATTCAAGATTTTATTGCAAATTCACAATTATAAGTACAACTTGACTCAACTCTTACCTAAAAATCCACCACATAAAATCCAAGAACTTTGGTGCTTGTACCCCTTGTCTTAAAATATGTTCACATGTGTGTTGAGTTGTTCTTTGATAGTTTGTATTTGTCAATATTTATTATCACATATTTATGTCAGCTAAATTAGAAAAAAAATAAAATTCACATTACCTCAATAAACTTTTCATTTTTTTTAATATAATTCTAGATAAGAGATTCCAAACAAATTTGTCTTAAATTTATCATTAATTTTGTTAACTTACAAAATGATTGTTTAAAAAAATCTTATCAAATTTAGATTTTATCATCATTGATTAAGATTAATATAGTATGTTTTTAACCAAAAAGGAGTGAAGGAACTAAAATTACTTATCACCATTCTATTGGTGAATAAGAGACCTACAAAAGGTTGTTGAGCTTTGTAGAAACACATTTGTCACACTAAGGTCTTATTCTTTGGGGTTTAAAATGGTCTCTTGATAATGGAAGAATTGCAATTCTACCAAAATAGATGTTATTGGAATTACAATTCCAAATCCCATTTTGACTTTTTCTTATTTGATTAAATTTATAAATTTGCTTAATCAAATGGACTTTTTCATGGAAGGAAGAGAAACTGTTTGCAACAGCCATTTTCAAGGAAAGAAAAACAACATTTTTCAACACTGTCATTTTGCCCCATTTGCACTCACTATCTACACTTCTATTTACAAGGCTCTATTTATTTTTAGACATTTTAAGTATAAAAATTCAGTATTCATAAGGCTCGAGCTCAAACCTAGATAACTCAATAAGCCATGTCACATCTTTTAGGCATCCAAAATTGACACATTGAAAATGCCAATTATAAGTGAGGGGTTTCAAACTTGTGCCAATCGCCCTGACTCAAAGTGCTACAATTTCATGGTACCTTAAAATTTGAGTTCTCTTGAACTTGGTATCATATTTGCAAGATGTTCTACAAAGATTGTCCTTCAATAACATCTCCAAAGTCATCTTTGGAGTGGATCATGCGTATCTTCATCCCTCTCTTTCTAAGTTTCCCTTTGACCAAGCTTTTGACGATGCTACAAAACTAAGCTTTGGGAGGATATTTTATAGTGTACCCTTTGCCTGAAAAATTTAAAAATGCTCAATATTGACTCTAAAAAGTGTTTGAGAGAAGCCATTTATTTTGTGGATGAAACTAGTGTGTCATAATCATATCGTATACTATTTGTTCCTATTGTTGAGATGATTTCAAATTAAAATTAAAATTCTAGTTCTAATTGCAATTTTGTACAACCAAACATAGGATAAACATATTCTTCATCAAATTCTGGCTGAACCAAATAAATCAAGAATAACAAATTCTAGATTAATAAACATAGATAACAAATTCCTATTCCCAATTCTTTTTCCTACAACCAAACAAGTCCTTAGTGAATGGGGTTTTTTGTATACAAAGTTTTCAATTACAAGGTAAGCTCTTGTTATTCTAATAGTGATGGTAGTTTTGGTTACTACCATTTTGACAACAAAGATAGGTTAAGTGGTATTATGTAGATAATATTTATGTTGGTTTTGTTCAAATAAAACTTAGGGTTTTTAACCTATAAATTGATTTGATTCTTCATGACATTCATAAATAATAATGCCCTCTTTCAATGAGAGATTTTCATACTTTTGCTTTACAAATTATGGTATTGAATATGACATCAACACTATGCTAATACAAAATAAATAAATATGGAAGTCATCATGATATCTCAGTTTCCTTTCGACTACCAACTTTTAACATTTTTTAAAGTTAAAAAATTTGACTAGTTGAATATTTGAAGTTTTATTTTAATAAGGATGAAGATAAGAATAATTTTGTAAACAATTAGAAAAATTATAATTATGATTGTAGTTGTGGGAGGGGGATATTTATTATGTATACACTTTAGAAATAGATTTAATTGAATTTTCATTTTTAAATATATGAGTAAAAAATGAAGGTTTCCTTTCTTATTTTTTCCCATAAGATCTATTTTTGTCTATTAGTGTCAAACACTTAGTCATTTACTAGGTAGGGTTCGTCAATCATTTTTGTGACTAAGCCATTCTATTAAGATCAAGCAATGAAATAAGACTTGTATATTCTTCATGTATGAGCTAATAAGTAGCCACTACCGAGAAATTCTATGGTTGCTCATACTGCAATGTAAGCCAAGTTGATCAAAAGACAATGTGTGTCAAGTGCTTATTTGAAGTCAAGTTACATAGTCTAAGATGAGAGAAGTGAAAGCCAAGAGACAACATATAGAATAGTTATGGCCATGCATCGACAAGTTCAAGTATCGAGCAACACAATATTGAAAAATTTGTTTGGAAATTGGAATGTCACAAACATTGAGGTAAATCATTTTTGTTGACCTAGAGATGCATTATTATGATCAAGGAGTAAACGACGGAGATGTTTACATTTTTTGTTGAGGATCATTAATCCCTATACAAGTTGATTAGCTAGTAAAAAAGTTAGAAGGTCTACGAGGCAAAATGGATGAATCTAGATCATTGATCCACATCTAGGAAATTGTACATAATCTTTTTAAGCACAATCTAGTAAAGAAAATAATTAGGTTGTTGTATACGTAAGAAGTGTGAAGGATTGGTTGCATGCAAGGTTGAAGGTGGATTAGGTAGAGAAATTGATTAGTGCAGTAAAGTGCATATATAAAGATACATAAGATCAAATAGGTGATTAGTGAATGTATAGAGGAGATTTGTTATCAACATATTAGTGCAAACTGAAGGATCAGGTACCAATTCATTTTAACAGGTGTAATTAGTGTTTAAATATCTTAAAATAGTGGCCTTAATAGGCTTTTGTAAGTCTCTTAACATAGTACTTACTTAGTTTTAAGGTTAAATCCTTTAATCAAGGTAGAATGAATAAGTCTTGTAAGCTCTTAATAGGGTAGACCCCTCAAAAAGTAGATCATTAGAAGTGATCAAATTTGTATCCCTAATAGGAAAACTTTACTTTTGCATTAGTGAAGATTTGTAGGTGTCATCCCCACCACAGTTTTACATTCAGCTTGGAGAGTTTCTGTATAGCCAAGTCTTTATGTTCATGTGTTATGAGTTAGTTTAAATTTTTGTGAGTAATTCATGCTATTAGATGTACTAGATCTCACTATGCATTGTAGTAAATGTTCATTTAATTTATGGTATTATTGAGATAAGGGTTAGTGGTGAAGATATAAAATTTGATATTTGTTTGAAGTTTAATTTTTTTTTAAATTTTGTTAGGATCCAACCATGTTAAAGGTTATAAAATGAACTATTAGGTGTGACCTTGTTAAAGGATTTAATCACCCTTATAGGAGTGGCCTTTTTAGAGGACTAAAGAACATTCCATCAAAATATCACCTTGATTAAAGGATTTAAAAATTAATGTTAAGTCAAACTTATCAAAAGGATTTTTAGTACTTCCACAATGGTTAGAAAGTACAACAAAGTTTTGATCTGATAACATACAGCTCACTTTACAAATTTAGATCTCTATTTAGCTCTATCTTGGTTTATTGAATAAACTCCATCATTCTCATCATCTCATATCTACTTGGAAACTCTTCAAGAAAGCCTTCACCTTAGAGACTTCATATTTCTCCTTGTAAGCTTTTTCTCCACTTGTCTTTGCAAATGTATAGTCCAACAAACCCAAAAAACATATTAGGTACCTCCTTCAATAGGTAGCTTTGATCTTTTTTTGCTTAATCACAAGTGTAGATCTTAGAGTTTATGATCATATCTAAAAGATTCAATAAATATTTCCACCTTCTTTTTATTCTCCTCTTCTTAATGCTTATAGAAACATCTCCTCAAATCTTAGCCTTTGATCAATCAACTAATACTTTCCTTGCATTAAATAATTCATCTCATCAATCCTTATTATCAATAGATTTTTCTTATCCTAAGATTTTAACTATGTTGGCCACAAATCTTGATTCTTTCATAAACAACTTTTTTGTTGATACCTGGTCATCACTTTGTTCTTCTACTTGATCTTTACTAAATCACTTAGCCATTACCGAATTGTCCAGCTTGGTTACTAGTGTTCAACTCAGTCATTATTGTTACTCGACAATCATTGTCACTCATCTAACATCATTCTTCTAAGAAATGCTTAACTTCCTTAATATTCATCTTCAAATACTAAGTCAAGCTTACATTAAAGCTTGCATTATCAATATCCTCTTCTCTTTAACTAATCTTTATTCTTAATGAATAAACAACACATTATGTTTTCAAGTACTAACTTATAAAGTGCCTCTTGTTATTCCATCTCACTTACACTTTTCAACTCAACCTTTCACTATGTCATCTAATGGTCTCTTCTTTTCAAATCCTCTTCATCAATAAATAGATAGGGCACTCTACATTGTTAGTCAATTATCTTACTAACAAGGTTTAACATCAATGACAATATAAAAATTGTTCCAATCATACTCTTAACAATTGTAACTCCAACATAGGAGGTGAAAAAGCACATTACATAGATGAATATATAGTATAAGGTCGAAGTTGATGTAAAAAGGAGGTATAAGGAATTTTAGATTGGTGATGAAGTCATGATTCATTTGTGGAAGAAGATATTTTTAGTGGGTACATATAATAAGCTGAAAGTGAAGAAGTTTGGACCTTGCAAGATAGTGGAAAGTGATGATTCTAGAAACACCTACGAAGAAGAGTTTCCCATTGACTGAATATTTCACAAGTATTTAAAAATTTAGATTTGATATAATATTATGAGAGGGGTGATGGAGATGAAGTTGTAGAATCTCAATGGAGTATTCTGGCATCTACTTCAACTACAAAGAAAATTGAGGAGATATTAGACAATCATGTGGGAAGAAGCACAAGGAACAAACATTTGAAGAGTGTCTGGGAAAATGGAAAGGAAGGCCAGTGGGGGATTCATCATGGCTATCACAAGAGGGGGTTGACTATCTTGGTTTTCCTTTGACTACCTAAGACATAAAAAGGTCAATTCTTAAATTACTCTGGCTATCAAATGCACCAACAATCTAGGTGTAAGGGCAATCTTGTATCACCCAAAAATATTTCTAATTCCAATTTTCCAGTTTTTGTGTTTTTAGTAAGGGCTATCCTTGTACAAAGTTTCTATTTGAGGGAGATCTCTAATTTAACTAATTTGTTATTATGTTCTTAGATTGTTCTAATCTCATATGTTGAGGTTCATCAACTTACACATATCAACCTGCCAATTGAGTTTTACTGTCATATCATTTGTATTGGTGCAATCATTGCAGATTTTTGGTATGAATTTTAGCTATCCAAACTTAAAATCCAACTATGAAGGCCTAAATGGATCCAAAATGGTGCCAAAACTTAGCTAATGGATGTTTGCACAATCAAATTTTATAGATCACCAGCTGAGGATTATGAAATGGATTTATAATAGCCTATTGAGTCAATAGTTTGCTAGTAATGGTCTCCAGAAGTGGACCCATCCCAAATATATATTTTGAATTCTCCTGAGTCAATCATATGTAATAAAGTATAATAGAATAATATAATATTAGGTTGGTTATCCTCAAGGGTTAGGGTTTAGTGTCTAGAAACTTCTTGGGTGGTTAAAAGTGCCTATATAAGGAAGGCTAATAGGATATATAGGGCAGTTATGGGTGATAGTCACAACTTTTCTTGCAGATGTTGGAAGGAAGGTTTTCATGTGGGTTCGCATTTTGTAATTCTACATTTTTAGTGATAATAAGGAGTGATTTTTTAGTTCTCTTAATTGTGTTGTTTCTTTATTTTTGTTGTGTGCTATGGTATTAAAGGGAGAACCCTTCATCAAGTAGAAACAAATTTTAAGTCATCTCTAACCATTGGTAGTTCAAGAAAAGAAAAGATCACTCATTAAAGTTAAGAAGCAAGTGATTATGAATCAGAGAAGAAAGAACAAGAAGAGATAAAGACACTTCTAGGAAAGTGACTATCGAGAGGAAAAGGAAACTATAAAGGTATCTTACATTTGATTTTTGTTAAATGAAAAAAGGTTGGTCATATTGCATCTAGATGTTTAGATAGGAACAAGAATGTCAATAATGAAAAAAGGGAGAATAGGTATCAAACAAACAGAGATTATAAGGGAAAATGAAATAAGTCTTGTTACTTATTAGAGAAAGAGGACACCAATTATGAAATTGTTGATCAAGATGATGGTGATGA
Organism: Cupressus sempervirens; assembly: GCA_028749045.1. Taxonomy (NCBI): domain Eukaryota; kingdom Viridiplantae; phylum Streptophyta; class Pinopsida; order Cupressales; family Cupressaceae; genus Cupressus; species Cupressus sempervirens. The sequence goes on from JAPHAW010000012.1 coordinate 1,349,871, forward strand.
AGTTGTTTATGTTGCTATGAAAAGTATGAAGAAAAAAGAGATCTTATCTTTCAAGTTAGTAAGAATAATACATGGATTATTGATAATAGTTGTTCACATCATATGACTAATGATATTGGAAAGTTTGATAATCTAGAACATTATGATGGTGGATTTGTTAAACTTGGAAATAATGCTTCATGTCTTGTAAAAGTAAAAGATTACATTATGTTAAATGAGAATATTAGATGTAACAATAAATACTAGGTACAAGGACTAAAATACAATTTGTTGAGTTGTGGCACAATGGAATAACATAGGTCACTGACTAGAGTTTCAAAATAGAAAGGTGAAGATCTATGATGATAATGGAAATGTAATTGGTGTCAGAGGAAAAACATAAGGTAAGTTATTCTATCTAGCTTTTATTGAGGATACATGTTTGATTGCAAGCATTAAAGTTTTTTGGTTATGGCATAAAAGATTTTGTCATGTGAATTTTGATAATATAATCAAGGTTAGTAGGAAGATAAGAGTGAGAGGTTTACTAAGCTTAAGAAAACCTAATAAAGTGATATGCAAGAAATGTCAGATTGGTAAAATGAATAAGTCAAGTTTCAAAAGAAAGTATTAATCATCTAATTATGTGCTAGAGTTGGTTCATATTGATCTTTGTGGTCCCATAAAAGTGAAAAGTTACTATGTTGATAGATATTTCATTTTATTTTTTGATGATTATTCAAGAATGATGTCTATGATGCGTTTGAAAGAAATAATTGATGCATTCCAAGTGTTCAAATGGTATAAGGCAAGATTTGAGAGAGAAACATGTAAGAAATTGATGTTAGATAACTGAGAGGGGGGGAATCAATTATCACCAGTTATCCTACAATCCCTTTAAATATTTCAGTACTAAACAAAAATCATGAATTTCATGAGCAATCACTCAGTGTACTTATTCAACTTCTTAATTAATTCTTCCAAACACTTTATTCCAAACTATTAACTTATTATTCTTTGCATTACCGAGTATCAGTATAATTTCTTAGTTATAGCTTTGAAAATCTTAGTTATTACTAAGTTGCAGTATTATGAAAAACATGTAAAATAACTTGCAACACAAATGACACCAATATTTTAATGTGGAAACCTTGTAAAGGGAAAAAAAACTTGGGACCAACAACCAAAAATTTGCACTCTTCTAAAGTGATCTCAGCTCAACACCAACCTTGTCATAGGCTACATACACATTGTTAATGTGACTTTGTTAGAGGATTTAACCAAAAGATCATCTAGACCTTATCACTCCTTGATCCTGTCTAAAGAGTAGACTACTCTTAAGGACTTGAAAACCATACATCCAACTTAGTGAATAATGAAGCTCCTTGATTGGATAATGATGATGATTGAGTGTTGAGGTGTTCGGTGAGGTGTCATGGGAAGAATGAACTATATTTCAAATGCTATCATATTATGTTACATATTTCAAACAAATGAATATATTTGAAGGTGTTAGAGAAGGATACATGTCATCCACATTCCTTAAGCATTTTTGAGAGATTAAAGAACAAAAAAGATAATTGATGTTCATTTTCCCACAATCAAAGATGAATAAAATTTATTTAGTGTTGGAATAGAAGATGTGATCATATGTCCAAGGCTATCAAATGCACAAAGAGTCAGACTGACATAGTTGGCATATATTAAAAAATTTAACTTGTTGGAGTGAGTGATTTGGCACCATCATCTTACATACCAAAAGTTGTAGAGGACAAATAGTGAGAAACTAAATCACTTATCTTTAAATATGTAGAATGTTTCAATTGATATGTTTAAAATGAAGAAAAAAATTGCTCAAGTTTTAATGTTAATGCAAGTAGGGTTGATTCAAGGCAAGACCTAAAGTCCAATTGGTCTTGGTAAGCTACTAAAAGATATATAGCCAACATTCCCAATGGGTCAAGAAACTAGGTAGATGGGTAATGGTACTCACACATTCACCAAACACCACAATCTTTCCTATTCCTACTTCCACAGACAAAGCTTCACCAAACTCCAATATGACTCTTCACCTTCCTATCAACCCTCACAAGCATGCCCAAGATCTTGTTAGAGTAAAGCATTAATTTAATTTAATTTGTTAAATTACCTTTACTCCCTTCTTAAGATTTCACTTTATGCACTTACACATTCAAATTTGATAATTAATTAGTAATTATTAAATGGCATTTACCTTTTAGGTTACCCTCTTTCTTGTTTCAATCTCCTTCTATAAGGATTGATATTTTTAAATTATCTCGTCTTTTTCATTTTTGAGAATACAATTTGCATATTTTCAGAGAAAACCCTTGCCTCTTCTTGTCTTTTTCTTCTCTATGAAATGTTTTTACATGTAGGTATTATTTGGGCTTTGTGTATTTATATTGCTCAGATCCTTCATGGTATTAGAGCTAGATCTACTATACCTTATTTTAGTTTTTGGAGAGAAAGAAGAATGAGGGAGTTTTTGACAGAATGGATTTGGTGTTTTTTGGGTATTTTTGTGAAAAATGGATGTCTCTAATTATTGGAGCACTTTGAGGCCAAATAAACCTCACGGTTAGATTTTGAAGGCATCAAAACTCTCATTTTCATATAAAGTTTGTTGATTTTGCACAATGTTGATTTGGGAGGCAAATTTTGTTTGCACAACAAGGTTGTATGACCTCTACACACAATCTGAGATGCAAAACAAGATAAAAAATTTGCAAAATAATTTTTTTTCAGCTTCTGCGATTTTTAAAACTAGTTAGTAGTCATCAAAACCACTAGGAGTCTCTCTAACCACTACGGCTCCCACTGCTCCATCGATGATTGTCGCTAGTGGCTTCAACCACCCATAGCTCCCCTGGCCACCGCCGCTAGTGGTGGAATTTTTTATTTTTATTTTGTAAAAATAAATAATTTTTTATTACTTCCTGGGTCTTGTTGGAATTTTTGAGATATCTTGAGCATACAGGGGTCTTTTTTCAATCTGAAAGAAGCCCTAGAAAGAGGGTTTAGAGATGGCGATGATGAAGTAGGTATTTTTTGGATTTTTTTCTAGTTTGGTACCTATTTTTGTTGGAATTATTTAGAATAGCTAAGAGGGGGGGATGTGAATCAATTATCCAAGGTCCAGATGTACAAATAAAACTTTTCAGTACTAATTAGATTCATATCCATAAAACCTTAACATGCATGCATCCATTAGATCATACAATACTTGAACTTAGTAGATTACTATCCTAGATCAAAATAACTTTGCACAAATGTAAACATGAAATACCATAAGAACATTCACACAATTTGACACAAGGATTTTATGTGGAAACCCAATTTGGGAAAAACCACCAGTAACATGCTACTAATTCTCACTCTTATGAAGTGATGCCCTGTGAAAGGCCAACCCTATTAAACATTACAATAAACACTATTCAATGTGATCTAGGTAAAGGATTTCAATCACCCTATTAGGAGTGAACCTTGTTAGAGGACTTTAGACCATTCCATTATAATGTCACCTGGTTAAAGGATATACAAATGAGTGTTATGTCAACCTTAATCCAAGGATTTTATCCATACCAGTACAATTATTAGAAAGTACCAGTAGAACTTGATCTATTAAAAACTTACAACTCACTTGCAGATTATACGTCTATGTTTTAGTTCTTTATTCTATTTGGCATTCATACTCTTCAGCTCTAATAGAGTATTCACCCTTCAAGAATTCATCCCCTTAAGCCTTCTTGCTTTGTAGGCCAACTGCAGTCTCTTATATTGGACCACTAGATGAAGCAATACCATAGACTCCTTGTTTTCCTTAGGTTCTCGCACATGAAAACCTTTTCTTATGACCAACTATCTCTATAAATAGAGAAGTTAGATATTTTTTTGCTTAACCACAATCATCCATTTTAGGGTTAGTTAGGATTCAATCAATCTACCCACTTTTCCATTTGGTTCATCTAGAAACTTCCTCTACAATCTTCATTGAATTCACCTCAAAATGGTATACCTTGAATTCTGTGCCACCGACTCATCATAGTCATCTTCCACATGCTTCACATAATTCAAGAAATCAAATTAGTCATCTCAAATTCATCAAATCTTTGATTTAACATTGTTTGTTGTCACTCAACATCTATACTATTATGTCACTCGGCCAACACTAGCTCACTCATTGAACACTATAGTTCACTAATACTTGGCACCAACTAAACTTTACTCAGCATATACTAACATTCACTTGGCTTGCACTTTTTTTCTTCTTTGCTCGACACCTATTAATTTTTACTTGGCTTCTACTATTTTCTACTTGGTTTGCATTGACTTCTTGGCAAGGCTTCGCAGACACTTTTCTTACTTGATCTTCTTCCAGTGTTAACATGAGTAATCTTCCATTTCAAAATTTAAGTAGATAAATAATACACCATATTATCAATCTATTACTTGGTCTTAGTGCTTCTTTTATACACCAAATAACTCAATCTTTCTCTAGGTGCTCTTGTTATCTCCTCTTTTCAAATCCTCTTCATCAATCAACAAAATAATAAATTTCAAACTAAAAAGAAATTGTCTCACCAATAGGTAGTAGGTTTGACATCATTGACAAAATAATGATTGTTCCATTATAGGTTCTTCACTTCAAAACAATCTCTTTTCAATAGTTTTTGTGCTTTAAGTCTGTTGATGACTTCTATCTTTTGGGGGGAGTAACTTCTTCATTATAGCTCATTTTTTTTATATGGAAAAAACAACAAAAATCTCTTCTTGATCCCTATTCATATTCTCTGTTATTTTTTATTAGTATTCCTCAAAGGTACATGTGCTTCTAAATTTTTTTTTTTTTTGCTTTCTTCTTTTTTACACATTCCTTATAGTAGATGGGTTTTAATTTTTTGTATTATGGGAGGTGTTTTGTATTATTGTTTCTTTTATTTACATCAATAAACTAGAAATTTTTCAAAAAAAATTCAACACCTTCTAAAATAATAGCCGAGACGTCTTCTTGTCTAGAACTTCTAACCCCTCATAACTATCATGCATGGAAGACCTTGATGGCATGACTTCTCCAATCAAAAGGGTTGCTTTCTTATTTACATGTAGTGCAACCAATTTTACAAAGGCCTTTTGAGGTCATGCAACATAAGAACAAGATGAATGAGGCAATAGGATTGATTTCTTTACAAGTATTCAATAGTCTACAATTTTATCTTGATGGGTGCAATACCCCTCTAGCTATGTGGACCAAGCTTGAAGGCTTGTTTGGTACAGTGAATGAGTCTAGGGAACTTTAGATTGAGGTATAGCTTACCTCTCTTGTGCTAAATTCTTTTCCTTCCATTGAGGACTTCTTGATGAAGTTCAATCAATATAGATCTTTATTGCAGGGTTGTGGGAAGACCAAGACTGACACTGACTGCATTTATTTTACTCTTTCTAAGCTTCATGAAAACTTTCACATTTTTTCTTCTACCTTCTATTCCACCAAAGATGCTTTTGGTAATAGATTTACCATGCTATCCTTTGAGTTTTTTTTTGATCTTTTGACTCAAGAGCAAGCTAAGCTCTCTTAGTTGGATTCTCTCATAGGCTTACAGACTTATGCATTGGTAGCTCGACCATCTTAAGGGACAAAGAAAAAGACACATAAATCTCATTCTACAGAGTCTCAAATTGATTATAGTACTCATAGTTCATTAGGGCCACCTCCTCCCAAGTGGGGTAAACCAAAGCTAGAAAGATCGAAGTGTGCTTATTCTAATAAGCCTAATCATGATGTGTCACATTTCTATGGAAAGAAGTTATATGGCTATGTCAAACAATTTTTAGATGTTGGAATTCTTTAGAATAACTTGGTGGGGGGTGAATCAATTATCCAAGGTCTAGATGTATAAATAAAACTTTTCACAGCTTAGTGCACCCATAAAACATTATTCATCATGCATGCATCCATAAGATAATGCAATCACTTAACTTTTTAGGTTACTAACAAATCAACTTGCAGAAATGTAAACATGAAACATAAAAGATTTAGCAACATATTTGACACAATGATTTACATGGAAACCCAATTTGGGAAAAAACCACTAGTAACACGCTACCCTTTTTCACTCTTTTGAAGTGATGCCTTATGAAAGGGCAACCCTATTAAAGGTTAAAATACACAATGTTAAATGTGACCCTGTTAAAGGATTTCAATCATCTTGTTAGGAGTGAGCCTTGTTAGAGGAATTTAGACAATTCACTTAGAATGTCACTTGATTAAAGGATTTACAAATGACTATTAGGTCAACCTTAATCCAAAGAATTTTACCCTAGACTGATACAATTATTAGAGAGTAATAGTAAGGCTTGATTTGATAAAAACTTACAACTCCATTTATAAATTATAGATCACTATTTTAGTCCTCCATTCTACTTGGCCTTCACCCATTGCAGCTCTGATAGCTTGTTCACCCTTCAAGCATTCATACCCTTAAGCCTTCTTTCTTAATATGCCAATGGAGACTCTTCTCTAGGTCACTTGATGAAGCAAAACCCTTAATTCCTTCACTTTTGTAGGTTCTCAGACATGAAAAACTTGCTTCATGACCAACCATTCCTATAAATAGGAAATTAAGATCTTTTGTTTCTCATTTTCCATCATCTAATTTAGGGTTAGGAAAAATTAGGTAGGATACAATGTATCTACTCCATATTCCATATCTCTTCTAGGAACTTCTCCTTGAATCCTCTTTGAATTTGCCTAAAAATGATTTACCTTGAATTCTGTGACACCAGCTCATCATCCTTATCTTGCACCTAGTTCACACAGTCTAAGAAAAAAACTTATCGACTTAAATTCATCGAGTCCACGATCTTTAAGATAATGCAGCAGCTCGACATTAACTATCTCCTAATGCTTGGCACATACTGTGTTACTCGACATCCTCTATAAATTCACTCAACATCAATTAAAGTTTACTAGTGCTCAACATCAACTAAACTTTACTTGGCATTCACTATTCACCCAACATCCACTAGAATTTTCTTTTACTTGGCTCCAACTAATTTTCTACTCAACTTGCACTGACTTCGCTCGACACCTACTATCCGCTCGGTCAAGCTTGACAGACAAACTTTGTGTAACTTGTTCTTCTAAACTTTCTTAGTGTAGCCAGCCTTTGTAACCTTAAGTAGATTATCAATACATCATTTTATCATTGTCTTAACTAATTCTTGTACTCCTTTACATAATCATAACTCAACCTTTCCTCTAGGTTCTATTGTTACATCTTTTAATCAAATCATCTTCATCAATCAAATAAGTGATAGTACTTAAATCATATATGTAGTTGTCTTACCAAAAAATAGTAGGTTTGGCATCAATGAAAAAATAATGATTGAAACATACAATCTCCCTCTTTACAACCTTCTTCTTCAATCTATTATCAACAATCTCCCTCTTTGGCTGGTCAACCAAATGGAAAACACATTTGTTCAACCAAACTGACTAGGTTAACAAAATAAGACCAACAAAATAATAAAAAGAAAATAATTCCCTATATTGAAATCTCTCCCTATATCAGCAACTTGCATCTTTTGAATAGGTTACAAACCTTATAACACAATAGAGTCTCTTCTTATATCTCCCTCATACTAGGTAGATGTTAGGATTTCTCCTTCTTCTGACTGCCTCCCTCTAGGATCAGTTACTCTCTCCCATTATTTCATTTTTCTATTTTTATCAATCTTGATCAGTAACTTTCTCTTTATTTCTCCCTGTAGGATTAGTTTAATGCATTTCTTTCTCCCTCTTTGACAACAATGCCAAAAACTTGTCATCTTTACATACAAATATAAGCTTCTTCAATTTTTGCCTCTGTCACCTTACATGTGACGAATTTGTAACTTCAACACTTTGATTACTTTAGGCATCTCCTAAAGGAAAAATTCACTGCATCAATTTGTAACATATGAAAATCAACTTGTTTGATGTAGGGCATTCCCCTTGTTACTTAGATAGTCATTGATAGGGGTATCACCCCTAGTTTACCTCTTAGATACTCTCGAGAATCTTTAGGAAATTCTTTTGTGAAGATATCAACAATTTTCTCTTTTGTGTTGACATATTCCATCTTCACCTCTTTATCTTGAACTAATTCTCTCAAGTAATGATACTTGACAGCAATGTTCTTAGTCTTTGTGTGCATCACTAGATTCTTTGATATGTTTATAGTACTTTTATTGTCACAATAAAGTGTCACTGAGTTTGTGATCTCTTCCTTCATAACTTTGAGTAGTTGTTTGATCCATACAATGTTTGTACAATTTATAGTAGCAACAACATATTTAGCTTCAGTAATAGATTGTGAAGTGTAATTTTGTTTCTTGCTAGTCCATGTAACCAGCCTCTTGCCTAAGAAAAATGCTCCTCCACTGGTGTTCTTTCTATCATCAATGTTTCTAGCCCAATCAGCATCATTATAGGCTCTTAATTCAAATATCTCATTTTTCTTATAGTATAGACCAAACTCTTATGTTCCTTTCAGATATCTCATTATTCTCTTCACAACCATTAAGTGATTTTCCCTAGGATTAGTAGAGAATCTTGCAACTATCCCTATAGATAATGTAATGACAAGTCGGTTATGTACTACATATTACAATTTGTAAATCATAGACCTATATAATGTTTGATTCACCTTAGTAGAATCATCATTCTTTGACAACTTGTGTCTTGTCACCATAGGTGTACTTAATAGTTTGGAATCCTCCAATCCAAAAGTTTTCAATATTTTCTTGACATACTTTGACTAAGTGATGTATATACCAAATTTAATCTGATATACTTGCAAATCCACAAAGAATTTGATCTCTCCAAACATAGACATTTCAAATTCTTGTTTCATTTCATTTGAAAAAGTCTTAGATAGGGCATCTTGACCTCTAAATATGATATCATCAACAAAAATTTCTAATAAAAAAATACCTTTTCCTTTTTCTGTCTTCATGTGTAGATTTTTTTTATCATCATTCCTTTCAAATCCAATCTTCACAAGATAACTATGAAGTCTCTCATACCATGCTCTTGGTGCTTGTTTAAAATCATAAAGAGCTTTGTGTAATCTACATACCATGTTGTTATTGTTAACATCAAAAAATCCTTTTGGCTATTCTATGTAAACTTCTTCCTCTAATATACCATTCAGAAATGCAAATTTAACATCCATTTGATAAACTTTGAAACCTTTGTATGCAAAATAAGCAAGTAGATTTTTTTCTCCTTCTAATCTTGTAACAGAGGCAAATGTCTCTCCATAATCAATTCCTTCCTCTTGTGCATATCCCTTGCAAACTAATCTTGCCTTATTCCTTGTGACTTCACCATTTTCATCTAGCTTGTTTCTAAATACCCACTTGGTGTCAATCACATTCTTGTCTACTAGTCTAGGAACTAGAGTCCATATTTTATTTTTCTCAATTTGTTCAATCTCTTCTTCCATGGCTTTACTCCAATCCACATCTTCTAATGCATCTCTCATTGATTTTGGTTCTTTCATGCTTAACAAACATATATCATTGCTCAATTTGTTTCTTGTCATTGGTCTAGAATCTTTGTCTCCAATAATTTGTGTAGCAGGATGATGTCTTTTGACATATTTGGACAATATTGGTTCAACTCTAGTTTCTTCATTTTGTCTTTCAGCTTCAGAATCACTATGTACATCTCTGTTAGGTATCTCAGTATCTCTTTCATGTATGCCAACTTCAGAATCAAAATGTGCTCCATTTTCATTCTGTAACTTAGCATCTAAATGTAGCTCGATTCCTGAATGCAACTCAACATTTATTGGATGTGACTTAACAGTCACTGAAACTTACTGTTGATTTTTAGCTTGATTTGTAGCATCTTCTTCAGCAATCATACCTTCATAAAAGTACACAAATGATTTTTATTCCTCTAGTTCTCTTATAGGTTCATCCTCATATATTTATGTATATTCATCAAAATTTACATTTTGTACTTTCCACAACTTTGTTAGTGTTAATATTTAAACACTTATAAGCTTTACTTCTTGTGGAATAACTTAGTAATATACCTTATTCACATTTTGCATCAAGTTTACCATTCCTAAAATCTTTAAGAATGTAACATTTTCTTCCAAATATCTTAAAATATTTCACATTGGGTGAGTATCCATACCATAGTTCAAAAGGTATTGAATGGATACCTTTCTTGAGTTGCACATGATTCAAGGTATAGATAGCTATACTTATAGCTTCTCTCTAGTATTTTAAAGCAACATTCTTCTCCATCATAATTAGTGCCCTTGCATAGTCCATTACAAACCTGTTCCTCTTTTCAAGAATTCCATTTTGTGGAGGGGTTCTAGTGGTAGAAGTCTGTCTTTTGATTCCTCTATCATTACAGAACATCTCAAACTCATGTGATGTGAATTCTCTTCCTCTATCTGATCTCAAACACTTCAAATTTTTACTTGTTTCCTTATCAACTCTTGCTAAGTACCACTTAAACATTTGGAAAGCATCAAATTTCTATTTCAGAAACATGACTGTCATCATTCTAGAATAATCACTGACAAACAACATAATGTGCTTATCTTGTTTGTAGCTTTGTACATCAATTGGTCCACACAAGTCAGTATGAATAATCTTTAGTATTTCTTTAGAGGTATGAGTTTTACTCTTAAAGCTTGACTTTTTCATCTTGCCTAATTGACATTGTTTGCACATTATATTATCAGGTTTCTTCAACTTAGGCAAACCTCTAACTTTCTTCACGTTACTAATAATAACCAAGTTATCAAAATTAACATGACATAACCTCTTATGCCATACCACACATCGTCAAGTTTTACAACTAGACAAGTAGCATCCTCTATCTCAAGATATAATAGATTACTCCTAATCTGATCACCTTTTCTAGTCAGTTTTCTATCAGTATCATATATCTTAGCAATCTTGTTTTCAAAATCAACCTTACATCTTGAATTATTCAAATGTGACACACTCAAAAGATTATAGTTATATCCTTCAACTTAGTAAGCCTTGTCAAATGAAATCTTATTTATGAGTTTGATAGAACCTTTTACTTTTATCAGACATGGTGCATCATTACCAAATCTTACACTATTTCCATCATAATAATTTAAGGTAATGATTTTACTTTTGTCTCCATTTATATGATGTGAGCATCCACTGTCAATGATCCATTTATCATTTTCGTTCATACAAATCACAAGTGTTGTTGCCTCATCTTCATCAGATTCATCCTTCATTGCAACATATGCCACTACATCATCATGTTTATCAGATTCATATTTTTTTCCTCTTCAACACTATAACATGACTTCTTGCCTTTATCTTTGTAATCCTTGTTATTATCTTCTCTCTTACTTTTGTACTTGTCATCACCTTAGTAGTTCTTCTTCTGTGTACATCTAGTAGCAATATGACCAACCTCATTGCAATTGAAACAAATGATAGGTAATTTACCTTTGAACTTTCTTTTACCTTTGTAGAATCTTCTTGCCAGTAGTGCTTCAAGTTGTTCTACATCTTCCTCATTTGTATCACTATCACTAGACACAAATTTTATCTTTCTCTTCTTCTTCTTCCTCTTCTTTCATCAAAATCCTTCAATAAACACTTGGCTTTGAAAGTAGATTCAAGACTCTCAGGTTTGTAATTATCAAATTTAGATAGCTCAAAAATAGTGAGTCTACCTACCAAACCTTCAAGGGATAGATTATTTCTAGGTATACATCTCATTTCTTGAATTGTAGAAACTCTAATAGCATAAATAGGCAATATTGTTCTTAAAACTTTGCTTAGCATAGTGTTATCTTCAATATGACCAGTAGCTCCTCTTATTGCATTAACAACTTCTTTTATCCTTGCAACATATTGAGCAATATTCTCACCTTCTTCCATTCTCATATCATCATTGAACTTACATCTAAGACTTTCAACTCTGGCTCTTTGAACATTAGTGTCTCCTCCATAGATGGTGTGTAAGGCATCCCACATTTTCTTTCTAGTTTTACAACCTTTGATATCATCAAATTTAGCATAGCTTACAGCAGAGGTAATCTCCAACATTGCCTAGTTGTGTTCTTTCTTCTTTCTCATATCTTTAGTAGTTAGGGCTCCAGCTAGATCAACATGTTCAATAGTAATGGTAGATTTTACATGATCTCCAAGTCCTCTAAGGTGTAGCTTCCTAAAAATTTTCCATGCAGAAAAGTTATCTCTATTAAGCTTGAGTACATCTATTTTTGACATCTTGATCTTTGTAATTCTAGTACCTTCAAACTAGTCCTCTTAAGCAGATGACTCTGATACCAATTGTTGGAATTCTTTAGAATAACTAAGAGGGGTGGTGAATCAATTATTCAAGGTCCAAATGTATAAATAAAACTTTTCACATCTTAGTGAACCCATAAAACATTATTCATCATGTGTGCATCCATAAAATTATGCAATCACTTAAACTTTGTAGGTTACTATCAAATCAACTTGCAGAAATGTAAACATGAAACACAAAAGATTGAACAACACATTTGACACAATGATTTACATGCAAAACCAATTTGGAAAAAACCAACAGTGACATGCTACTCTTTTTCACTATTCTAAAGTGATGCCCTATGAAAGGCCAACCCTATTAAAGGTTACAATACACAGTATTAAATGTGACTCTATTAAAGGATTTCAATCACCCTATTAAGAGTGAGACTTGTTAGAGGACTTTAGACCATTCACTTGGAATGTCACCTAGTTAAAGGATTTACAAATGACTATTAGGTCGACCTTAATCCAAAGGATTTTACCCTAGACTAATACAATTGTTAGAGAGTAATAGTAAGGCTTGATCTAATAAAAACTTACAACTCCATTTGCAGATAATAAATCACTATTTCAGTCCTCCATTCTTCTTGGTCTTCACTCATTGCAACTCTGATCGTTTGTTCACCCTTCAAGCATTCATACCCTTAAGCCTTCTTTCTTAGCATGCCAATGAAAACTCTTCTCTAGGTCACTTGATGAAGCAAAACCCTTAATTCCTTCACTTCCTTAGGTTCTCGCACATGAAAAACTTGCTTCATGACTAGCCATTCCTATAAATAGGAAATTAAGATCTTTTTCCACTCATTCTCCATTGTCCAATTTAGGGTTAGGACATATTAGGTAGGATACAATTTATCTACCCCATATTCCATATCTCTTCTAGAAACTTCTCATTGAATCCTCTTTGAATTTTCCTAAAAATGGTTTGCCTTGAATTTTGTGCCACAAGCTCATCATCCTTATCTTCCAACTGGTTCACACAACCCAAGAAAACAAACTTGTCCATTCAGATTCATTGAATCCATGATCTTTAAGATAATGTAGTAGCTCGACATTAATTATCTTCTGATGCTCAACACATACTCTGTTACTCAACATCCTTGATAAGATCACTCAGCATTAACTAAACTTTACTCAACATTCATATTCACTTAACATCCACTAGAATTTTCTTTTATTTGGCTCCAACTAATTTTTTGCTCAGCTTGTACTGACTTCACTCAGCACCTACTATCCGCTCGGTCAAGCTTTATAGAGAAACTTTGTGTAACTTGTTCTTCTAAACTTTCTTAGTGTAGCCAGCCTTTGTAACCTTAAGTAAATTATCAATACATCATGTTATCATTGTCTTAACTAATTCTTGTACTCCTTTACATAATCATAACTCAACCTTTCCTCTAGGTGCTATTGTTACATCTTTTGATCAAATCCTCTTCATCAACCAAATAAGTGATAGTACTTAAATCATATAAGAAATTTTCTTACCAACAAATAGTAGGTTTGACATCAGTGACAAAACAATGATTGAAACATACAATCTCCCTCTTTACAATCTTCTTCTTCAATCTATTATCAACATTAGATTTGACTTCTCTCACAAAGATTCCTCATTATCATCATTTTAGTCATATGATAAAGATATAGGAAAGTTTCATGCACTATGTCCAACTACTATTCCTCATTCTTCTAGATGGTTACCACATTCAAGTGCTTAACACCATATGTTATCTTCTCAAAAGAATGAGGAAGAGTAGTTCTACATAGTGCATGACCCTTTCCTATATCTTTACCATTTGACTAAAATGATGATCATGAAGAAGATCTGTGAGAAGTAGAAGGAATATCAATGTTTCACTTTTGAAGGAGAGCTATCAAATTTGAAACCTGTTTGGCATATCCATCTAACTTCTTCTCATAGTGATGAGACTCATCATGATTAGGCTTATTACAATAAGCATACTTTAGTCTTTCTGGCTTTAGTTTACCCCCCTTCAAAGGAGGTGGCCCTAATGAATTGTGAGTGCTAGAATCAATTTGAGACTCTGTAGAATGAGATTTATGTGTCTTGTCCTTCATCCTTGAAGATGGCCAAGCTACCAATGCATAAGTCTATGATCCTAGGAGAGAATCCAACTAAGAGAACTTAGCTTGCTCTCAGGTCAAACAATCACAAAAAACCTCAAAGGATGGCATTGTAAATCTATTAGATCTTTCAACACCAACACCACTAGGATATCCCATGAACATATAAAAAACTTTAGAAAACTTTAAAAGCATGAATTCAACCATATTTAAAGTTCCAAGTTTCACTTCAAAACACCAAACAAATTAACCTTCTTGTTGTCCTCATACACTCATATTCTATCATCCATAAAGTTTGTTCGAATAATAAATTCCTAAATTTATTTGGTAAGAATCTTAAAAATTAGGCTTTTTCTAACATATCCAAAAATAAAGGAAATATAATGGTGGAATTGACAGATACACCCCTCGTACTAAGGGCCATTTTCTAATGGCTCCATTGAAGATGGTTTATAACCAGTTTTCACTAAAACCAACATAACTTCCACAAAACTTAACCAAAATGTACCCAAAAAAATTAACTAAGATAATTCATCACCGTTTCCATAAATATAAGTTTTTTCCCATAAAAAAATAATTATATGACTATACACATTGCTACAACATGACTATATTCAAAAAATCTAAAAATTGTCATCCATAAAATGCTCATAACTTTCTCAAATCTACATGAAATTAACTCAAACCAATTTAAATCAAAGACTTTCATTTTTTTACTTTAACACATCAATAATACATTGTTTCTATAATGTAAATGGTCATACATGGCCCAAAAAATATAAAAGAATTAAAAAAACTAATTTAAAAAAAAAGTATAAAGTGCTCTAAAATAATTTAATTACTCACTTTCCTTCCATTGTTTGACTTTAAAATGATTTTTTATAGTTTCTTCGGTTGTTTGGACCTTACAACTACCACCCATGACTATTAAACCTTAAAGGGTCATTTTTAACTTTTGACTTATTGAAGCAATTGGGACCTTAACAATGACAATCTGGACAATGTTGGAGATGATTGAAAAGATCATAAGGAAGATTGTTGGAATGATCATATGGAACTGGTAAAGAATGTTCTCAATCATTGTTTTGTCATTGATGTCAAACTTGCTACTTGCAGGAATGATAATTGCTTTAGTGATTCAAATACTATCAATTAGTTGATTAACAAGGAGGAGGAAATCAATAAGATGTAACTAGAACACCTAGAGAAAGATTGAAGTTATGATGTTGGAATGAAGTAGAAGGATCAGTCAAGCCATTGATGAAATAATGTACTGATGACATACTCTAAGACATAGAGAATGGGCACACTAAAACATATCAAAGATATAAGGTTTTAGCTAAGACATCTATAAAGCCTAACTAAAGTTCATTAGAGAGAAGGAGTTGAGCAAGCTAGTAGGTGCCGAACGGATTCCTAGTTGAAGCCGAGCAAGTTCAACTTCAAGTGCCGAGTGAACTTCAAATGTTGAGTGATACAGAGTTTATCAAGTGCTGAGTGATATCAAGTGTCGAGTGATCCAGAGTAATCAGGTGCCAAGTGATATAGTTTTATTTAGGTGTCGAGCTATATAGGAAACATATGCTGAGCATCAAAAAACCAATAGTGTCGAGTAACATAGAGATGTCGAGCATCAGTAAACCAATAATGTCGAGTTGCTCCATTATTTTGATAATCACAGATTTTCTAGATCTAAGCCAACAAGGTTGTTATCTAGAAGTCTGTGAATTAAATGGAAGATAAGAATGATGACCTGGTGGCACAAAACACCATGTAGAACATTTTTGAGGTTACAACTGGAACCTAGACGAAGTCTCTAGATAAGAACAAGATATGAGGTAGATAAATTGTATCCTACCTAATCCATTTGAAACCCTACAAATTGGAGAGGGAGAATTGAGCTGAAAAGGAAAATTAGATTTCTATTTAAGGAGTCATAAGGTCATGAAGGAAAGAGAGAGAGGTGGTCAAGCATGAAAGCATAATTGTTAAAGAAGGTGCTAAGGAGAAGAAAGCATAGAAATACTGTTTGGATAGATGACCACAAGGATGATTGCATTGGCATGATGAGTAAGAAGACTCAAGGAGATGAAGCTTGAGAGGAAGACTAGATGTCAGAGCTGAAATGACTAAAGCCAAGCAATAGGACTGAACTAAAGAAGTGATTTGAAATCTGCAAAGTATGTTGTAAGTTGTATCAGATCAAAAAGCCATTATTGTTACTCTCTAGCAATTGTAACAGATAGTTTAAATCCTATGGACTTAGGTTGGTTTAATAGCCATGAGGTAAATCCTTTAACAGGGTGACATTCCAAGTGAATGTTCAGAAGTCCTTTAACCAGGCCCATTCCTAACAGTTTGGTGAAATCCTCTAACAAGGTCACATTTAACAATGTGTTGTAAGCTTTTGATAGGGCAGGCTTTTAACAGGGCATCACTTTAGAAGAGTGAAAATCAAGTAGCATGTTACTGGTGGTTTTTCCCAAATTGAGTTTCCACGTAAATTAGTGTGTCATGTGTTGATCTTGCATGTTTTATCTCTGCATGTTGATTTACTGTAACTTGTTAATATGGTTGATTTAAGTTTGGATGAATGAAAAGTGTATGGATTCATTAAAAGTAGTGAAAAAGTGTTATTAGGGCATTTGGACCTTGGATAACTGATTCACCCCCCCTCTTAGTTATTCTAAAAGAATTCTAACAATTGGTATCAGAGCTAAACTACTGATTTAGTTTAAAGGGACTATAAGCAAAAAAGATCAAAATGCCTAAGAGAGAAGTTCCCAAGCTCAACAAAAACAACTTTGTTGCATGGATAATTTTTATGAAGCTACATCTTGGATCCATAGGTGATTATGCCCAAAACTCAATTGTTACCAAACATGTTGATCCAACAAGTACTCTTACTGTAGAAGATATGAAAAACAAACAGGAACACAATCAGACAATGCTAGAGATTGCTTCTACACTCAACTATACTGAATTTGATGATATCAAAGGATATGACACTGCATTCAAAATGTGGAAAACCCTATCAAAAATCTATGGAGGAGATCAAAATGTACAAAGAGAAAAAAGAGAAAGTCTCAGAGGAAAGTTTGATGATATGAAAATGGAGGAAAATGAGAATGCTACTCAGTATGGCGCAAGAATAAAGGAAGTGGTAAGTGCAATAAGATGCTTGAGTGGTCAATTGGATGAAGATACTATTAATAGTAAGTTATTAAGAACCTTTCTCCCTATTTATGCTATTAGAGTATCAACAATACAACAGTTAAGACGTGTACTAGGAAACAACCTAAGTTTTGAAGGTATAGTGGGTAGACTCACTGCATTTGAGTTATCTAATTTTGACAACTACAGACCTGAGAATGTTGAATCTGCATTCAAGGCCAAGCTATCACTAAAAGATACTGAATAGATGAAATCAAAAAAAGGAAGAAAGATGAAATATGTATCCAGTGACAGTAGCACTAATGAGGAAGATGTGGAAAAATTGGAAGCACTACTTGCTAGAAGATTTCACAGAGGTAAAAGAAAATTCAAAGGTAAGATGCCTATCATTTGTTTCAATTGCAATGAACTAGGTCATATTGCTGCCAGGTGTACACAAAAAAAGGATTACAAGGAAGGCAACAAATTCAGAAGAGAAGAAAACAAGAGAGATTACAAAGAAAAAGGTAAGAAGCGTTATATTTTTGAAGAAAATTTTGATGATAATGATGATGAAGTTGTTTATGTAGCCATGAAGGACCAATCTGATGAAGAAGAGCCCATAGCACTGGTAACATGTATGAACAAGAATGACAGGTGGATCATAGACAGTGGCTGCTCACATCACATGACAGGAGACAAAAGTAAGTTTGTTAACTTTACTTAGTATGATGGAAATAGTGTTAGATTTGGTAATGATGCTCCATGTCAAATCAAAGGAAAAGGTTCCATTAAGATCACAAAGAAAATTTCACGTGACAATGCATACTATGTTGAAGGATTAAACTACAATTTGCTGAGTGTCTCACAGTTAGGCAATATAATGATGCAAAGTAGAATTTGGAAACAAAACTAAAAAAATCTATGATACTGATGGTAAACTGATAGGAAAAGGAGATCAAACAAGAAGTAATTTTTTTTACCTTGATATGGATGATGTTTCTTGTCTCATTGCAAAATTTGATGATGAATGGTTATGGCATAGAAGGCTATGTCATGTCAACTTTGAAAATCTGGTCAATATCAATAAAATGAAGAAAGTTAGAGGTTTACCAAAATTGAAGAAGCCTGACATTATCATGTGCAAACAGTGTAAGCTAGGAAAGATGACAAAGTCAAGTTTCAAAAGAAAAAACTATACATCTAGAGAAGTATTTGAGTTAGTTCATACTGACTTATGTGGTCCAACGGAAGTACTAAGCAATAAAGGAGATAAGTACATAATGTTGTTTGTTGATGACTATTCTAAGATGATGATTGTTATGTTCTTAAAGCAAAAATCTAATGCTTTTCAAATGTTTAAGTGGTATGTGGCTAGAGTTGAAAAGGAAACAGGAAAGAGCTTGAAATGCCTAAAATCAGAGAGAGGTGGTGAATTCACATTAAATGAATTCGAAATATTTTGTAATGATAAAAGAATCAAAAGACAAATGTCAACTCCTAGAACTCCCCCACATAATGGAATTGCTAAAAGAAGAAATAGATATGTGATTGACTGTGCTAGAACATTAATGATGGAAAAGACTGTTGCTCTAAAATACTAGAGAGAAGTTGTAAGTGTAGCTGTTCATACACTAAATCGAGTACAAGTCAAGAAAGGTACAAATACAACACCTTTTGAATTATGGTATGGTCACTCACCCAATGTAATTCATTTCAAAGTATTTGGTTGCAAATTCTTTATCCTTAAAGATGCTAGAAATGGAAAATTCGATGCAAAAAGTGATGAAGGCATATTCCTTGGTTATTCCACTAGAAGTAAGGCATACAAGTGTTTGAATACTAACACTAACAAAATTATGGAAAGTGCAAATGTAAAATTTGATGAACATATAGAAGTTCAAACTGAAGAACCAAAGAGAATGGATGAATATATAACCTTTGTGTATTCTTATGAAGGAATGACTGTTGATGAGGATGATGTCAATCAAATTGAAACTCAACAACGAGTTTCAGTTTTAGCTGACTCATAACCAGTGAATGCCGAGTTGCATTCAAAAGCTGAATTGAAAAATAAAGGAATTACACAATCTGATTTTGAAGTCAGTACACATGAAAGAGATGAAGAACAACTTGACAACTCAGTACATAGTGACCCTAAATCAGAAAGATCAAACATGGAAACAAGGACAGAACCAAGATTATCCAAATATGTAAAAAGACATCACCCTGCTGAATAGATAATTGGTGACAAAGATGCAAGACTAATGACAAGGAATAGATTGAGACATGAATCATGTCTAATTAGCAAATCTGAACCTAAGACAATATATGGTCCATTACAAGATGATGACTGGTATAAAGCTATAGAAGAAGAGATTGATCAAATAAAGAAGAACAAAACTTGGAGTTTGGTTCCCAAACCAGTTGACAAGAATGTGATTGACACCAAGTGGGTATTCAGAAATAAGCTAGATGAGAATGGTGAGATTAAAAAAAATAAAGCTAGACTAGTATGCAAGGGTTATGCTCAAGAAGAAGGACTAGACTATGGGGAAACATTCGCCCCTATTGCTAGAATGGAAGGAGTAAGAACTTTACTTGCATATGTTGCATATAAAGATTTTAAAGTCTATCAGATGGATGTAAAGTCTGCTTTTTTTAATGGAATACTAGAGGAATAATTCTACATTGAACAACTAGAGGGATTTGTTGATGAGAACAATAGGGATATGGTTTGTAAGCTACATAAAGCACTCTATGGTTTGAAACAAGCACCTAGAGCATGGTATGAGAGACTTCACAAGTATCTAGTGCAAATGGGATTTGAAAGAACTGATGATAATATCAAAATGTACATCAAAGCATAAGAAGGTAAGGGTATTATTGTATCTAAAATCTTTGTGGATGACATAGTGTTTGGTGGAAAGGAAGTGCTTTGCAAAGGCTTTGTTGACAAAATGAAACATGAATTTGAGATGTCTATGTTTGGAGAAATCAAATTTTTTGTTGGATTGCAAGTACATCAACTCAAAAATGGTATATTTGTGACACAATTAAAGTACATCAAAGAGATTCTTAAAACGTTTGGATTGGAGGAGTCCAAACTAGTCAGCACACCAATGGCAACAGGAAATCAGCTATCTAAAAATGATGAATCAGTTGAAGTCAATCAAACAATGTACAGATCCATGATTGGAAAACTATAATATGTTCTACATAGCAGACCAAACATAGCATTAGTAGTTGGAATAGTGGCTAGATTCTTTGCTAATCCCAAAGAAAATCATCTCATAGTAGTAAAAAGAATAATGAGATATCTTAAAGGAACTGATAACTTTGGTCTATACTATAAAAAGAATGGAAAGTTTGAGCTCTATGCATATATAGATGTAGATTGGGGAGGCAACATTGATGACAGAAAAAGCACAAGTGGAGGTACATTATTTCTAGGCAAAAGGCTAGTTACCTGGACTAGCAAGAAACAAACATGCACATCCCAGTCCACTACAAAATCAAAATATGTGGCAGCAGCAGCCAATTGCACAAACATTGTGTGGCTCACACATCTATTGAAAGGAATGAAAGAAGAGGTAACAAACCTATGATATTGTATTGTGATAACACAAGTGCTATAAACATATCCAAAAATCCAGTAATGCATGCAAAAACCAAGCACATCGCAATCAAGTATCATTATGTCAAAGAATTGGTAGAAGACAAACAAGTGAATTTGGAATACATTCACACAAAGGAACAAACTGCAGATATCTTCACCAAACCATTGCCCAAGGATGCTTATAAATATCTTAGAGGCAAGTTGGGGGTAATACCCCTAACTCAAGCAGTTTAAAGCAACAAGGATGCTGCCCTGCATCAACAAGAACAAATCATTGAAATATCAAAAGAATGATGTAGAGGATGATAGCGAAAGCAAAAACTCCAAATCAGTCACAAGCATGGTGACAGAGGGAGAAGACATCAAGAAGCCAAAGCTTATAGTTTGCATGATAAAGATGCTACATCTTTGGCATTTATGACAAAGAGGGAGAAATATGTAGAAACCTGATCAATACAAAGCAACAGGGAGATATATATGAAAGAGGGAGATATATGAGATTAGTAGTAAGGATGCAACAACCAAGAAACATAGTAGACAACGTATACAATCTTGGTGGTAACTAAGTTGATCAATTGATCAGTTTGGTTTGCCATCAATGCCAAAGAGGGAGATTGTTGAAAATTATTGAAAAGATCATAAGGAAGATTGTTGGAATGATCATATGGAACTGGTAAAGAATGTTCTAAATCATTGTTTTGTCATTGATGTCAAACTTTCTACTTGCAGGAATGACAATTTCTTTAGTGATCCAAATACTATCAATTAGTTGATTAACAAGGAGGAGAAAATCAATAAGATGTAACTAGAACACCTAGAGAAAGGTTGAAGTTATGATGTTGGAATGAAGTAGAAGGATTAGTCAAGCCATTGATGAAATAATGTACTGATGACATACTCTAAGACACATAGAATGGGCACACTGAAACATATCAAAGATATAAGGTTTTAGCTAAGACATCTGTAAAGCCTAACTAAATTTCATTAGAGAGAAGGAGCCGAGCAAGCTAGTAGGTGCTGAAAAAATTCCTAGTTGAAGCCGAGAAAGTTCAACTTCAAGTGCCGAGTGAACTTCAAATGCTGAGTGATACAGAGTTTATCAAGTGCCGAGTGATCCAGAGTAATCAAGTGCTAAGTGATACAATTTTATTTAGGTGTCGAGCTATCTAGGAAATAGATGTCGAGCATCAAAAAACCAATAGTGCCAAGTAACATAGAGATGTCAAGCATCAGTAAACCAATAAAGCTGAGTTGCTGCATTATTTTGATAATCACAGATTTTACAGATCTAAGCCAACAAGGTTGTTATCTAGAAGTCTGTGAATTAAATGAAAGATAAGAATGATGAGTTGGTGGCACATAACACCATGTAGAACATTTTTGAGGTTACAACTGGAACCTAGACGAAGTCTCTAGATAAGAACAAGATATGAGGTAGATACATTGTATCCTACCTAATCCATTTGAAACCCTAAAAATTAGAGAGGGAGAATTGAGTGGAAAAGGAAAATTAGATTTCTATTTAAGGAGTCATAAGGTCATGAAGCAAAGAGAGAGAGGTGGTCAAGCATGAAAACATAATTGCTGAAGAAGGTGCTAAGGAGAAGAAAGCATAGAAATATTGTTTGGATAGACAACCACAAGGATGATTGCATTGGCATGATGAGTAAGAAGACTCAAGGAGACGAAGCTTGAGAGGAAGACAAGCTGTCAGAGCTGAAATGATTAAAGCCAAGCAATAGGACTGAATTGAAGAAGTGATCTAAAATCTGCAAAGTATGTTGTAAGTTGTATCAGATCAAAAAGTCATTATTGTTACTCTGTAGCAATTGTAACAAATAGTTTAAATCCTATGGACTTAGGTTGGTTTAATAGCCATGAGGTAAATCCTTTAATAGGGTGACATTCCAAGTGAATGTTTGGAAGTCCTTTAACTAGGCTCATTCCTAACAATTTGGTGAAATCCTCTAACAAGGTCACATTTAACAGTGTGTTGTAAGGCTTTAATAGGGCATGCTTTTAACAGGGCATCACCTTAGAAGAGTGAAAATCAAGTAGAATGTTACTGGTGGTTTTTCCCAAATTGGATTTCCACATAAATCATTGTGTCATGTGTTGATCTTGCATGTTTTATCTTTGCATGTTGATTTATTGTAACTTGCTAATATGGTTGATTTAAGTTTGGATGAATAAAAAGTGTATGGATTCATTAAAAGTAGTGAAAAAGTGTTATTAGGACATTTGGACCTTGGATAATTGATTCACCCCCTCTCTCAGTTATTCTAAAAGAATTCTAATAGACAATGTTACATTATGTATTACAATTTTCTTTATAATTGGATTTCATTACAAGAAATGACATTGCCAAACACATGAATGAACATAAAACATTAAAATGTCCATTAGGATCTCTTGTAACCATATGATGCCTAGGTGCTCCTACACCAAATTTTTTGACTATACAATTTGATTATATCACTAATTTAATCAACAACTCCTACAATTCCATCAACCAAAGTGTTTAATAGATATTCATCATAGGATCATGTGATGCTAAAACTTTTGAGAGGTCACAAAAAGGCAAGATGATGTGTGCTAGAATGTTGTGATTTCTTTTTTATGACATGGTGTTTTCTTATTGGATGAAGTATGTGTTAGAATATTTATAATAACTAGGGTGGGGGGGAGGGGGTGAATCAGTTACTCAAGGTCCATAAGTACCAATTGAACAATTGAACAATTAAACATTTTTTTGTCTTACTTATCCTATTGCAACTCGGTCTCTAATGTAACCTTAGTAACAGAGTTAACTAGTAGTTCACTATCCTAATATAACAAATGTGCTAAATGTAAACATTTGAAATGTAAAACACCATAAAAAATTCAACACAAGTTTGACACTAGGACTTAACATGGAAACCCAATTTGGGAAAACCACTAGAAACATGTCACCACTTTTTCACTCTTCTAAAGTGAGCCTTATTAGGAGCCAACCCTATTGAAGGTTTATAATACATACTATTAAATGTGGCTTGGTTAGAAGATTTAATCACCTTGTTAGGAGTGGCCTTGTTAGAAGACTTTGATCATTCCATTAGAATTTCACCTTGCTAAATAATTTACACAAAGTCCTAAATGGTTATTAGGTCAACCTTTGATTAAAAGGAATTCAATACAAACTTTTTACAATGATTAGAAAGAAAAAAGTAGGTTTTGATCTATCTGATTACAACTCACTTTGTAGTTTTAGATTTCTATTTAGGTCATGTGTTGATTCTTGATAAACCTTCCTTGTCACTTCTATCTTTGATTTTCTTGGCAACCCCTTCAATAAATCACCCTTCTCTTCACAAAAAACTTAAGCCTTCTACTTAGATTTTATTATCAACCTCAACAGCTTTGTTCCATCGTACTTGAAACATACAAAACTTCTCTTTTGCATATATCATTTGCACTCTTCCCACCCCTCCATAAAAATTTTGTCTCTTTACCTCCTTAAATAGGTAATTCTAGTCCTTTTCTATTTTCATAATCATCGTAGAACTTAGGGACTTTGATTCGATTCATCAAGTTTATTGTATCTGTTCATCTTCCTCTTCTTCTTGAAATCTCAAGTATTGAATTTTTTCATTAGGTATCTTACCTTATCTTCTCCTTGAATTAAATGATCCAACTCATCAATCTTATCTTCAACATGCTTTCCATAACCCACAAAATCAACTAAATTGGCTAGAAATCATGATTTCTCATATGCATTCAAAATACTATCACTTGGCCATTACCAAGTTCTAACACTCGGTGATCATTGAATTGCTCAACCATTGTAGAGCTTCTAGCTCGGCATCAACATTGTGGCTCAGTCATTATTGATGCTCGGTCAACACTAAATTTACTTGACACTTACTATGCCTTGGTTGACACTAGTATCACTCGGCATATTCTTCAAAATTCCTTTATCTTTTACTTTGTTGCTTAGTCGAGTCTTACATAAGTGATCTATCTTGGTTTGTACTGTCAAGACTTGAACATCAACTTGACTTAAAAAATCACTTTGTCTTTTCAAAGTCTAACTAATCAAATTTCCATCAAGTAGCTTCCTTGACATTACTCAACCTTTCCTCTAAGTGATTTTTTTATGAGAAACTTCTCAAATCATCTTCATTAATCAAATAGATATAACATTTAGATCAGATAGAAACATATCTCATTAGTATATTTGATATCAATGACATTACAATAATTGTTCCAATTGTAGTTTCCAACAATCTCCCTCTTTGGCATTGATGAAAACACCTTACAATATTTTCCTTTAGCAATCAAATCTCCCTCTTTGTTACCATGAAATCCAAAATATTTCACTTCCAATATCCTTAGTTCATTGTGATTCTTATTTAGGCAATCTTAGAAATTTGCTCTAAGTTCTTGAGTTTAGACTTCCTCATACTCTCCATTTCTATTCAAATATCTCCCTCTTACATGATGTATCTCTCCACTTATGTATCTTCTCCCTCTTTGACAAAAATTCCAAAGACACTATCTTTTTACTTCATATATCTTGATTATGTAAATATTTGCATGTTTGGCTAAATTCTTTCATTTGTCATCTATCCTTTGTTTATGCCTAATATGCATTTCAACTTCATGACTACTTTAGGCACCTCCTAAAGAAGAATTTTCTTCACCAATGTGTAAGGTATTTTGATTAGCACATTTGAGGAAATGCACCATTTCTCCTTAAGTTTCTTTTCTTAGGGGAGCCACCTCTATTTTACCTCTAAGATATTCATGAAAATCTTTAGCTAAGGCTTTAGTGAATATATCAACTAGTTGTTCTTTGGTGTGCACATATTCTAACTTCACTTCTTTGTCTAGAACTAGTTCCCTCAAGTAGTGATACTTGATAGAAATGTGTTTTGTTTTAGTGTGCATGACAAGATTCTTCAATATGTTGATAGCACTTGTGTTTTCATAATAGATAAACACTAGATCTGTAATTTCTTCTTTTGTTCCTTTAACGAATTTCTTGATCCACATCATGCTTTAATAGTTTATTACAACTAACACATACTCATCATTAGTTGTTGATTGGGAAATATAGTTCTATTTCTTGCTTGTCCATGACACCAATCTCTTTCCTAGAAAGAATGCACCTTCACTAGTGCTTTTTCTATCATCAATATTTCCTGCCAAACTAGAGTCCTTGAATACATTCAATTCACATCTATCATCACTTCTCTTGTAATACAATTCATAGTCTTCTGTACATTTTAAATATCTCAATATCCTTTTCACTGCCATCATATGATTCTCCTTAGGATTTTCTAAAAATCTAGCAACTATCCCAACAACTAATGCAATATCAAGTCTTCTATGAACAACATATTGCAATTTTCCAATCATTGATCTATTGCTACTATATTTTGATCTAAATTGTGATGGTAGGCCATTGTAATTGGGACATCTAACCATCACCAGAGAGACATGACAATTAATTGGCTCCTATTGGATGAGCCTCAAATGTTTTCTATCACAAATTATGATAGAGAGGTGATTGGTCATAATGGGGATGGGTGAGACTGTCACAACTTGGAAGAAGGAAGGGACAATAGTTCATGTTCATGATGTCACAATTACGACAGTACACTTTTGTAATCATGATGGTTTAAGATTCTAGTCAATCATCATAATTGTGATGTCAATGTGATAGTTCTATTGTAGAAGTGGTGTTCATCTGTCAGGATTGGCCATTGTAATCGTAACGCTATAGCGATAGCTATGTTGTGCAAGTGATGGCTAGCTATTAGAACATCCATCAAAATTGTGACATCTAGTCAAATTATTTTTAAAAAATAGACTTTTCTCTTTGTTGATCAATGTTGTCCTCTTGCTTTCTCTACTTGGATCTAGGTAATATGTTGTCCTCAAGTGTGCACATCTTGTCAATTTTTAGTAGTTGATATAGTATTTCCAAGGATTTCTTAATGGGGTTTATGGTGGTTTCTCTCTTGATGTTGTTATTATGTTATGTTGGTAGCTACCAATAGCATTCCACCAAAAGGTGGTTTTGTATATCTGACATGGGAAAAGTGAGTGAATGAGCTCTTATGATAGCGCTATAAAAGAGATTCAAGAGTTCTCTTTGGGTTGTATTGGATATGTACATATTTAAATAATATTGGAGAATTCTTCTACAAGGATTTGTGAGGACAAAATCTGTAATGAAGGGCATTCTCAGGATTGCTAAGGGATTATTGTAATGTTATTTACATTTGAGAAAGATGTTGCTTCATTTGTCAATAATCATTTCCAAGAGAGTTCAATAGAAGTACTTGAAGTGGTATTTCCTACTACCTTGCAGAGAATAAGTTGCTAGAAATATTTTTGCATTAGTTTGGAATAATGATATTGGTCTTACAAGCCTGCTATAGTGTAGAAGTAAACCACCTAAAAAGAGAGGGTTTGTAGGGGGTTGTACAAGCTTGTGATTCCCACAAAAGTTGGGCACCAGCTCTGCAACCATCAATATTCACATACAATAGTCTAAAAGCATCTAAAACTAGGAGCTTAAAATGGAAGCCATATAGATCTACTATTGATTAGAGTGTCAAACATTCTCATTTAGTGGATGTACTAAGTCTCTAGTCATGTTTTGGTTGGCATTTTTTGTAGGTGTTACTTACTATCACTGTTTGAGTATTATTGGGCGCTGTATATGGAATTAGATCCAAGTATTCATAAAATCTGTATTTTTGGCATTATTACAATATTGAAATATAACATAAGTCTATAATTCTAAAAGCATATTGAGTTCCCCTAAATATCAATGTTATTATCATTATTAATCTTTTTGATGCAATATAGTATTTGTAATGTTTTTTTTGATGTGATATTCATTTATAATTGCAATACATTTTTTTAAAATATGCCACAAACCTCAAAAGATCTATAAATCATTAAAGTTAGAATCAATAGCTTGATTGTCATGTCCCCTATCCTTGGCCTAACTTCAGTAAATCAAATGATGCTATAGATTTTCACAATTCTCTTTGCTCATTCACTCCAGTAAATCAAATGTTGAAGTGTAGAAATTACAAACAATCAGATGAGCGATGGGCTTATCTTTCCTCAGACTCTAGTGATCACTCAGAAAACTCAATCAGGTGTTTAGAGAAGGGATATCCATTAGAGATTGACTATTTAGATCCATTGACCCCTACAGGTGGAATATTATTTGATGGAGCTATCAAAAATTCCCTAAACACAAACTACAACTTGTTTGTAAAGAAAGTTCAAGAGCATACTAGATGTTTTCCTATTGAGGAGGAAAGTTTGATTGAGGAGGACAATATGGATTATCATACTACAATGAATACAACTTGAAAAGGATTTAGCTCATTGACTAAGAATAAAATTCTTCGTACCAAGAATACTCTAACAAACTTAGCAAAACATTATTCACCTGTAGCTACTCTTTGAGCTGGAAGTTTCTTTAAAATGATTGTCACTAGTTCCATAGAAAAGAGACCGGATTTTTAAAAAATGAAAGCTTTGGTGAGCCCAAAATTCAATTCAAAAAATCTTGGAGGGCAAGCTTCTATCAAGGAAAATCTAAGTGAGTTGCAAATTAGATATAGTTCATGAGTCAAAAAGAAGGATTAAAAAATACCCTATGTAAGAACTAGTAGTAGCTTTGCAAGCTAGATTTTAACAAGGATGAGACAAAAACCAAGCAACATATTATGCATTCACTATTTTTAATGTATGGAACAAAACATCTCTTCCATGACTCGTGATTGTGATAACAACATTATCACTATTCATACATTAAGATTAGATGCTTAAAAGGAATAAGAAACCTTCTTGATAGAAAAAATGTTAGTACATAATTAGAATGGGAATACCAACATTAGTTTTACCAATCTTCCATTGAATTTTTCAATAAGGAAACATGTATGTACCTCATACATACACTATTTTTTTGTGGAAATTAGTGTCTTTTGAGGTGAAGCTAATTAATTATTTTCTAGAATTCTAGTCAACTACTAGTTGAGGACTCTTAATGCATCTAACCAAATCCGGAAGAGTTGGTCTATTGAACATGGAAGGTTTCCTTAAAAATAGGGAAAAAAGAAAAGTGTCTATATGGTAAATGATAGCTTACTCCATTGAACCAAGGAAGCATAATAACCAATAGGATAAATCCCCCACCTAATGTAGACAAGAGTGAGGTCATAGGAAATTGAAAATAATGACCAAGAATAACTGCATGCCAAGGAACCAAGATCAAGATACAAAAAAATTACATATTAGCATCATAAGGTGATCACACTATGGACATAAATCATGAGGCTAATGTTATGGAAGGAACACTTACTTGACAAAACTAGATGGAAAACAAAAGAAAACATCAAACCCCCCATGACACTTTAGCAGTAGTGCATGTGCAAATCAAAACAAGACGCTAGATCCAAAGAAAATGGATAAAAGATGGCACCTTATCTCATTGCATTTGCATAAACATGTTTACAAAAGATGTCAAATAAGATCAAAAGAGACATAAGGCTAATACACCAAAAAGTACATCTCAAAATGAGTCCCCATGTAACATAAATGATCCCCAAACTTGAAACATCCAATATATTTACTTGGGTGAAAAAATATAAAAACTAAATATACTAGAGTAGAATTTGAAAAAAAAAAATAGCATCACCAAAAAGAGCACAAAACAACCATTTCAATGATATAAAGTTTTTGAAACACAAAGGTCAGATGCTCAAGATATGTCCCATGGAATATTAAAAAGAATATTTAACTTTGACCACACAAAATGACAATCAAATAATATCATTTAAATCCAAAATACCTACACCAACACGATGGGATTGGAACCAATTTTTTGGCAATATCTTATTTTCAAAAAATAAAGTTCATATGTGCAAGATATGAGAAAACAATTGAAGGATGATTTGAAAAGGTTTGAAGGGCATGTATGAGTGATGATGTAATATTTATGTCATTATTTATGGCAATAAATTTGATGGCTTTATGACCAGAATCATAAAAAAATATAGCCCCTAGCTAGAAAATGATCAGTAGAAAAACTAGGGTCGCCAGGAAAAAATTTAGTCTACCTAGAAAGAATTGGTCATTGTAAAAAAAACCTAATGGCAAAAAAAAATCTCATTTTTTGAAAAATGATGCTAGTAGCCAAAAAATAGTGGGGCCTGAGTGATGACGGTGCATTAGAAGGCTATTGACGGGAGTGGCATAGGTGCCGAGAGTAGGTGGCAACTAGATGACAGAGGGCCACATGGTAGTTGGAGGGAGGTCAACTGCCAATAAGATAACAATGCCCTTCCGAAGGAGGCTAGGGGTATGTGGGGCCACCACTCCATGTGGAGCCCATAGTACCACACCCCCCTTTTAAATTTTTTTTTTTTTTATTAATTTTATTTTCTAAAAAGAAAACCCCTCCTCCCCCCATCCCCATAAATATTATTATTTTTATTTTGCTAGAAAACAAAAAAATGCACCCCTTCTTTTTTGAAAAAATCAATGCTCCATTCTATTTTGAGAAACTGTCTCATCATGCATGTCTAAGGCCTTGGAGTAATTTTTTTGCCTAAAATTTTAACTATGGCCAAATGAGATGTGTAGTATATGAAAATGGGGGTTTTGGGCTGCTACAAATCTTACAATGAGGTTTGCTTGGACTCAATGTGCTCCAAAAAACAACAACCCTCCAAATCCCAACAAAAGGATTCTCTAAAACCTTGAAACCATTGAAGCTCCAAAAAAATCTTTAAAATAGGAACAAGTAGTGGCTTATCTACACTTCAATTCCATGTAGAAGTTAAGAAAACCAACTTCACAAAACCCAAATAATCAACTGCAAGCAAACAACTTGTTACAAAGAAGAGTGAAGCAAAAAGAAAGAAGTTGGTCTAAAAAAGAAAGATATATCTTAGAGAATGAAAATGAGGAATATTTTCATAATGAGCAAAGATTCTCAAGCTGCAAAATACAAGAGATATCAAATCCTTATGAAAGGAGATCATGCAACCCTAAAGTAACCCTAAAGGGTAAAAGACATTTAATAAAATAAAAAAATATTAAATGTCAACTATACATAAAGGGAAATCTTAAGAAGCGAGAAAAGGTAAATAACCTTTTACTATAACAACTTGAATCCAAATTGAGGCAAGGTTTTAGAGGTTATTTTACTCTTGTGGGGATGCAACTCGTTGTCCTAACCATCAGGTTTTGGACAATTTTGAGATTTTTGGATGTGGTTACTTTTACGACCAACAACTTAGTGGACTTACTCTCATTGGGTGAAGCACCATGCTTTTACTAGAGTTCACCCATCCTAATATTGCTCCAACTCAAACTAGCTATAGACTTTCCTATTTTTAGATTTTCTTGTCAAATGATGGTAGAATTTGAGGCACTTATAGCTTGAATATTAGAAAATTTTAGTAATAGAAACTATAGTGCTTTGAGTCTACTTTTAGAATATGTAATTTATTTGAACACTTATATGACAGATTTTTTTTTGTATGTATCTTATTAACCATGTTTTCAAAATGCCTATTTTAGGACCATACCATGATCATGTACGAACACCATAATTTAACACAACTAAATATTTTTTTGTGAATCCCTTTAAAAGAAGTTATTCAACACACCAAAGATTGATGAGAATATTTTTCCTTAAATTTTTAATTAATTTTATTATTATTATTATTATTGGATTGATGATTAAGCTAATATCTAAAAACTCTCATGTACGGACACCATAATTTAATCAAAATTGAATTTTTTCAATTTTTTTTTTAACTTCAAAAGAATTGTGTGCATATTGATGACATGTAAATTAATTTAAGAAATATGAAAAATGCAAAAAGTTATTAATTTTTTAGTGTCACTATTTTATGTTTAAGTGAAACTTTTGATTAATAAATAATGCAAAAATAGAAAATAAACTCATAACACAATAAAATTTACATTTTTGAAATCAGAACAGTAAGATCTATAATGGCTTTTTGTTTTGTCAAAAATAATTGACTAGTAAGATGTTAAAATGAATGTTGATGGTATTCCTTTGGGGGAGTATCCTAAGTATTAGTGAGTATGTGACATGATTGACATGTTGCATTCATGAATGTGTTTGTCATTGATAACAACACAGTGTGGTTTTTGTTAAGACTAGCAGAGTAGCAAACATAGATCATGGTTGTATGGATAGAGGAATGATGTTCAGGTAACGAGTGGTTAAGGACATGTTCTACATTGTGTCTTGATGATGAGGTTAAGTGTGTGTAATGTAGGTCAAAGATGTATAGCAAATATGTTTGATTTATAGAGAGTAGTATAGAGATAAAGTACTTGATAAGTAATCTCAGATGATTGGATTTGTTGATCTATCATTTTTTATGATGCTTAACGATAGGAATCCTTTCAAAATTCTCTCTTGAAAAGCTAATCTAGGATCAACTCCAAGGTTTTGAGTGATCATGCAACCTACAAGAATCCACTAAATTGAAGATAAATGTGTTTGTTCACAAAGAGGCCTTTGTTGGTTCTTACCAATTTCAGACAAGATATTCAATCTTCTTGTTGTTTCAAAATTAACCACAAAAGAGATGTTTTTGGTATTTTATATTTTTAAAATGAATACAATCTAACAATGCAACTATATGAATTCCTAATTTAACCAAGGGTTAGCAAAGAAAATAACAAAGATAAGGTAATGAGAGATGAAAGAAAATAACATGAAAGGGAAATTCCTAATGGACATAAACCACAGTAACAACACGTTTGTGAGTTAAATCATTGAAAAGATCAGGTAGGAAACTAATGAAAATAGGAGTAGTGCTTCCTGAAATCCACTGATGCAATCATCAATGAGAATTTAGTAAAAATTGAAAGATGTTTAATTTCTCATCAAATCTCAAGGCCACAAAAAATGTACTCATGCAAGACGAGAAGCTATGTAGGAACAATAAGGTGATCTCTTCTCCAACTCGGTACATCAGCAAAATTCCTTAACACATGACAAACATTAGAACTAAAATATTGCACAATCAAATCAACGCAACAAAACTATTACCTCCATTATTATCATGAACAAGAATCTAAAAAAATAACACACTCCAGCAAGAATAACTACACTCGGAATGAGAGCACTAATAGCATATATTATCACATCAAAATTATGGCCTGCAATACATGTTACATTCCTAAATTTATAAGAAATCATCTCCTCAATTTGTGTTGAGAGTGAGAGATCCCTTAATGCAACCATATGCTTCTAAACTAATAAAACAAATTCAGTGATGTACAAATTGACTCTCTAAATGGTGCTAAGTAGGACTCCACACTTGCTTATATCAATTAATGGGTGCATGAGCCTTAACATGACTTAAAAAACAATGAAAGAAGAAGCAGACAAGAAGAAGGAAGCTCTAAGAGGGTCTGAGAGTCATTGGAAGCTCTAAAAATGCAAGCTTGACCTTCTCTTGGTGTTTTTAGGAATTGAATTGTCATCAAAATGCATTTTGGTGCATGGAAAGCTCTAAATTTGGAATTGGCAGTTAATTGTCAGTGGACATCTAGAATAGCACACCTTGTGCACCTTGGTGGCAGGCTCAAAAAATGCAAAAAAATTTGAAGTGTCAAAACTAAATTTCTAGCTTCTAGGTTTTCTTCCCCTTTATGCTAGAGCTATGTTAAGATGTTTACTCTTGAATTTCTCTATAATCTCCATCACTTGGGAAGCTTCTAAGAAATCCAATTCTTTATACTTATCTTTAACTATCTATTCATAGTTACTAATCTCCATATGGATATCCGCAAAATCATCTAGTTTAGTATCTAACTCCAACAATACTTCTTCCATCTTGAATGGTTGCTTGATATCTTCTTTTAACAAAGCATCTTCAAAGTCCTTGACTCATCTTTAAAAATATCAAGGCAGGCATTGTTGTAATACTTCTTAGCTCCCAAAATCTACTCTTGTGTTTGATCTTTCAACTTATCAATATCTTTGTGAAATCCTTACATCACCTTATTCCTAACTTCTATCTTCTCAATCCAATCTTCCAATTTATCAATCTCATCAATTGTATACACCTCTATGAGTGTATGATACCTTTGACCCTTTATTGTTTGAAGCACTTGAAGGTCTTTTCCCTAAAAATGTACTTCATCCATCAACCCAAAATTTGGGTCCACTATGGCTACCAGTTTATCCGCATTAGTTTGAACATTGTGTAACATGTTCAAATTTGACTGTATAATTTGTACACCTTTATCCTCAAAAATTTTATGCCCTTCAGACCTATAGTGATCAAGACTTTAGCAGTGTCTTCTGTGGGTTTTTGTAAGAGGACCTCCTTGATCTAGTAGTCACTAGGAGTGAAATCCTTGATGTCAGCATGTGGAAGAGGGATAGAAACATGTGTAAACAAGTCTTGATCTTGGTTCTTTATTACAAAGGCCAATTTTCGTGCATCACCTGTAGGTGGCTCATGCTTCATGATGGCTTTCACTAGCTCATCCATACTTTCCTCTTCATTCAGGTTCAACTATCCCTTTTGTCTAACCATAACCTCCCTCTCTAGCTAAGATGGTGTAGTGCCCATAGGAGACATTTATTTGGTGGAAGAGAGAGTTTGGCTTGCTAGCCCTTTTCTCTTATCACTACTTTTTGGAGTCTTCTCCTTCTAAGAGAGATCTACATTTGGAGTTTATGTATCTATTGTAGCCACAATTCTTTGCTTAGTATCCTAGGAAGTTTGCTAAGGTTCTTCATGTATCTACCCCTCCTCTAATACTTCATTGGTTAGCCTTTGTTTTGACTCTTCTCCATGTACTTCTTGTCCTTTCTCTTCCATCAAAAGAGGAAGAGGAGTGGCTGAACCATTGTCCAAGAAAGAAAAGTCCTGAAATGGTGGGGGTGATGTACCTAGAAACCCTTATGATTGAGGTAGTGTTTGGTTCCAATCCTCTCCTAAAGGCCAATTCATAGGTGTATCTCGTATCTTATCACACACCATTTTAGTTCCCACAGCCATAAAATCAAAATATGATATGTTGAAGATATTTGTTTCTTGCCAATCCTTCTCATCAATCCACTGTTGCTACTCATCTTTAGAAATGGTAACCTAAATAGGTTCTTTAGGAATGGATGGCAGCATTATGATCAAAATCCTTATTCTTTCTTCTATTATTTCCCTAGATAAATGAGTCCTCTAACTCAAGGGAGATTATATTCTTCTTTTTCATCATCATCCACCTTAGGGATGGTTTCAAGCACTAAAGCAATAGGAATAACCTTCTTTTATATCTTTTTCCTTCTTGTCCTTCTCACAATAGGTCCAACCCTAGCTTTCTTAGGAGCTGAAGGAGAGGCTTCTTCCTCTTGAGTTGGTGGTATCACCTCTTGTGCTTCCTGCTCTAGTTCCTTCTCTTGTTACTATTCCTATTTAGGTGGGGGCACTTATGCAATATCTTAAGCTTGAGCCACTTCTTCTTGACGCTCTTCACTCTTAGGTGCTTGAGCCACCTCTTCTTGAGGCACTTCAAATTCAGGCTCAACTTGTTTTGGGGAATCACTTTTGCTCTTATTTTTTTCTTTATCTTCTCTAAAGTACCCAACATCTGTGTCATGTTGATATATCATTTTTGACCTAACTAAAGATTGGGTAGGGAATGTTGGCACTATAAATTTTGCACCTTTACCCTTTATTGGGTGTTTTGTGGGTTGAAAGGTGATAGTCTGTGGAACTAGGTCAAGGTTAAATGGATTCTTGATCCGGTCCCTTGTTAAATTGAATTATGGGCCTAGCCCTATGGTTTATATCTATATTTTCATCCCTATTAATCTCCACATTCATAATAGGCCTATCATGTATCTTGTCTCTTTTATACAAGGGATCCAAGACATCTTGAGTGTCTAGATGAATAGCCTTGATCAAGACCTTTATCTTTAAGGCGCTCCCAACCAAATATAGAGTCATCCTAGAATAATCCCTTATTTAGATATCATAGTCATCAATTTTGTTCATCCAATGATCTTTGATGGCCTCTTCATGCACAAACTACTTCCTTGCCATATGCTAAACTTTGCCAATATTGTCAAAATAGAGATGAGGGGAGTTGTAATCTTCCAAGGGATATTGATCCCACTTTAAGTTAAAAGTCATGATATCCTACTTCTACTTTACCTCAAATGTACCTATAGTAATAGGCCATACCCATGTCTTCTTGTGCTATTTTCTCACTCTATCATATGTAGATGTGAGTTTTCTTACAGGTATGTGCAGGATCATGGTCAACCAAACTATGGTCTTAAGTGGTAATGAAAAATTAGCAAATCAGGGTTATGTCAACTTGACACATAATTTTAAAGTGGTTCTAGACTTTATATCAAAAATTTGTAAAAAAATAATTTGTAGAAAATTGAATGTAGTTTCTAAACTACTAGGCCTTATTTGAAGAAAAAAATAATTGATTGGTCAAAAGTTTGGATTTTAATGCAATACTATGAAAATTTTAGGGTGAAAATAAAAAGTAGGTGTATGTTTCACCACCTTAATCAAAATCAAATGATAATATTTTTTAAATATAATTATAGATATAAAAAGTAGACTCATGCGTGGATGTGATGCATATTTTTGGGTATTTTTATTCGAAATAAAAAATTAAATATTAACTTTCTACTAAAAAATTTTCAAAAAAAAAAACTCCCATGTCTGACCACCTTAACTAGTAGAAAACTTTACCAAATTTTATTTTTATTTTATTTTTCTTATACTAGGTGAAGCATAGAATGTGACACAACTTTTGGATTTAAAAAATGTTATATCATTTGAAAGTTATAGTTATTTTTCAATCAATATGTCAATCAACACTTTACAATCATCTTCATTGAAAATTAACTAATAAATACTTATCAAACTCAAAATTTGACAGCAATTATATTGATAAAAGCTTGAGAGTGTTATAAAAAAACTCTTTTTGTTTCATTCAATTTCGATGAAACTAACATTGTCAGATGGCTACCCGAAGTCTAAGTGTTAGTGAAACCCTTCTCAAACACATTTTTTGGGTTGACCGAATAGGCTTGGTAAATACCAAAGCTAATTGGATACTCGAATTCAAATCGGATCTCCGATCATGTGCAGGATTTTTCAATTGAAATTTGGAGGGAAATTTGAGAGGAGAGATTTTCCAATGTCAAACTTGGAGGAGGGAAATTTGAGAGGAAATAAATTTAAGAGAGAAACATTAGATTGTTTTAGAAGGAAATTTATTTCGAAAAAGTGTGGACATTGATATTATTATTATTAACTATTATTATTATATACGATTATAAATATTATTATATTATAGTAAAATGTATGATTATTATTCTTAAATATATATATAGTAATATTATATGACTATTATTATATATAATTATATATGGTTATTATTATTATTAAATCTATAATCTAGTAACATATATAATTATTATTGTCATATAATCTAATAATATATTATTATTATATTATTATATAGAATATTATATCATTATTAAATATAATATTGTCATAAAATGCATTAAAAGGGGTCATAGGTTCTCGACATATTGAAACCAACCAAATGTGTCCCTAGGGATCCTAGGACCCCTAGGAACCATAGGTTGTGATGAAATACATGGAGAGGGGTCATAGGTCATCCTATGGCCCCTTTCAAACCATATAAATGATTATAATATGTCCTTAGGGGTCGTAGGGCCCCTAAAGACATATGTCATCATTGAATGTGTCAAAAGGGCCTATGACCCCTTTCGACCCATATAAAAAATTATAATATGTCCCCAGGGGTCTTAGGACCCCCAGAGACATATGTTGTAATAAAATGTGTCAAAATGGGCCATAGGTCATAATATGGCCCCTTTCAATCCATATAAACAATTCTAATAATTTTTTAAGGACCCCTAGAGACATATCTCGTAATAAAATGTGTTAAAAGGGGTCATAGGTCATCTTATGAACCTTTTCGATCCATATAAACAATTATAATATGTCTCTAGGGGTCCTAGGACCTCTAGAGACATATGTTATAACAAAATGTGTTGAAAGGGGTCATAGGCCATCCTATGGCCCATTCCAACCCATATAAATGATGACATATGTCCCTAGGTGTCCTAGGACCCCTAGCGACATATGTCATCTTGGAATGTGTTGAAAGGGGTCATAGGTCATCCTTTGGCACTTTTCAACCCATATAAATGATTATAATATGTCTCTAGCAGTCCTAGCATCCCTAGAGACATATGTCATCATAGAATGTGTCGAAAGGGGTCATAGGTCATCCTATGGCCCCTTTCTACCCATATAAATAATTTTAATATGTCCTTAAGGGTCCTAAGACCAATAGAGACATATGTCATCATGAAATATGTCGAAAGAGGTCATAGGTCATCCTACGACCCCTTTCGACCCATATAAATGACTATAATATGTCCCTAGGGGTCCTAGGATCCCTACAGACATATGTCATCATGAAATGTGTCGAAAGGGGGCATAGGTCATCCTATGACCCCTTTCAACCCATATAAAAGATTGTAACATGTCCCTAGGGGTCCTAGGACCCCTGGAGACATATGTCATCATGAAATAAGTCGAAAAAGGTCATAGGTCATCCTATGGCCCCTTTCAACCCAGATAAACGATTGTAATATGTCCTAAGGGGTCCTAGGACCCCTAGAGACATATGTCATCATGGAATGTGACAAAAGGGCTCATAGGTCATCATATGGCCCCTTTCGATGCATATAAACGATTCTAATATATCCCTATGGGTCCTAGGGTCCCTAGAGACATATATTGCAATAAAATGTGTGAAAAGAGGTCATATGACCCCTTTCGACCCATATAAATAATTATAATATGTCCCTAGGAGTCCTATGACCTAAAGAGACATATGTTGTAATAAAATGTGTTGAAAGGGATCATAGGTCATCCTAAGGCCCCTTTTGACCCATATAAATGATTCTAATATTTCCTAGGGGTCCTAGGACCCCTAGAGACATATGTCATCATGGAATGTGTTGAAACGGATCATAGGCCATCCTATGGCACCTTTCGACCATATAAATGATTCTAATATGTCCCTAGGGGTCCCAAGACCCCTAGAGACATATGTTAATATGGAATGTGTTGAAAGGACTCATAGGTCATCCCAAGGCCCCTTTTGACCCATATAAATGATTCTAATATACCTATGACTACTTTCAACACATTTCATTACAACATATGTCTCTATGGTCCTAGGACCCCTATAGACATATGTCGTCATGAAATGTGTGAAAAGGGGTCATAGGTCATCCTATTGCCCCTTTGACCCATATCAAAAATTATAATATGTCCTTAGGGTTCCTAGGACCCCTATAGACATATGTCATCATAGAATTTGTCAAAAGGGGTCATAGGTCATTTTATGGCCCCTTTCAACTCATATAAAGGATTGAAATATGTCCCTAGGGGTCCTAAGGCCCATAGAGATATATGTTGTAATGAAATGTATTGAAAGGAGTCATAGGATCCTATGGGCCCTTTCAACGCATATAAATGATTCTAATATGTTCCTAGGGGTCCTAGAACACTTAAAGACATATGTCATCATGGAATGTGTCGAAAGGGCTCATAGGTCATCCTATGGCCCCTTTCAACTCATATAAATGATTCTAATATGTTCCTAGGGTTCCTAGCACCCCTAGAGACATATGTTGTAATAAAATGTGTCAAAAGGGGTCATAGGTCATCCTATAACCCCTTTCGACCCATATAAACAATTATAATGTTCTTAGGGGTCCTAGGACCTCTAGAGACATATGTTGTGATAAAATGTGTCAAAATTGGTCATAGGTTATCCTATGGCCCCTTTTAATCCATATAAACAATTCTAATATGTCTCCAGGGGTCCTTGGACCCTTAGAGACATATGTCATGATGAAATGTATCGAAAGGGGTCATAGGTCATCCTATGGCCCCTTTCGACACATATAAATGATTGTAATATATCCTTAAGGGTCCTAGGACCCCTAGCAATATATGTGATCATGGAATGTCTCAAAAGGGGGCATAGGTCATCTTATGGCCCCTTTCGACCCATATAAATGATTGTAATATGTCCCTAGGGGTCATAGGACCCATAAAGACATATGTCATCATGGAATGTGTCCAAAGGAGTCATAGGTCATCTTATGGCCCCTTTCGACAAATATAAATGATTGTAATATGTCCCTAGTGATCTTATGACCCCCAGAGATATATGTCAATGTGTTGAAAGGGATCATAGCTCATCGTATAGCCTCTTTTGACTCATATAAATGATTCTAATATGTACCTAGAGATCCTAGGACCCCTCGTCACATATGTCATCATGGAATGTGTTGAAAGGGGTCATGAGTCATCCTATGGCCCCTTTTGACCCATATAAACAATTTTAATATGCCCCTAGGGGTCTTAGGACCCCTAGAGACATATGTTGTCATGGAATGTGTCGAAAGGAGTCATAGGTCATCCTATGGCTCCTTTCGACCCATATAAATGATTGTAATATGTCCATAGGGGTCTTAGGACCCCTAGAGACATATGTCATCATGGAATGTGTCAAAAGTGATCATAGATCATCCTATGGACTCTTTAACCTATATAAATGATTCTAATATGTCCCTAGGGGTCATAGGACCCCTAGAGACATATGTCATCATGGAAGGTGTTGAAAGGGGTCATAGGTCTTATGGACCCTTTTGACCCATATAAACAATTATAATCTGTCTATAGGGGTCCTAGGAACCCTAGAGACATATGTCATCATGGAATGTGTTGAAAGGGGTTACAGGTCATTCTATGGCCCCTTTCTAGCCATATAGATGATTTTAATATGTCCATAGGGGTCCTAGGACCCCTAGAGACATATGTCATCATAGAATGTGTCAAAAGGGGTCATAGATCATCCTATGGCCCCTTTCAACCCATATAAATGATTCTAATATGTCCCTAGCAGTGTTAGGACCCCTAGAGACATATGTTGTAATAAAATTTGTTGAAAGGGGTCATAGATCATCCTATGGCCCCTTTTGACTCATATAAATGATTGTAATATGTCCCTAGGGGTCTTAGGACCCCTAGAGACATATGTCAGCATGGAATGTGTCAAAAGTGGTCATAGGTCATCCTATGGCCCCTTTCAACCTTTATAAATGATTCTAATATGTCCCTAGAGGTCCTAGGGCCCCTAGAGACATATGTTGTAATAAAATGTGTTGAAAGGGGTCATAGGTATGACAACTTTTGACCCACATAAATAATTATAATATGTCCCTAGGGGTCCTAAGACCTCTAGAGACATATGTTGCAATAAAATGTGTTGAAAGGGGTCTTAGGTCATCCTATGGCCTCTTTTGACCCATATATATGATTCTAATATGTCCCTAGGGGTGCTAGGACCCTTAGAGATATATGTCATCATGGAATGTGTCAAAAGGGGTCATAGGTCATCCTTTGGCACCTTTCAACCCATATAAAGGATTATAATATGTCCCTAGGGGTCCTAGGACCCCTAGAAACATATGTCATAATGGAATGTGTCAAACCCCTTTCGACCCATATAGAAAGTTGTAATATGTCCCTAGGTGTCCTAGGACCCCTAGAGACATATGTCATCATGGAATGTGTCGAAAAGGATCATAGGTCATCTTGACCCTTTTGACCCATATAAATAATTGTAATATTCCCCTTGGGGTCCTAGGGTCCCTAGAGACATATGTTGTAATAAAATATGTTGAAAAGGGCCTATGACCCCTTTTGACCTATATAAACAATTATAATATTTCCCTAGGGGTCCTAGGACCCCTAGACACATACGTTGTAATAAAATGTGTCCAAAGGGGTCATAGATCATCCTATGACCCCTTTCGACCCTATAAACAATTATAAAATGTCCCTAGGGGTCCTAGAATTCGTAGAGACATATGTCATCATGGAATGTGTTGAAAGGGGTCATAGGTCATCCTCTGGCGCCTTTGGACCCATATAAATGATTGTAATATGTCTCTAGGGGTCCTACGACCCCTAGAGACATATTTTATCATGGGATGTATCGAAAGGGGCCATATGTGATCATATGGCCCCTTTCAACCCATATAAATGATTGTCATATGTCCCTAAGGGTCCTAGGGCCCCTAGAGACATATGTTGTAATAAAATGTGTTGAAAGGGGTCATAGGTCATCCTATCACCCCTTTCAACCCATATAAACAATTATAATATGTCCCTAAGGGTCCTAGGATTCCTAAAGACATATGTTGTAATTAAATGTGTCAAAAGTGGTCATAGGTCATCCTATGGCCCCTTTCGACCCATATAAATGATTCTAATATATCCTTAGGGGTCCTAGGACCTTTAGTGATATATGTCATCATGGAATATCTCAAAAGGGGTCAAAGGTCATCTTATGGCCCTTTTCGACCCATATAAATGATTTTAATATGTCCCTAGGGGTCTTAGGATAACAACCCACAGGTTGTCTTATAATCTCTAATAGAAAGGGCTTATCTGATGGATATCTTGGGAGTTTTTTCAAATTCACCATCATACCAGCTATCCTTAGGTAAGTGAATGTTTTAAAATGGATGTAATAGGCACTGATCTCTACCATCCTTGCTTTTACCTCTACTGACATCCTCTTAGCATAATCACCCTCTATGAATCAGATGATTGCAAATATGAAAGCATCATTCACTATCCAAAATTCTTTGCTCTAGTCTAAGAGATTCTTCTTTACCAATTGAGGATATACCACATAGGTCCAAGCATTAGCATCTTGCATGCTTCCCTTCTTGTACAATCTTGGATAGTCAGTTGTCCTTGCTACCAGTAAGTACACCAAATATGATGTCATGTAAAATTTGGGGTTGGCTTTAACTCCTACTAGTTGTTCATCTAAGCTTTCACTTAGTATCATGGACCAATCATTTGGCATTTTAGCTATTCTAATGGTCTCTATGAAATGGACCATCCAAATGTGAAGATCCCCAACTATTGGTAGACCCATGATTTTTCTCAAAAGTACAATGGAATAACTGATGTCATCCTTCATATACCCTCTAGTCATGTCTATCTTTCCTACTCTACATTCCTCTGGTGTTCTATCAATAAAAAATGAGGATTGTATTATCTCTATAGCCTTCTTCTCATTCTCCCTATACCATCTTTTTGCTTGATGATAAGTTGTCTTCACATATTGATCCACTCTTGGGAGATGGAAAACTTTCTCAATGTTCCTTGGTCTTAGGTCTAGGACTATCTCCCCTGTGACACTTTTGACTACTCTTTCTTTATAAACATAGTTCTTGGGCAGAGTCATGATAAGCTTAGAAGATTGCATGAATGTGGGATGTGATGCAACATTCATGAACCCTGATCTGATAAGTGTCAACATCATCGGGGACCTCTCTTTGGGCTTATTATAGATTACAAGTAATGCATTCTAATCAATGTCTCCCAACAAAGTATCTTTGATCTTTGAATGATTATGTTGAAAATGAGATTTCTTTAGTGCACCTTGAAATTTGAAAACAACGGGTTTCAGAGAAATCTTTTCTACAAGAAATAATGATGAGGAAGCCATTTTATATTCATAGAAGAGACAAATTGTTAGTTTAGAAAGTAGAAAATTGAACCCTAAAAAAACCCTAATTGCTACAAAATCAGACTGAGAACACCAAAAAAATAGGAAACCACTTAAAACCCCACAAATATCTTTGATATGCAATTTAGCACACCTTTTCACACCTTGTACA
Organism: Cupressus sempervirens; assembly: GCA_028749045.1. Classification (NCBI taxonomy): domain Eukaryota; kingdom Viridiplantae; phylum Streptophyta; class Pinopsida; order Cupressales; family Cupressaceae; genus Cupressus; species Cupressus sempervirens. The sequence continues at coordinate 1,393,943 of JAPHAW010000012.1, forward strand.
TGTGCTAGGTGTGCTTACTTGCCTTAAAAAAATCATTTTGTGCACAATTGCACACCTGCACAGGTGTGCACCCTTTGGAGGTGCGCACATGCACATGTGCACTATTGTACACATTATAGAAAGAATATGCAAAGGTGGATTAAGTAGGTTAACTACTAAGGGTGAGCACATGCACATCTTAGTGTGGTGGATATTTGTGCACACCATTATTTTCAATGTGTTATGCTTTTTTTATGGGGAAACATGGTAGGTTCTTTGAAAGGTGTGCGTATGCCCACCTTAGATAGGTGCACATGTGCACACTTTTCTCTTAGGTGTTTTTAGCCTTTTATTTCAAAGATGTAAATAAAGGTGGGCATGTGTGCACCTTAGATAGGTGTACACATCCACATGTTTATAATGCCTTAACTTATGTATGTGTTCTTCCAAGTAGGCAAAGATTGGTACACCTTTGAAGGTGTGGAGGTGTGGTCCCAGGAGCTTGAAGAAGAATAATGGGGAGAAGAGGAAGGGGTCCTAGGCTTTTATAGGCCCAGGATAGTGCGCATCCTTTGTAGGTGCACACCTATGCATTTGCATAGGTGTACATCTCCAAAGGGAGATAAGTGTGCACTTGTGCATTTAGCACACCTTCACACCCTAGAAGAGTGTGCATTTGTGCTAGGTGCCCAAGTGCACCCTTTAGCACTAAAAACTCATTGTTTTCCAAAATTTCCCATTTTTGGGATATGGGTTTTTTTAGTCAAAGGACTAGGCAAGACCCAAACTCTAGGTAGAGTCCCGAAAAAGACTTAGAACCTAGACTAGGGGTTTGGGAAAACTAAAAAAATTTACTAGGGGTTTCTCATTTCTAGGAGAAATAGGGCATGTGTCATGAAACCACAACAAGACTGTATTTCCTAATATATATAGAATCAAGATATGCGAAGTTATACAGTGACAGGGGACAACCTGATGATGACATCAATGAGTGCACAAGGTCTAAAGTTGCACATGTGAGAAGTTGTTAATACTATGAGCTAACAATGTATGATTGTGAAATAATTAATTATCTTATTTTTGTCCTATTATAATTAATTGGGAAAGCCTCAAGGTTGACTCAAGGAATTATTTTGGGGACATGGTATAAAGGAAAGATGTTTTCCATGTTTGAGAGAAGTGAGGAAGTGAATGAAGTGTAAAGAAGTATGAACAAGAGTAGAGTGTTTGATAAATGTGAGTAAGTGATCCAAGGGATTATTGGATGCAAAGTTGGTGATATGGTATCAAGATTAGAAGGGGAAAAAGTTTAGTTGATAGGACTGAGAAAGAGGAAGTACAAGCATAGTTCAATTCTATTATTTTGCAAGGAATAACACAAAGACCATTTGGACAGTTGGTTCATTGATCTTTCACCTGAAGCTATTTGGATAGTGAGTCCATTTTCTTGCTACAACTCCTAATAGTGTTGGCAAAACTCCTAACAAGAGTGGAGTCTCCTACTAGGGATTGATATGTACTAAATGTATTTCATAGACTCCTAATAGGGTCCATCCTCTAACAAGGAATATTTATATTAGTACATCATTTTGTGAGAACCATCCCCACCAGGGTTTCCCTCTGATCAAGTGTTTCCCTAATTAATAGATTTGGTGTTATTGTGTATGAGTATCTTATTATGGTTGCTGATTATATTGCTCATATGGTTAAGGATTAATAAGGTTGATATTGTGATAATAGTTAGATAATTTATTCATCCCCCCCTCTCAATTATATTGGTGGACTATATATTCTACTAGAAGACCCTATAAAAATTAAGGCAATGCATGAAATTGTCGAATAATTTACTTAGTCAAAATTTGATAGATAAAGGCACAGTATTGGTCCCACTAAGACTATACCATGTCTTTCCCTAAGGAAAAACATAATGCCAATGAGAAATTCTTGCCCATGGCTTTAGAATCAAGCACTTGATTCTTAATTCAAAAATTGGGTGCCTAATTCTAATTTAGCCATTTTAAGAATTGGGCAGCTGATAATTCAAAGCATCGGGTACCTGATTTTAAAATTGTGTACTGGATAATTTAAAAATTAGGTGCCCATTTATAAATCAGGCATTTGATTCATAGATACTTGTTGGGTAGCAAAAGCTGACCCAAAATGCACTAAATAATTAGTGCAATCATTGTTTGATAGACCTGAGATGCAACAACAAATTTCTATCATATTATTCTCTTTATTGTCATCTTCTAAATTTTACAAGATCTGATTGATTTGAATTCAAATTTGGTGCAAACATGGGATCAAAACATTGAAGAAAGAAGAAAATTAAAGTTATGAGTAATGAGGAGATTACAACAAACTAAGAGAGGGAAGTACAATGTCAATATTAATTATTGTTTCATACTAGAAGGACATTGAGGATACTACAATTGATGAAGAGGCTAAAGAAGAGAACCCAGTATAAAGAGATTTAGGTGCACATTCTAATCAAACATTTAATACAGGTTTGTATCCAAACCCTTGAGTTTATTCTCATCATGAAATTAGTGATTTTGAAGGTTACGATTTAAAGAATAAATTGTAAAATGATCATGCACAAAATACTCCAATGGAAATACAAGCCACAAATGAAATACCAAGAAAAAATGAAAATGAGATTCAAATTCCAAATAACATTGAAAATGAAATGCCAATTGAAAACAACAATTATATGAATGTAGAAACGAAAACACCAAGTACTAAAGAAATATGTTTGAATGATACCGAAGTGCATGAACATAATTTATATTTTTCTAATGATGTGTTATACAATCTTCATGGATTGGTTTCATCGAGAAAGATTATGACACATGCTAATAGATTATATAGACAATTTTTTTATAATAAGAAATATGGGTTTCAATGTTAGTTGATGTTGCAACAATTAAAAATGTCTAAAATGTGAAAAATGATGAAAAGGTTAGGAATGTATGCAAAACCTAAGAATAAAAATGAGTCTTTAAAACAAGTTGTATTAACTATTTCTAGTGCCTTTAATGTTATCAGAAAGAGAAGTCACTCTAAAGATAAGAATGTAACATGATGAGCAATAACAATAACTTTAGTTGACAAATCAACTTTTGACAAAAGATTGATTATTAAAATCAGTGGATATCTTAATGTGAGTCATAAAACTTTAAAAAGAGTTGTAAAGAGAAGGGTTAACTTTGAATGTGATCCCAAGATCTGATATGAAACTCACTAGTGAAGTCAATATTTTGGTTGAATTTTTTTGGCATGATAATACAACACCTAATTCAAGAGATGTTCTTAAATTGAGAGTTGGCTGAAAAATACATGATCCACATCCTAAAGACCTTTTGGACATGACTCAAATTGAATTGTTCAAAAAAAAAAAATTAGATGATAAGGTGTTACTATTACCATTAGTCAAAAATCCTTTAAAAAGTGTAAACCATGGTATGTAAGGATTAAAAAGGAAAGAATCACATGTTTTTGTAAACCTCATGTTCAATTTTGTTACCATTATGATGTATTTTGATCTATACATAGTACTATGCATAGTAAAGGAATACTGTAGGAATGTGGTATAAAAATACCACCTCAAACTATAAAGATCTTCATATCAAGTTTGTTTTGTAAACCACCTAATGACCAATATTTTATTTTCAATGCATGTCTTTCTAGTACATGTGATATATGTGGCAATCTCTCTTTGTTAGATGAATGTTTGCATGAAAATTCTTTGACTACTTTTGGACAACTATTAGTTGATGTAAAAATATTCAAAACTATTGAATATCCATTGAAGGATGGGAAGATTGGTAGAAGGTGTGATCTAGTTACATATAAAGTTAGTTGTCATGCATTTATGGATGAGTTTAAGAGTATGAGCATACCAAATTATGTTAAATAATCTCAATATGCTAGATGGATTGATGGACGATTTCACATATGTAAGAATAAGTATTTAATTGGTACTATAATTTCCTTCATTGAATTTGCAGATAACTACACACTTGCACCCAAGATGAAGTACAAGCACAATATTACAATTCAATTCAAGTAGCAACTTTGTTCATATAGTTTATATGCATGCACTTGATAGTATAGAAGAGGATCAAAAAATATTTATAGAGTACCATTTCTATAAGAGTGATAATAAACTTCATTCATCTGAGTTTGTCCAATATTGCTTCAAGTTCTTTTATGATAATTTAAGAGAGAGAAATTCAAATGACACAACATCTAATATGGTTAGATAATTATACAAGACAATTCAAGAATGCTAGAATGTTTTATTGGTTGAGTAGGACACATAGAAAAAGTAATATCCAACATAAGTGAAGTTTTTTTTAGGTTGGACATGGTAAAATAGAACATGATGGTGCTGGTGCATGCATGAAGAGATCCATTTGCAGAAAGAAATTAAAATTTGAGGAAAATGCCAAATTCAAAAATATGCATGACATTGTGGAATGGTGTAACAAATATTTATACATATGATCAACTCAAAACCCTACAATCAAATATTTCTTCTGCCTAGTTGAAGAGATGAATAAGCTTTCAAGCTGATATGACTATGATACAATTTGTGGATCAACTAAATGACATTCATTTAGGAGATCAGATTCTAACAATTGGACTTTATGGACTAGGGAGCTTGCTTGTTTTTGCTAATTTTGTCTTGCAGGTGAATGGGAAGAATGTGATAATATAGAATGGGTTGAAGATTGGAAACTAAAATCATTAGCACCTACTAACACGGATATTTAAGATGATATAGTAAATGAAGGCCCAAATGTTACAATTGCATCAGAAGAATATGGTCATATTTCAAACCTCACACAACTTGGTATGCTCAATTTAATTAAATTTTGTTGTGATCGTGCTTCAATTTATATTATTTATTTATGTACATGTCATTAATAAAATTCAAGTACATATCATTACTATTTATGTACTTTATCTTATTGTATAGGACATATTTATGTTGTTATTGCCTCTGATGATAATGTTGAACAAACTGAGTATTAGCTAGCTAGATGTATGGAACCTAAGAAAAAAATGATATTTCATTAAGTAGATGATGGTTTTGAGTATCTAATTGGGTCTATCATTGTAGCTAGCACCTGGTTACATACATACCTAACAAGAAGAAATGGTTTACCAGCACTTGAAGACTACCAATGAAAAAGAAGATTTTTCACTATTCTCACTTGGTTGTGGCAACGAATACCAAATTAGAAAGATACAAAGGGAGACCCACCAACAAGTTAGTATCGAAAATTTCAATGGAAGACCATGAGGCAATCATAGATGCATTGCAAAAGGGAGAGGATGCAGATGGTATAGTATGATGACTACAAAATACACACATGTAAGTTTTTTTCTTTATTATGCTATTTTTATATATGTACTTATATAATTTAAATGTATGTATGTAGTGTCAATAGAAAATTAGAGAACTTATATACCTCTTATTCATGTCTCAAGTACAATGTATGCAAATTTAAATGTTTTAGGTGGATCTGACATCAACATCTTGTGAAATTACACACAGTTAGTGTACCTTAAACATATTTACATAATATAGATAGGTCTTATAAATTTCTATATTTACTAACATTTCAATTTGTGTATTTCTTTAATTTTGTAGGACCTCATTTGAAGAAATGTGTTCAACCGATTTTTTTTATTTCAATTGAAACATGTTGTTAACATTTAAAAACATGAGTTCACTTTTATATATGTCCTTCATATTGTATTATATATATATATGGTGTAATGCCCCGCCAAGGGATCCAAAGAATTAACCTAAAATTTTGCTAAGTTTGGTAGCATTTTTTTTTTTTTAAAACATGAAATTAATACTATTCACAACTTATACATGAATAATGGAAGCAATAGCAATAACCATCTAAAAGTAAACATAACATAACAGGTTACATTCTTTAAAGATCTCTTAACGATGAATCACATTTAATTCAACTAACATTAATGAATCCATCTAATACAACAACCACATGAAATAATAATGATAAGTCCAATGTTTACACATTACATTTATAAATGCTCAATCATCCATTATACATGCCACATGGTATGAAAGGCTTAAAAGAATATACATATTTGAATTAAGGTACATCATCCTATTCTATTCCATGATACATCAAAGTAAAGATAAACATATGATACACATGATACATCATCACAGAAGACATATACATCCATCATAAAAGATCAACATAATAAACTAAGTGCACATTTCCTACCAACCGTAAATAGCATCATTAGACCATCGTGGATCCTAGCCATCCCTCCGTGCATAACATTCCAAATCACCAAAGAGATCATCGGTATTAGCATAGTAGGAATGTCACTCCTTTACATACTACATCATATGCAAAAAATAATCTAACATGCAAATATAAGCATAAAGTAACATCATCTAACATATGCTAATCACCAATGTAAGGATACATATCCACCATCATGGAGGACGCATCAGCTACGATGTCTCAACTAGATCTCAAATGATAAGAGTGGAAAAACACTACCACCTAACCACGTGGAATCTAAGTGGTCCACTCCCATTGTGCTGAGGAGATAATCTCAAGTCCCACACAGGCTATCAAAATCACATAGCATAGAAAACTCTCTAAGTCTCGGAATCCTAAAAGTATACTAACTCAAAGGTTCCAATCACAAAATTGACATCTAACCCCAGAGGCACACAATGATTTTTAGGAAACCTACAATGCAAGCGGGAAAGTGTCATTGCATATATCATGTAGAAGTTACCTTGGCAGTTAGCTAAACTCCACAGGTCCCTACTGATCCTCATGCGGCCACTAGTATCCTCTCTTACTGACAAGGCATACTATGGAATGCAAGGTTGCAACCAAGCGTTCTCTCTACTCCCATCCTAGTTTGTACAAGCACTCGAGGCATGGGCAAGAAAAAAATAATTATCTTTTTAGGTTCATTAAGTCAGTATTAGGTGAGAATGTTTTCACTTATTAAACAACTTACAATGAGTTACCCTGGCAGCCTCTTAGGGCCCTGACCCCCATTGCAAGCCACTTCCTAACACTACAAGCAGATAACCTACCTTAAGCTCATGGAATCATAAATCACCCCAGTCCTATACAAGTGACTGGAAAGAAATACCAAAAGATAATCCAAAATAAGAGCATCAAATATCCATAATAAAAGCATCAAATATCCATGAGCAACCGAAAAGCATCCACAAAAAATCATGACCACAACAATTCTCTATTGGCAACTGAAGTATCACTGATAATCAAAAGTATCCATTGGTTCTCATTAACCAAAATATAACTCAAATCATATTGATCAAAGACTCCAAAATGGTTGAGTCAAAACATGTCACAACATGACAACATAAATCAACATTTCAGTCCCATCATGGCGACTAGAAAATAACCCAAGGATAACTGATCGATGACTCAGAAATGATTAGCTCAAGTGTCTCATACATAAGAATCTCAACTAAAACAATCAGTAAACACAAACATTATATAGAGCATTCCATCACATAACCATGGTTGGGTTAATAAAGATCAAAAATAAAACATCATCGTGACATCACAATCATAACCCCAAGCCTCTGGTAGACGTCCTATAATTGGTCAACTCTAGTCAACCCAAAACCCAAAACAGAAGCATAAAGAAATACACAATGCAAGCACATGTTTTGGTTTTGCTAAAATTACATACTTGAATTTAAATGTGGAGATTTTCAATTTTCGTTTCAAGTTTTAGATAATGAATGGAGAATCATTTGTACGTTTTTTCCCATCCCATGTATTTATTAAAAGTTTCTCTCCCAAAACCATTAGATTCAATTTTCTAATTATATTGTTTATATAAACATTGTTCAAAATTGACTCCTATTGATTTCCAATAATCAATTATCAATTCAATAAATTGCATAATTAAAACTTTGATTTAACCTTAATTAAACTAAGTTTAATTAAGCTAACTTATTAATATTTTTCCTTTTTAAATAATATTTTACAAACTATCATTAATATTTTAAATCATTTATCTTTTAAAAGAATGACCAATTTATTTAACCTTTTAAATATAATAATAATTGTTCATAACTATATATGCATATATACTTATATACATATATATATATATACATATATACATACATATATATACAGACATAAATATATATATATATATATATTAATAATATCAACATTTATAAAAAATTGAAAATGAATCACAAAATGTGTATTATCAAAGTCGATACCGCATATGATAAAAACACAACCGCAAACAGAGGTACCATGTGGGCCTGTTGTCGCAGGCCTACGATAGTGGTCGCAGGGCCTGCGGCAGTAGTGCTGCCAGCCACTATCATAGTGCAGAGGTGGGGGTATGGGCTTGGCCCTCCCCGCCCACATATAATATGTGAATCATTTTTATCAAAATTTTATAACATTTTTTCAAAAATGTAAATCGCAAAGCGATTGAACATTCGGCGCTCCAATAAAATATATATGTATATATATACATATGTATGTATGTATATATATAAATGTATTTATGTATATATATATGTATATGTATGTATATATATATATATATATATATATATGCAGATCTGAATTAGCATGTTCATATCAACACAAATTTCTTTTTTAAAAGCTTTCAATTTTAAGGAAACCATGAAATATTTTGTTCTCCAAATTTACTCAATAAGTTTGCTAATGGATTTGACTATAATTTAAACCCTAGCCCCGTGTTCTCTTCAGATCTATGCATATAAATTTTTCTCAAATATTTCTTTTAACTATGCATATTAAGAATACATACAAATAAAATAAGAGAAACCCTCAGAAAACATATGGAAGACACGATGAAGACAAGAAGTGCATGATGCAGAAATAGCATAACCAGGATCACAAGAGTCTACCCAAATTCTGATGCTAATTTGATTTTCCTCAGAAGACCTGTAGAGCAAGCTCCTCCCTTCTCCAATGTTCCCGAGTCCTCCAATGCTCCAAAATGCTCTCCAAAATTCCTCCCTTAAGCCTCTAGGAGTGCCTAAATATAAAGGACTCTCAAGAATGCCTCTAGAAACAACTAGAAGGTGAATATAAAGGACTCTCAAGAATGCCTCTAGAAACAACTAGAAGGTGTAGACAACTAAGCACAAGATTTTTCCAACTTTCCAAATGAGTCTTAAGGTTGTAGACACCATCTGCTTAATTTGTGTGCTAACCCCCGTCTTGTTGACATAAGAGAAATAAAAAAGTGCATTAACTCCAAGGCAAACTTATAACTTTTATTTAATTTTATTATAACTTTTTATTTAATTTTATTATAACTTATTTATTTAATTTTATTATTATTTATTTATTTAATATTATTATTATTTATTTATTATATTATTATTAATTTTAAATTTATTTACATTTATTTAATTCTTTTCTCAACTAATTCTTATTTAATTAATTATAATTAAATATCAAAATCATGATATTATATCAATTTTGTCCAAATAATTAATTTATTAATTAAATCTATTTATTAAGACTTAATTAATAAGAAATTCACCATAGACCTCCAAGATAAAAATATGAAAACCTATCATAGAACAACCCATACAAAATTAGTCTAAAGGGTTAAAAATCACGAATTATGTCATCTGACACATTCAGTGGGTGAAATATCCAGATACTTGTCCTATCTTTCTAGGACAATGGTTTAAGGGTTTGGAATTTGGACTTGAGAACTTATCTCCCTTCTCTTATCATTGAGATAGTGTAATAGGGTATGCTTATCCTAGCAATTCAGGGAAGTCAATACCCGGTACTTGCAATTCAGGGAAATCTAAATTTCTTTTGTGGTAGAATTAAAAATATAAAACTATTAATTGTTAACAAAGAAACAATAAATGGAAACTAAAATTAATGAAATAAATTAAAATATCTACAAGAGTGAAAAAAGTAGCTTTGGTGGGGGGGGGGGGGGGGTGGTGTGCAGTGGGGGTGTTGGTAGGATGTCTAAAATCAGGCTTATATCTTCAAAAGTCACTATCACCAACACCAATTTTTGAAATTTGATTAGACTCCCAAACTATAACGAGTACCCAATTCATAAAAACTAGGTGCTTGATTATGAAGAAGTCTCATTCCATGAAATTAACTTCCATAGAATTGAGACTCATCTTTGTACAGTTACCCTAAAAACAATAAAATTTTAAATTACTTTCCACATTCTTTGAACGTAAATGGAAAGTAAATTTCCACTAAAGTGATTACTCTCAAATTTTAAAATTACTATCAAAGAGTTCTATTCTTCTTGCATAGTCGCTTCCCATTCATATTTTCCCTTTGCTTCATACGTGCTTGGAGTATCAACCTACATCACCTTAGTCATAAGAGCATAGTTAACAAATATATTTCTAAGACCTTGATAAATTTGTTGGATGCTTCTAAATTTTCTTGGATTTTCATTATCACTTTCAATTGATTCTTCAACTTGAGTCTCTTCTCCTATAGTAGTTTGCACACCTTGACTTTGACCATTGGTAGAAGTAGACTTTTCTTCATCAATAAAAATTGGAAAGAAAGATAATGTTTGAGACTTATCATTCTTAACATCTTCATCAAACCATACATTTATTTTAATATAGATTTTATTAGTTTTAGGATTGTATAACCTATATCCTTTTGATTCCTCACTATATCCAACCATTATGCACTTGTCACTTTTCCTTTCAAGTTTGCTTCTTCTTTCATTAAGAATGTAAGCATATGCATTACAACCAAAAATTCTAAAATGAGATATTGTAGGCTTTCTTTCACTCCATGCCTCTTCTTGTGTTATGTTCAAAACTGTCTTAGTAGGTGTTCTATTCAAGATATATATGATAGTATGAACTACTTTAGCCCAAAATTTAGCTTCTAGATTTCTAGAATTAAGTAGAGACCTAGCCATTTCTATTATAGTTCTATTTTTTTTTTTCAGAAACCCCATTTTTTTGGGGTGAATAAGAGACAATTGATTCCTTCTTTATACCATGTTCTTTACAAAAATCTTAAAAAGCCTTATTCATGCATTCAATCCCTCTATTAGTTCTTATTATCTTTAAACTCTTTCCACTTTATTTTTCAGTCAAAGTTTTAAATTCCTTAAGCTTTTAAAACACTTCATCCTTCTTTTATAGAAAATACAGCCAAATTCTTCTACTATAATCATCTATAAAATTAAGAGAATACCTTGATCCTCCAATTGAAGGTGTTTTAAAAGGACCCATTATATCACTATGAACTAGATGTAGAGGAGTTTTTGCTCTACATGATTTACCTTGTGGGAAACTTTCCACATGTTGTTTTCCCAATTTACATCCTCCATATACCTTTGGATTTGATGATATCTTTGGAAGCCCAAGCACCATTTTTAATCTCTCCATAAGCTTGAGACTTAGAAAGTTGACATGCCCCAAACACTCATGCCACAACTTGCTCATATCATCATATTGGGCAATAGAAAACATATGTTTATCTCCATATTTAAAAGTAAATTCTTGAAACTTATATAGTATGTTCTCAATTTTACCAACTGCTATAACTCTATAATTATCATTGACATCTTTGATTAAGTGCTTATCATTGTAGAATTCTATTTTGTAGACTTGATTTGTAATTTGAGATATTGAAAGTAGACTTGTTTTCAATTTGGGGACTAACTTCATATTTTTGAACAAGTCATTATCAACCTTCACATTGTCAATCCCTTTAACTTATAAAGCACTATTATCTCCCAAATATATTTTCTCTATATTATTTTGACTTATTGATTCAAATTGTTTCTCATTATGAGACATGTGTTGTGTAGCACCAGAATCAATAACCTAATCATCTTTGAAAATATTATTTTCTTTAGGTGCAACACAAAATCTATTTCTTTTAGAATCACGAAATTTTAAAGAATTATTTACCTTCTTTTCTATATCTCTTTTCTTCTTGAAAAAATTATTTTTCTTATGACCCATCTTGCCACAATAATTACATTTCCATTTACTTTTATTATGATCTATAGATGAAACACTTTTATTTTTATACTTCCAATTTCTTTCTTTAGATTGATTATCTTGTGACTTCTATAATATTTTTTTCTTTTGTTACAAATGCTTGAGATTAACCATCATATGATTATTTTTCTTTACCATGTATTTTCTCTTCTTGGACTAATTTAGCACACAATTATTCAGACTTAATACTTTTTAACTTATCTGTTGTATCTAACCCCCTTATAAATGATTGATAAGATCCCAAAAGACTTTGTAGTATAATTTGTACAAAATCTCTATCATCTATATCTTGATCAAGAGAAGCAAGCTCATTCTTCTTTTCATTTAATTTACTTAAATGTGGGACTACCTCTTTTGATGTTGATAATTTCATATTATATAACTTAGTACTGAGAGATAAGATCCATATATCACCTGAATTTTGATATGGATTCTTCAAAGTTTACCTTTCTTTAACTCCACTTCTCTCATTACGAACTTCTAGAAAGATCTCCTCTAAAAGTGTAAGCTTGATTGGTGTTGTTGCCTTCTTGTGTCTTCTATCCCAATTATCTTGATCCTTTCCTAGATTTGTAGGCCTCTGTTTACTACCAACCACAATATCATAACAATTTTGAAGAGGTAGAGTGATTTCAATGTGAGATACCCAATCATAATAATTTTTCCCATTTAATTTAACTGTGGGAAAAGTACCACCAAGTGATTCCATTGAAAAATTCTCTCCTTCTTGAATGAGAATAAAAGATATTTCAAAAGAAAACCAATACCCAGATTGAGATTGGAATTTTCTCACCAAATTGTTAAAAAAACTCCCTTTTCTCTTACTGCAGTATTCTCTATTTTTCCCTAAAAGAAGTAATGCTCATGCTTTCTTCCTCCTAGATTATAGCCTACAAGTATAAATGTTCATACAAAAAGAAACATTTATTCACAACCCAAAGAACAAAAAAGGCTCTGATACGAGAATGAGCTTGAATGAAGAGAAAACAGAGTAAAGAACAACAACAGAGCAAGTCAAGACAATTAGAACAAAATTAAATAGAATAGATATGGACACTAAAAGATTCATAATATTATTAAATAATCACACTCAAAGATTTTTGGTTACACCTATATGTGAGGAGTCTTGTCTTTTATAGACTTCCAACAGACTTCTAGAGAGTTTTGCAGAAGCTACATAGCAAGAGAGAGAGAGAGATCTAGAGCTAAGTACATATTTCTAGAATTGCAATAAATGTTCAACTGTCAACTACTATTAATAAAAATTATTCAAACATAATTGTTTGGATTGAAGGAATCATTACAAGAAATGAAGAAAGCAAATGTATTCAAAATACTCAAGATGTAATTTGTGTCGTGTAGTTGGCAACTCACCAAGAATGCAACCAAGTGGCTAGTCCTTAACATGTGTTGGAATGTGGAACATGACCAATACCTGTTTTGAAGTCATGGACCCTATTCCAATAGGTATTTTGGAGTCATGTACCTACAATGGAAATCTGCAAGGGTAGAAAATAGAATCAATATAATGGTCAATGAGCAAGATCATGTGTTGAAGATAGAAATTTATTTTGTATTAGTTCACACAATTAGGTTAAAGATATTTCTAAATTGCTTGAATTGAAGGGAACATTGTAAGAAATGAAGAAATTAAATGCATTGAAAATACTCAACATGTAGTTTATGTGGTTTAGTTGGCAACTCACCAAGAATGCAACCAAATGACTAGTCCTTAATAGGTGTTGGAATGTGGAACATGTCCACCAAGTACTCTAAAGTCATGGACCCAAAAATGAAAATCTTCAAGGGTAGAAAATGAAATCAATATAATGATCAATGAGAAAGATTGTGTACTGAAAATTCAAACATTGCAATAGTTAGAAACTATTCTGCATTATCAGTATAGAAGATAAACAAAGAATGCGTAGATCTATTATTGAAGAATCATTAACTTAGGTCAGGTTCAATGTGGCTATCTACTATTTCAAATTCAAGAGGATTGTTCAAAGTTTAGATTCAACATTCATAAAACATTTAGTTTTGAAGAACTTTATTATAAATATAATCTGATGCAATCTTGAAGTTTGATGATAGCTAGATCCATCCAAACTTTAAATAGATGTAAAGAAATCCATCACCAATCATGTCTTGAAGATTAAATTCATTTCACATGTGTAGCAGGCTGATATGTGCTCCTCAAGAAAATATCTAGTCCATCCCAAAAATCTTGAAGTTACCTAAACCTTTGTTAAATACCATCATGAATTTGGCTTTTTGAATTGAAATGCATTTTTAAAACCCTAATAGCTATTGATAGAGCATTGAGCCAACCACCTCTGAGAAAAGAATAGTCTCTAGCACATATGTTCCTCTGCATAATATTTCATGCATAGAAGATTTATAGATTTTGAATAGCTAAACCCTCTTTTACTGGCAATTTTTTAGATAATAATGCAATTGGCAATCTATAATGCTCTATCAAGAGAGGTGGATTTTGACATCAAGACAACTAGAACTACATGAATATAGAGATTCTGGATGCTTGAATTTCAGATCCAAAAACATAAAATATTTTGATTATGGAAAATTTTTGTTAGCTTACAAATAGTACTTTCATTTTTACAAGATCTAGGGCACTAGGCATGAGCTGAATTTGTGATTGGCATATAACTAGGGCACCTAGCATGAGCTAAATTTTTTATTGGTATATAACTAGTTTAGATCAATTCCTTAATATTAGAGATTCAATTAAACTCACATGAGCTATAAGAATATATGATATTAGTCTCTTCCTCCTAGTATTTTTTTATTGTGTACGGAAATGTTAATAGTAGTTTTATTCTTCCAAGATCTAGGGAACTAGGCATGAGCTGAAATTGTTATTTGTATATAACTAAGGCACTTGGTATGAGCTAGATTTGTTATTGGTATATAACTAGTTTAGATCAATACCTAAACTCTATTTTAATTTGTGCTCAACTTTAAACCTAAACCTAAACATTGGAATTAAACCTAGACATTGGGAATCCTGATTACTAAAAATTGAAGAATATTGCTTCCCAAGTTTGATAAGTTTTTATTTTAAATGCCTAATAAAAATACAAGCTATGGTGTATGGTTAAAGTAAATACATTGAATTTCTAATAAAATTAAAAACTATGGCATATGTTAGAAGTAAGCTTTAGAACATATTACATAGTATTAACATTCTAAGTATATGAAATGTAAAACTGTAAATAATATAATTTATGCAACCTAATAAAATAAATAGAACTATTCATTAAAGAAATAGAAGAAAGGGAAACTGCAAGCTATGAATTATTACTTAATAAAATTGAAATAAGATTTGGAAAAACATATGATTATACCTGGTACTATTAATTTTTTTAATCAAATACTATAATCTAATTAAAAGTCAATATTATTAAATTCATAGGGAAGTTTAGTTTGGATTCAAATAGGACCAATGGAGTATCCAAAAGATGAAGATTCCAAAGTATGATTTAACTTTAAAGTGCCAGATTCATAAATTCCACGCTAAATTTTTCTTTGCAAAACCCATGAGAGAAAGACAATGTGGTCTTTCCAAAGAGATATAAATGGAAAATGATGTAGAAAAAACTTACACTTTTGAATTAGAGGCTGATTTAAAAGGTATAGTGCTAGATACCTAGATTTTGATCTTGCAACCAAGAATTTAAAAAAGTGTGCCTAATTCAAGAACTTTTGTATATGCTCTCTAATAACTAAAAGATAGAAAACAAAAACCCATTTGAGAGCTAGCATGAGGAAAATTTTTTTTTTGGAAAGACAACATTACAATTTTTTATCATTACATGTTAGATGTAAATTCATAAAAATGCTAAAGCTTAGTTTTAGAAATATTAGTATAACTCTTGAAGTCCTAGGCTAAGGGCCATGTTTACGAAAAAAAAAAAAAAAAATCCATGCAAAAGATATGTGCCCATTGGAGGCTACAATCAGCTCTAATAATACCATGAAAAATGTCTATAGTGTATTAAAAAATTTAATCATGTCACATGGTAAAATTCTAAAATCTTCTATCAATAATGTCGTTGAGAAATTAGAGAGCTTCCTACAATTAGAGAGTTGCTCTTCTTAACACTGGAAAGAACTTTCCTTATCAAAACAACTACAATTTTGATCTAGATCAACTGTAGGAATACATCTAATATGCGAGATAGAAAACAAGCCACATAAGTTGAATTTGGCTTCATGAAATAAACCAAGGACAAGGCTAAAAGGATTGGCTGCCATAAATTTAAATATGTCCTTATTTGCATCAACTAATGTTATATTTGATCCTTTAGCTTAATTTCCACATGTTTTTATCTTTGTCCATAGTCTTATTGTGACTTGTAATTGAATCATATCAAATACATATCATTCTTCAAATGAATGTGTATTTTCTATGTCAGAAGGGTACATTAAAATAATTTACATAAATAAATGATGACATGGAATCACACATTGAAACTTCAAGGCAAGGTGAAGCATGAAAGTATATGAAAAATATACAAGATGTAGTAAAAATGTTAAGCTGATAAATAGGATTTTTGACAAACATAACAAAATCCCAAGTTTATAAGCATAAGGGAAGACAATGTCTTCCATTTTTTACTAAAAATAATGTAGAAAGGAATGCTTTTAGGCATAGAATATAAATATGGTTATTGGAAATATCATGAGTTGTAAAATATACTAAAAGAAAATTTTAGTCATTCCAGTGCATAACATGAATATGTTCTCTTAGAAAAAAATACCTAATTACTCACTTACCTTGATTGCTCAGTATAGTCATAATAATTAAATCACTACTCCATAGTATGAAAAAAATATCAGCAATAATCCTAAAAATTTCAGCAACTCCTATGACAGAAGGAAATGTTCAACATTCAATAATCATGTGTAAGCCAACAATGCACATATGGCATAGAAGGCATATTCGATCAGCTACTCAACTACATGAGTTTACAAATGGGTGGTAAAATAAAGTGAAACCTAATAAAGCACATCATAGCCACTCAAACCTATTTGAAGTATGAATTTTAGAAAAAAAAGCTCACCATACCTGAAGAGTTGAAGCCCTAGGAGATTGTGTAGGGAAGACATGGTTGTGGAGAGATGATGTACTATGTGAGAGTGGATGTAGTGCATCATAGTTCCAAGATCTATTTAATTTCTATTTTATTGTTTTTTTCTTCTCACGAAAAAAATGTTGATTGCTATGTTTTTTTGTGTACTGGATGGACCTAATAAAAATACCCATGAAATCGACAATTGCAATGTTCTTTTTTATTTTATTGCTGCTCTACAGCTAGAAGATACAGACACTTGCATGAAGGAGCAGAGGCCCTAGCAGCGAAGTGGTGCTTTGGATAATCGCGTAGCAACAAGCAGCCCTAAACCTCAATGTATGGAAAAACCTGAAATAACCTTTATTTGAAGTCGTACACCTCGATTCTCCTCTCTTCTCCCACCTCAAATATTGTGGATGCATGAATATGCCTCGTTGATGGTAAACATTGAGCACCTTCAGCAGTGTTGGAAGATTAATAAATGGAAAATAACATGTGTCAATGATAGAGATTGGTTGTACATTAGAGGTTTAATAAGTAGTTAAGCGAGACACCTAGGCAATAGTTTCCTACACCGAGACAATAGTTTCCTACACAACAGAAACTAAAAAGAGGAGGGAGATTATATGTTCTCATACAATACTCAATATGACAATATCCAAAAGGTATATATAGTTTGTAAAGAAGGGACATGACTATACTCTAGATAAATCATTCCATTGTATTGGAAAACTATAGGAAAAATGCATTATACATACATCATTTTTAATGCCATGGTCATCTAATGGAAGTCCAACCCATGGACCCATCTATGGTCCTTCTGTGTCCTTCCCTAGGTGTCCCGTGGATGTGTCTAAAAAATGTTTCATTGAACTGATAGTTGATTTGCATGTTTTTTATTAATTATGCAGTCGTACAGATGCCAAGTAATGGAGTTATGGTGGAATTATGAGCATGGATTTTTTTTGTATGAATTCATACTAGAAAAGAAACCTCATTCAATGTGGTTTTGTGCTCCTAATATTAATGTTGCATCAAGTTAGATAATTGTTTATGTACATCTGATTATCCATTACTATTACTTCATAGTGGAGTTAAACATTTAAAATGATTTAATAGTAGTCATTCGAGAAAAAATTTAAACATTTATCTGATCTCATTCATATGTTCTCATTGTAAGACAGAATTGATAAAACAATTGTTTCTTTATTCGACATATCCTTTCTTTTACATGATTGCCACATGTTACAGTTTAATGTTCCTTCGACGTAGAGATAGAATTACTATTTCTCCTTCGATGTATCATAGGCTTCTATCGATATATTTAATATTTTTTCCTTTGACGTATATTTTCAAATGCTCATGGGTCACATTATTTATTGTTAAAGGAGCTTGTAAATGCACGAACTGCAGGTTTGACACCATTGCAGCCATAGACAATTTAATGTTAAATAAAGCTACGAAAGTGTGAATAATATCACTCCACACTCAAAAAATTAATAAGTAATGGTAATAGAACCTGGGAATGACTATTATCACCTTCATGACTCCAAAAAATTAATTTTAAAATATCTTTTGAAGGATACAAAACAATAGTGTTTCGCACAGTCTAGGGCTTCCATAATATTAATTTAAATGATCCTGCATTCCAACAAATATTAGGAATTTTCACATTCACGACCTTAAATATTTATAATTTTAAGGATCTAGTGCAATAGTGATGAGAAGAGTTTTGCACATTCACAGGCTTCCATTATGGAAAATTGAAATGATCTCGTGTTCCTACTAACAATACAGTTTCGCACCTTCACGGCATCTAACAATTTATTTTTTAATGATCTTGCACTATTGATGCCTTCCCTAATTTAAATTTAAATGATCCTACATTCCACCAAAATAAAGACATTTTTATCTTTGCGACCATCCATATTTGTGTAT
The DNA here is from genome assembly GCA_028749045.1 of Cupressus sempervirens. Lineage (NCBI taxonomy): Eukaryota > Viridiplantae > Streptophyta > Pinopsida > Cupressales > Cupressaceae > Cupressus > Cupressus sempervirens. The sequence goes on from JAPHAW010000012.1 coordinate 1,413,044, forward strand.
TACATGATCTTGCATAGCAGCGCACAATGCAATTTTGTGTCTTCGCGACCTTCCATAGTTGCATGTTAAATAAACATGTGATCAAAATATTTTTGCATAGAATGATATAGTTTCACACCATCTTGAAATTCCATAGAATAGTGGATCCATGAACAAAACCCTACCTTGCTATGAAACCTTAGTCACTAGACTTGTTAATCGAAATAAAAGACAAATATGTTAATTGAGCTTTGTTTTTGTATCTGTACATTGAACAATGAAACAAATATGAATTTTTGATATTACTCTCACTGCATGATAACATTAAACTATTAGGGGTTGTTGGTTGTTGGGATAGTTCTATCATAAGCGTCCATCGATAAAAGTCACTACAACATTTGGGGTCAAATTGTGATGGCAATTTGTGATGACAGTCTAATTTGTGGTCATTTTTATGTCTTAATTGTCCTCGACGCCATTGCAATATTGACATTGGAATTGTAATTATGACACCCTCACAATCATAAAATAAAATGAAAGAAACATGACAATCATTTTCCATTTGTTTTGATTTTGGAGAGAGTTATGCATGAAAGAGGTGGAGATCTATGAAAGTTGTCATGGTGCCCTTGTGATAGGTGCATTTGGTTGTTGTGCCCTCATGATCTCTGTATTTCATTTCCATGCCCTTGCTCTAAAATTTCATGATTGTTTCATGCCCTTGCTTTGCAATTTCATTGTTGTGTTGTGCCCTTGCTCTACAATTTCATTACTGTGTCGTGCCCTTGTGACACTACTACATTTAACCCCATTTTTTGACCAAGATTTTCGACCATCTATTAAAATGAGGTCAAATTGGTCGAAATAGAAAAGACAAAATGTCTTTCTTTTTAAATCCATGCCTGTGTTGGTCAAAATTTTGACCAACATGGACTTGGTATGTCAAAATCAAAAAAAAATATTTCACACCAGTTGCAATCAATGCCTAACAGCATCCCACAAAGCCACACAAACTAACACTAATAGCAGGAAGAAAATGGCATTTGAATGTAGATGTGAATTACCTAGCACATACGTTAAAAAATCAAGCTGATTTTGGTCCTATTGCCCTCTGAAATCCTTGCAAAGATCACACTAATTTGTAGGACATATTGGCATTTAGAAACAAAAGGATATGCACCCATGTTTGGTAGAAGATTGATGCCTAATGGCAGGGTTTTAGGCACTTGTTTTCTAGGTTTAGTTGGTCCATTTGGAGGAGGAGGATTTGTGAGGGGTGCAGGAGGAACAATGGATGAGTGTGTATCGTATGCTCATGTAGATTCAAATTTGAGGGCCTTGGCAGGTCAGGCTAAAGGTTTTGGCAGATTCTATGTCGGCGGCTTGCATGGATCTCTCTACCATGTCACTTCTTTAGCTAGTAAGATATGTTTTTGCTTCAATTTAAGTTGCTTGGGTTAGTTTTGAGATACTTCTACTTTTTTTGTTAGTTGGGTATGCCATGTTTCTATGCTTATCTACATTTGACACACTCAAATTTCCTTTTGTGGTAGTTTTTGTTTTTGCCAATTTGGGTTTCTCAAATTTAATGATATTAGTTTACAACTTTACATAGAGGTACAACATTCACATGCACACCTAGGACACCACACTCCAAAACATCTACACATTCTGCATAACCTCTGTTATGTCTTGAAAGATTTATATATCATGCATGTCACAAAAAATCCCTAATGAAGGCACTGCACTAGTTCTGAAACAAAAGCCTACAATACCTGAGGAAGAAATCATTCTTCACACACATAATGATACCATTGCACCACATTCTGAAACAGTGAAGAGAACAGGGAGTAATGGGTGTTGAAATTTGTAGCCTGATAACAATGGCAAAATTTGTAACCTAATAATAATTGACTGTGTCTATATATTAAAGACATAGTAATCTCACAATTCATAGAATTGAGTACAAATTACAAACTATTCACATCCCCAAATCAACAAAATGAGTTGAGAAAGCCTGTCTAATCTCTTCATTTTAGTTATTAGTTCTTGCCTAGACTTCAAACTGTTCATATCCCCAAATCAACAAAATGAGTTATAAAAGCCCATCTAGTCTCTTCATTTCAATTATTAGTTCTTGCCTAGACCAACGATTGAAATATTCTTTTTCTCTAAATGGGTAACTCTATTTTGCTCCTGCTAATTTGCATTGCACAATGCATTGTAAAGATTGAAAATTAAATTGCAGTTTCAAAGGCAAGAGAATGCATTTCCCACTAGCTCTCTGTCACTGCAATGCAATTTTTCATAATACAGTCTTGCTTGATGGTTTAGGAAATAAAAATTGTGAACTTTTTTTGTTTGATATTATGCTAATGTTCAATAATGAAAGTGCACAATTTTATGAATGGAACATATTTATGATGAAATGATTGGACTTCCTTCGCCCCTGAATACCCAAGCTAGAGAAGGTACAGAGGCAGAGGTGATTATCAAAAATAAAAGAAGCTCAAAATAAGAGCTGCAATTTGGATGATTGAGCAAGGCCCTACATCCAAAGATAGTGGAAACATGGCATTTACAAGTATTTTCTGACTCGCATAAAAATGTTTTGAAGCTTCTACACAAATTGTCTCAAGCTACTCAAACTGTTGTAGCAAAGAAGTTTCGGCAAAGGGCTCGAATGTCCTCAAAACTTCCCATTCTTGAGTTTCTGAATGTCTTGTAGCTGCAAGGAATGAAAAAAAAATATTGAGGATGTGCACTAGTAGTTATACTACCCTAAACACAAGCCATAGGATCCAAAAGCCAACATCCTCAAGATCCAGCTCTGTCCTACTCCCCAGGGTGGCTTCTCCTATTTCAACATAACTGCCAAGCATCCTCCTGCCTGAACCTAAATGACAAGTTAGGTATCTATGCATAGTATGGGGAACATAAGTAAAAAATGTATCTCCCTTGACTCCACATGCCCAATTAATGGCTCATAAGTGCTTGATGGTCATAACTATTATAGGTATCTTATAGTTCTCCCAGACTCATCTTTCACATAGATAGGCATGCTTGCTACACTTTGTGAGATTTGATATAGGTGTTAACTAGCATTAAACACCAAATCATTCTATCCATTATGCACAGTTCTCTCAGACTATCCTATAGCATCATCCATCCAAGCTACCTGTAGCATGATTTCAACATTGGGATAGCGATTTCAATGCCTTTATAAACTCCATACAAGAATCCTTTAACTAATCCATTAACTCAGCCTTCAACTAATATTTAGATTATGCTTTGGGCCTATGAGACTTCATTAAAACCCTACTACATAACCTATTACATCTTATACATGGTCTTGGTCATGTGTTGTATGTGTTCTTATGATTCTTAACACTTCGGTAATCAACCTCACACGTGGTCTTCACCATCTATTGTATGCATTCTTATGATTTTTAACACTTTGGTAATGTTGATTATTGATATGAACTTTACAACAATACAAATATGATACCTCATCCACACTGCACTATACAAACTTTAAGGCAACACAAACATGATATCTTACCCAAGGTGTTTATGTTGCATAGATTCCATATGCATGGAACATTTATAATAAATACTATATACATCTATATACATTTCATCTATCATTATCTCATCAAACTTGATCCACAATGCTTTAACTCATTATCACTATTCATATCCTCTTTTATGCACTAAATTTATGTCGTCAATTTCTGCGAGAAATTCTGTTCTGATTAGTTTGTATATCGTGAGTGAATAGGAACCATGGACATTGAATATTAGAGTGCATTATGTGTACTATTGTGGTCACTAATTTGCATAAACTTAATTTTTCACTTAGCTCTGTCTTCCGATTCATGGTTTTACATTTGGCAGTTTAATTGGCAAAACATGGATCATATTGTGATTATTGTGATTATCAAATAGATGATTTGTTGTTGTGAATTCAACAACTCCTATTTACTCTGCCTCATCCATGATAAATACACATCTCGGCACCTTATAAGAAGGTGGATGGAGTGGAAATAAATATAGAAAAAATACAGGAAATTTTTTTTAAAATAACATGCAAATATACAAATTTTATAAATTGTGCTGCGATACATTATTCTCATTGATAAACTTATTTAAACTCCATGACAACTCATTATAATGCATCGACATTCATCTTCCACACATCATCTACATTCATCAAATAAAGGTTTGATAATTGTGATATTGCTATCAATATTTATTTGAGTAGTTTTGGAGTCAAACTCATTGATTCATATTTCATGAGTAGCGGTTTACAAAAACCCATATCTCATGACAATAGATAGAACACTTAGCACTCATTGGATCTAGATGATTCTCATAGAGGTGAAGCACCCAGTACCACTCAAGCTCAAGCACCCTTAACTACAAATTTTCCTCCCTTGTTAAACCTAATTTGCTTGCAACCCCATTTGCAAAACCTTCACCAAGTGTTGTGCCTTATGAAGCATTCATTATAAAGCCCCTTAAACTCACCAATTGATAAGTAGAAAATATCTACTACTTATCAAATATTTGATAATCAAGATATTGCAATTGTCTCTTTATATAAAAAGATCTTTAAATAGCCTTGGAATCTACATAGACCTTTCTAGTTTGTAAAGTCAATATTACCATTGATTTAATATTTTCTTATTTCTGGAGTGTTTGTATTGCTTGGAATCCTATAGAAAGTTCGTAATTAATTTTGTCTGTCATTATAGATGGTAGACATTACAATCTAACACCCCCCAGCTTTGACCACGGATGTTACAGCATTTACAGATTAGTTTCCACTTGACTGCTGTCCATAATCAATTTTTCAGACTTCCTCCAACCTTTCTTCCTTGATAACTACAAACCATTTGTACGAGCTTCAAGACTTTATCCAACTGATACTACGGTCTCAAAAAAAAATTGTTTTCAAATCTTCAATCATCTACTTCACTATCCTGTTTGTTCACTGACTATAATTCTACTACATCAATTTATTTAGTTCAATCCTTTTAGTTTTGAAAACTTCGTTAACAGAGTCTTCAACAGCTGTGGCATATCTTTACTATATTCTCTTTTCTATGGTCTTTATTAAACTATAATAATATTTATGACTATTTCAAATAGAAAACTTTGAGGAGAGCAGTTTCTATTGTAGATAACATCTTCATTTCTTCAACAGCTTAAAAATTTCCACAACTCAATCTACAACTCATTTGTGAGCTTATTGAACTCTACCACCTCTTTTCCATAGCTGGTGTAAATATCCCAAAAGACTTCAGCTAACTCCACTTTTTCTTGACTAGGTATAAAGTTGTAGCTTCCTTATCTTGAGCGATCTACACCTTCGAGTCATACATAAGAACTTCATAAACCACAGAGTCTAGCAAATTGTTTCTTTCAAAAACCTAAATTTCAACTTCATTTTGTCGTCCAAACAAATGCCATAATCTTTGGCAACTCCTATTAGCTATATCACTATATTCTGATGGACTTACTCAATAACTAAACTATTTGATTTTTGGGCAGCTGGGTACTGGCATCTACAAGGCTAACAATCTGTTCCAACAATTTTATTCTCCACTTAATGTAGCGATAGTTACAATAGCAACTAATCTTTCAACACTAAGAATTCCTCCAGAAGCACATAGAAATGAGTATAATCTGCAATCAAAGGATAGAAACTTTTTCTTTGCCAGTTATTATGGAAGTAAACACAAAAATGAACAAAAAATAATATTCAAATATATGGATTTATCAAATTGTACTAGAACACATTATCCTCATTGATCAACTTAGTTAAACTTCATTACAACTCCTTAAAACTTAAAACTATTACTTAAAACTTAAAACTCCTTAAAGGTCAATCCACAACATGGACACCTATTACTTGTAGCCATTTGTATAGTCCAGCCTGTATTACAAAAAATATGAAGTCAAGAAGTAAAAATAGACAAAGGAAAAAAGAATGTGGAGCAAACAAACTACTTGTGCTACTTAAGCATAAGAAATAATTTTTGGAACATCACATACCACCATCACAATACTAGAACTTAAGTTCCATAAACATTAGTTGATATGGTGGCATGTGTCTGTTAAAAATGCCATCACTAAAACCCCAGCCATGAAGAACTAAAGATGCATCTGAGAAAAGCATGTTAACCATATTTTAGACTTGAGATGCATCTGAAAAAATTCCATACAGGTTTTCCTCAAGAAAGTTCACCAGCGATCAAAATAACTATGAAGAACTAAAGATATGTATGGAATTTTTTCAGATGCATCTTTAGGTTTTCCTCAAGAAAGTTCAGGTGCATTTTTTTGATTGTTGGTGAACTTTCTTTGAAAACTTGAGATGCAAGAATTCCTCAAGCTCTCGTGATGATTTTTGCATAATGGAAACTCCTCAATCTTAAGATAAAGGATTTATTTACGCAATATAAATAGGTGCAAAAAAAAAAAAGAGAGGTTTGGATGCTTATCCTCCAAACAACGAAAACAAAACAAAAAGGATGTTTCATGCAAAACCACATCACACTTGATCTAGAGGATATATTAACCATTAACAATTAAAATAATACTTAATAACACTTCATTAAGCCAAGTCAAAGTTCATCTGATACATTACTTAAGTGAAACATTGAAAACATTTGCAAATAAATGCATTAAATTTTTAAATTAAAATGCCCGGCTAGCCATGAAAGCATTATTAATTTATTATTACAGCCAATAAGTGGAGTGTCTCTTACATTGTATTGTCTCTTTTTCAATTTTGATATTACTTTTTTTTACTGTTATTTTTTTATTCTTTCTATTTGAAATATGTTTCCACTATGTCCAGCGCAGAAGGATTTATTAATTTTCTATAGAATGAGAACTTCATGGGCAAAGCCTATTGCATTATAGCTTTGATGGATAATGATTTTTTTTTTTTTAATCTCTTGGATTTGGTCCAAGATGCAATGGAGTATGCTGACTATGAGTCTGTTGTCAAAGATTACGCCCCTTTCAAGGAAGCAATGAAGAAGATGGGTATTGAAGATATGGATCTGGTAATGGTGGATCCATGGTAAGTTGTCTATTATTTTTCTACACTATTTACAATTTCATGTTCACAGTAAATGTTTTCCTTATATGTTACCTATAATGTACGCTTTTATCATCTTCCATTGAATAAATATCTCTTGTTTAAATCACCATGACACCATCTTTTCAGGTGTGTTGGATATCATAGTGAAGATGATGGCCCAAGCCGAAGGCTAACTAGACCACTTATATTCTGTAGAACTGAAAGTGATTGCCTAATGGAGAATGGATATGCTCAACTAGTCGAGGGCATACATGTTTTGTTTGATATGCAAAAAATGATGGTTATAGAGTTTGAAGATTGAAAATTAATTTTGGATCCCCTCAGAAACTATACTGCAGGAGAAACTTATGGAGGAGTGGATCAAAGTGATCTCAAGCCTATACAGATTGTGCAATCAGAAGGACCAAGTTTCTGTGTCAATGGCTTCCATGTAGAGTAGCAGAAGGTTGCATTTTTTTTCTTCTTTCATTTTGACTGAGCGTTAAGATACATGATATTTATTATGTCATAATTATTAAAAAATTCAATGCTGACATTGTGTACCTCCTGTCACATTCAATGGAATTTTTGAGTAGGTTTTACCCCAAGGGAGGGGCTAGTAATTCACTCTGTTGCATATGATGATGGTAGTAGAGGTCAGAGATCTGTTGCCCAAAGGCTGAGTTTTGTGGAGATGGTTATTCCTTATGGGGATCCAAATGAGCCACATTATACGAAAAATGTGTTTGATGCTAGAGAGGATGGTTTGGGTAAAAATGCTCATTCTTTAAAGAAGGTAGTATTTCAAAAAAGTATATGAATAACGTATCAAATTGTTGTAATCTGCTCTAAATTGTTTTAATTTTCTCTAAAATGTAGCAAGAGTTATAAATTTTGTATAAATGCATTTTTTTAATGACAGGTGTGAGAATTTAGATTTCAGCCCATTTACCAATTTCAATGTTTTACTAATTTCATTTGGAATTTCTAAATAAGATTAAAAAAATTAGAATGATTTATGTTCCATTTCAAAGAAAAGTGCATTTGGAAGGATTTCATATGAAATGTGTCAATAAAGATGTGTTCTAGAGCCCTCTCGTCCAAAAGCATTGAATTGTCTTTTCTTCTTTGTTGTCTTGGAAATCACTTCTATTTTCAGGCTTTGGCATGGAGAGCTGTCGAGTAACAATTGATCTACAAAAGGCTTGAAGGCTGCCATGCTTGTCTATTCTTTTACAGTTATGAATGACTATGCGAACAGATGAAATTATAATTAAAATGGGTGATTCAAAATCTTTATTTGTATAGTATAGTTAACCTTGACTTATTTATGATGTGTGTTGCATTTTGAATTTTGATTATGCTTATTTTTGCAATTGTTTTTATTCCTTTTATTTTCAATTCCTAGTTATGTTCCTGTCTACATAGGTGAAGTTTGTCTGAAGAATTAAAGGAGCGCTCAAATACAAATTGGGTCAGTGTCTTTAATCATACATACCACAACTTCATAAATACTAAATAGTTATTTTCATCCTTAGATATGAAAATGATCTTAATAACATAATTATATTAGTTAAATACTAGAATCCGCATCATTGTACTTAAAAGTAAGTAATACTATCTATAAATATGAGATTTATTGTTACTTGACTCCTCTACATTTTCAATAACCACTGGGATACTAAGAGCATATTTCTTGGAATGTTGGTGTCATGACGTGAACTTGCTATTATAGGTAATGCGCTTTACATGTTTTCATCAAACAAAATATCACGATAAATAGTAAATGGTCTCCATCCAGGTTGATGTCTGGTAAAAATCATAGCATTGAGATTGTTATTTTGCATTTGAGGAAACTCAACATTGGTCCACTTATATGTGTCATCAATGATATTTGCAGGAAGGTCTCTAATTTATTCCAGAGTCTCCCATGTGGTTATTGAATAGCATTTTTTCCTATTAATTTCCTCATGGTCAATGATTTATGTGAATTGTTAGTACTTTTAGAATTAGATTTTTTTTTATATAGCTTATGCCTGGTGCAAGAAACCAAATTTTGGATATGTTACATGCTTATTAGTTGGCACCACCATACTAGATTTATGTAAGTAGTTAACAAAGTGAGTGAAGCTATGAGAAACTCAATCCACAATTCCAAAGAACAATTCTACTTAGTGGTTCTAGTTTAGAGAATCCATTTGACTATCCCAATTGATTATATAATTCACTTGCAGGCAAAGGTTGGACAAGAGAAAGAGTTTAGAGCAGCTTTGCAAACCCTTTGAGGAAAACATTCTGATGTTTCTGTAGAGGCAGCTGAAATCAAGGTCTTTGCTAATTTTTTCCTAATATATATGTAATTCTGAGTTAGTTATGCTACAGAGATAGTTTAAATTTTGAGTTTTGTGTTAATTATCTCATCTATTAGAAAATAGATAAGCTTTGTCAATAAAAAGCCTATTCACTATTTTAAATTGAATAGTTTGTAAAAAGAAGTTGTTTGAATTGGCTACCTGCTGAAGGTCTCAGAAATAAATTAATTCTTTTATGTCAATATAGATAAAAAACAACACAATAACTAATTTAAGCTTTCTTCTTTTCATTTTCATTTCTAGATTTTTTAGGGAGTATTTTAGATCACTGGGAATGTATTTGTTATAGAAAAGAAGACAGAATAAGTCTATTGTATTGCTACAACTCATGTTCATTGCCCAATTTGTGCATATCTAGCAACCATGGCTTTTGATGACCACATTATGTTTAGGCATCCTGTCAAATAGTTCATGTGACTTATCTATGCTTCCATTTTGCAAGCATGTCTCCCCTTATTCGTGTAGGTTATCTCTAATGCTTCAGATAGTTGTAATTTGCCACTATTTATCTAGACTGATAAAATGTATTCATCTGCAGACAAATCAAGTGTGATTGCAACTTTTTGGAAGCCAAGAGAATAATGGATTACAATCTTTTATTAGGTCTTCATCTTCAGGCACCATGATATGGTACTCCTTTTTCACCAAAGAGTTCTTCCACATATGCACATCTGTCCAGTGAATTTTTAAAAAAACACACATCTGATGGTAAGCTTTTTCTCTAAGTGCAATCCATAAACTGAGATTCTATTGATATCTTGGGATGCCATGCTCCATGCTCTTTTTTATGATTATTGATATGTATATCTCACCTTGTAATTATTACTGAGAATACTTTTATAAATATGATGACTACTCATGGAGGGCATGTGGAGATTCAAAAACATATAGGTTGAATCCCAGAACAATTAAAATTCTATATCCTAGTTTTCAATGTTAGAAAGTTTTGACTATAGTGGATTCTAACAAGAGGGGTATGTCTTTTGGCTAAACATAGCACTAACCCCTAATGCTTTTTGAGAGAAGCTCTTTGCTATTTTCCTTATTTTTACCAGGCGCTTAGAATATCTCACACTCATGGTTTTCTGATTTAAGCAATCGATAAACTAAAAAATAATAAATTATGCAACAGAATGGGAAAGAACAATATGTTCTATTGACATACCTAGGAACTGACATTATGTCATGGGACTCAGCCAACAATATATTTGTACCAAGTATAGTGCAATGTAATGGTATTGTTCATACAATGTTGATATTTACTCAAGAAGACTATTTTTATTTAGTTTTATTTGCCAAGTATCCTTTTTAGTTTGATTTTGAGCTAGTGACGCTTGAGATTCAAATGCCTACAAATGCTTCATGCATTGTCCAGTCTCAAGCCCTGATCAGTAGGAAAGTTCCTAGCTCTTATTATAGTTTGCTTATTGCAATGTCACATCTAGTTTGCATGTGATTCTACTGACCTAAAGGATCCTTAACCACAAACAATAGTAGTCTCCTCTACCCAAGATAATACAACTTTGTTTGGATTTAAATAAGAAAATTGCAACAACATTATTAGTGAGGATTTGTGTCTTCTCAAAAACTTCTTATCTAAGAAAGCCTTCATGAGGGTTGTGGGCTTGTCTATTTCTCCTTTACATCAAAGGTTCAATGTGAACATGTTGCTAAGAGCTTGCTCAAGGTTACAAATGCAAAGTGAATTGATTTTTGATTGTCTATTTTATTAGAGTAGATTTACCTGTGAGGTGTAGAGCACATGGAGAGCTTGCCCGCTTATTTAGAGTTTTGTTTCTCATCCCTTTCTTGAATATCATATCACAGAAAATACAAAGAGCTCACACAAGTTTATATGATTCTCTTTCTAATTTTGGCAAATAGAAAACTATTATGGCTTAAGACTATGTTCAACATAATTTACAACCTCAACAAGAGTTGGAATCCCAGTTTTATATATATGTAGGATTGGTTGCAATAACAAGAATGTCACTACATCATCTGGATATATTCAACAAATCAATATGCATATCCTACAATATTGGCTTGCCATTAGACGACATTTCATAGAGGTAGTCAATAAAATAGTTCAAACGCCTTACCTATGATTCCACATTTTGCGTGCATGTCTACTAGGGCAGTTGCAACTTAAACAAATATATTCTCTCAATATATCGATTTTGTAAATTATTGCATCAACATATCCTCGTCAATCCTTTGGTTTGTTGATCATGTTCTATACCTCAAATGCATTTGACATTTTTTTATTGATCTCATGAAACAATGTTTAATGTTTGCCAGAGAAACTGCATTGGGAAATAATTTGAATGGTTTGGTTAGAAGTTTTCTCAAAGCTTCTTTCAATTTACTATACAAGTTGTTTAAGAGAAATTATGTCATATTTAGTTCTTTTCAGCATATGTGAAACCTTGTATAGCCTTTTGGTGTACTTTATGTTATTCTTCAGATATTTTCTCTACTTTTTTGATAAATGATTATTCTTTTGAGGCTTGCAATGAAAATAGTTTCAAATCATGCTATTTTGATGCTTGGGATAAGACAATAATTGTTAACAATTAGAAATGTTGGAACTATTACTATAGAATCTAGATAGATGTAAAGCTAAATGTTGTGATATTAAACACTTAAAGTGATGATTAACTCTGCTGGTGAATTGAATTTTTAATTTTCTATAGGTTTGGGAAGGATGGGCAGAAGTGCAATGATTGTGGTCATTTAGCCCCAGAACACTTCGGCTGGTGGAACAAGGTATAATATCATTGGTTGCCCTTTTTCCTTATGTAGGGAAAACAAGGATTCGATTTTATATTTTTCCTTTCCTGGACTAGCATATTCCTACAAATTCCTCCCATTTGAACATTTTATTTTATGTTATATTTCATGTTACAATTTTTTGCAAATCCAATAAAGAAATGGGGCTACACTCATGACGGGCACAAAGCACTAATTTTTCTCAAGTACAAAGTATTGAATAGCATAGTTCTAAGGCGTACAAAAATTGAACGGGCAACAGATCTTGCTCTTCCACCTAGAATAGTCTATATTTCTTCAACTATGGCTTTAGATTGCTTTATTATAGTACTCATATTTGTTATTTTTGTTTTCTTTAGAGGGGTTAGACAAGGTAGATTCTCATTATTTGTTGTTACATTCTTTTCATTATAGGCATGCATTTGATGCAAGAGAACAAGATTTCTATGAAGCTTTGTATACACAGAGTCAATCACAGTTCAACATGTAAGCAAACCTTTACATGAATTGCTTTCAAGGGATGGATTTAGATGCAATTTTTTAGTGAACTAAGTCAGAAATATAAAGATTGGCTTGTCATTTGCTTCAACTTTTTTCAATTCAATAATTCTCTTCTTGTTTTTATAATTTAGTCATAAAATCTAATTTTCACATTACTTATCTTCTATCCAATTATTTACCTCTTATATGTGCTTTTCCTTTTGTATGCCTTGGATTGGATCTCTATTGTAGGAATTATGTTGACTTGTCTAGGCATGTTTCTTGTAGGCATTATGTTGACTAAAATAATCAACTTGGTGAGGAAAATCAGTGAGTTGGCTCGTTCAAGCGACTTGGAGGGGTGACTTGGTGAGCTGACTTGGCAAGCCGACATGGCAAGTGGACTTGGTGAGAAAACTTAAAGAGTCAACTTGGTGAGGTGACTTGGTGAGCATACTTGAATAGTTGACTTGGTGAGTCAACTTTGGGAATAGACCTAGCAAGCTAACATTGTTAGCAACCTTAAAGAGGTGACTTGGTGGGGTAGATTGGCGAGCCTATGTAGAGAGCCCCACTTGGTGAGATGAGATGGTGAGTCAACTTGGTGAGACAACCTGGAGAGCTAACTTGGTGAGCAGACTTAAGTAGTCAACTTGTTGAGGTGACTTGGTGAGGTGATTTGGTGAGCGGACTTAAAGAGTCAGCTCATTGAGGCAACATGGTGGGGTGGTGACTTGGCAAGCCCACTTAGTGATTCAACCTAGGGGAGTCAACCTAGGTGGCAAACTTGGTGAGCGAGTCCACTTGGTGAGGTGAGATGGTGAGTCCACCTTGTGAGGTGACTTGGTGAAGACTAACCTAGATGAGGTGTTTTGGTGGGGTGACTTGATGAGTGAACTTAAAGAGTCAACTTGGTGAGCGTACTTGAAAAGTCAACTTGGTGACATGACTTGGTGGGGTGACTTGGTAAGCTGACTTGGCGATCTGACCTGGCAAGCATACTCTAGCAATAGACTTGGTGAGCTGACCAAGTGAGCTGACATTGTGAGTGAGTTAGAGAAGCGACTCAGTGAGGAAACTTGGCAAGCACATATAAGGAGCCCACTTATTGAAGCAAGGTGGCAAAATGATTGGGTGAGCTGACTTGGTGAGCGTACTTTAATTGTCAGCTTGGTGAGCTAACTTGGGGAGCCGGCCAGGCAATCTAACATGGTGAGTGGGCTTAAAGTGGCAACTTGGTGGGGCAAGTTGGTGAGCCAACTTAGCGAGGCCACTTAGAGACGTGACATGGCGAGCTGACTTGGCAAGCAAGCTCGATGAGTGGACCTAATGATTGACCTTGATGAGGCACTTTGGTGGGGTGACTTGATGACCAAACTCAAAGAGTCAACTTGGTGAGCATACTTGAAAAGTTGACTTGGTGGGGCAAGTTGGCAAGTTGACTTAGCGAGTCCACTTGGTGAGGCGAGAGGTGAGTCAACTTGGTGCAATGACTTGGCAAGCTAACTTGGTGAGTGGACTTAAAGACTGACCTTGATGAGGCACTTTGGTGGGGTGACTTGTTGATCGAACTTAAAGAATCAACTTTGTGAGCATACTCGAATAGTCGACCTGGTGACATGACTTCGTGGGCTGGCTTGGCGAGCTAACTTGGCATGCGTACTTGAATAGTAGACTTGGTGAGCTGACTGAAAGAGTCAACTCATTGAGGTGACTGGGTGGGAATGACTTGGCAAGATAATCTAGAGAGTTGACCTAGGGGATGGTCTTGGTGAGAAAACTTAAAGAGTCGACTCGGTGAACGCACTTGAATTTTCAACTTGGCGAGTAGATTTGGGGACTTGGTGGGACATGTGGGCGAGCCAACTTGGTGAGGCAACTTGGCGAACTGACTTGGTGAGCGGATTTAAGGACTGACCTTGATGAGGTGCTTTGGTGGGGTGACTTGACAAACAAACTCAGAGTCAACTTGGTGAGTGCACTTGAACAGTTGACTTGGTGGGGTGACTTGGCCAGCCCACCTAGTGAGCGTACTTGAATAGTTGACTTGGTGAGCTAACGAAGTGAGCAACATTGTAAGTGGGCTTAAAGAAGCAACTCAGTGGGGCAACTTGGCAAGCACACATAGCGAGCCAACTTGCTGAGGCAAGGTGGTAAAACCACTGGGTGAGTCAACATGGTGAGCTAACTTAAAGAGTCAACTCATTGAGGTGACTCAGTGGGGGTGGCTTGGTGGGTTGACTTGGAGAGTTGACCTAAGGGGCAGACTTGGTGAGCAAACTTAAAGAGTCAACTTGGTGAGCGTACTTGAATTGTCAGCTTGGAAAGCTAATTATGGGAGTTGGCCTGGCGAGGCGAGTCGACTTAAAGTGGTGACTTGGTGGTGCAAGTTGGCGAGCTGACTTATTGAGGCCACTTGGTGAGGCAACTTTGTGAAGCAACTTGGTGAGCTAACTTGCTAAGTGTACTTAAAGACTGACCTTGATGGGGCACTTTGATTGGGTGACTTGATGAAAAAACTTAAAGTGTCAACTTGATGACCGTACTTGAATAGATGACTTGGTGACATGACTTGGTGGGGTGACTTCGTTAGCTAACTTGATGAGTCAACCTGGCGAGCGTATTGGAAAAGTCAACTTAGCGTGTCGACCAAGTGAGTTTACATGGTGAGCGGGCTTAGAGAAGAAACTATATGGGGCAACTTTGCAAGCACACTAAGCGAGCCCACTTGCTAGGGCAAGGTGGTAAAACCACTGGGTGAGTCAACTTCATGAGCTAACTTAATGAGTCAACTCATTGAGGTGACTGGGTGGGGGTGACTTGGTGAGCTGACCTAGAGAGTTAGCCTAGGGGGCAGACATGGTGAGTGAACTTAGAGAGCCAAATTGGTGAGTGTACTTCAATTGTCATCCTGGCAAGCTGACTTAGGGAGTTGGCCTTGTGATCTAACATGGTGAGTGGGCTTAAAGTGGCAACTTGGTGGGGCAAGTTGGCGAGCCAACTTAGCGAGGCCACTTAGAGATGCAACATGGCAAGTTGACTTGGTGAGAAAGCTCGATGAGTGGACCTAAAGACTGACCTTGATGAGGCACTTTGGTGGGGTGACTTGATGACCGAACTCAAAGAGTCAACTTGGCAAGAATACTTGCACTAGTACATTTGGGTTCATTTTTTGACCCAATTTTCGAACAAATTTTGACCAAATTCGACCAACCCATTGGTCAAAATTTTTTTGGTCAAAATTTCAACCAACTCACTGGTACATGATTTGTCTCAATCATGTAACTAATTATATATTCTTCATATTAGTTATTGTCAGTGTTTTTCAAGCATTCTATAAAACAGTTCACATGCCTTGCATAGGATATGACATTTTGCATGCATCCTGCACTCTCTCTCATCTGGCTAATGATGGATTACACAGAGTGATCTGAAACCATGATGCTAAAAAACACACAATCAAATCCAAAATGAACTTATACTACAAATGGATTGTGGAAATTTGATATTGGTAAAATTGCATGCATGTCTACCAGGACAATCACAACTTAAACATATATTTGTCCTAGTAGACATGCATGCAAAATTAACAATATCAAATTTCCTCAATCTATTTGTATTGCAAGTTCATTTTGGATTTGATTGTGTGTGTTATTTAGAATCATGGTTTTAGATCACTCTATGTAATCCATCATCAGCCAGATGAGAGAGTGTAGGATGCATTTAAAATGTCATATCATAGGCAAGACATGTGAACTGTTTTATAGAATGCTTGAAAAAAATTTACGCCTAGCTGTTGGTGGAAATTTCCACCTTCATTAATCAAAATTTCCACCAACGCCTGGGTTTTTTCTAGCTTTGTTGGTGGAAATTTCCACCAATGCCTAAATTTTTTTCTACCTTTGTTGATCAAAATTTCCACCAATGCCTAAATTTTTTTCTACCTTTGTTGGTCAAAATTTCCACCTTCATTGGTCAAAATTTCCACCAATGCCTAAATTTTTTTCTACCTTTTTTGGTCAAAATTTCCACCAATGCCTAAATTTTTTCTACCTTTGTTGGTCAAAATTTCCACTAATGCCAAAAAAAAAATTCTAACTTTGTTGGTCGAAATTTCAACCAATGCCTAAATTTCTTTTCTATCTTTGTTGGTCAAAATTTTGACCAATTCCTGTTTGAACTTTTACAATGGCTTTGGCAAGTTTTCAACCAATAGATTGGTCAAAATTTTGACCAATCAGTGAGTTTGTCAAAATTTTGACCAGAAAAATATCAACCAATGGGTTGATCAATTTGGTCGAAAAATGGGTCAAAAATTCAACCAATAAAGGTCAAAAAATAAACCCAAATGTACTAGTGTGATCTATGTGCCCTAGCTCTATGATTTTCTTCAAGGGTGAGAAGGGGTACGCATGTAAATGTTTTTTCTTTTCCTTATAAACATGTATGTCTTTATATTTCCTACTAAACATGTATCTCTTTATACATTTAGAGATATCTTTTTCAAGGTGCTTATTACATATATGCTCCAGCTGCTTACATATTCCAGAATCCAAATAATAAAACAATAAAACTCACTCAACCTGTTCTAAGCGACTTACCTCAAGATCCTATACAAAAATATTGTAGACCACAAAAAGTGGGCCAAGTTCACAAGAAATTTTACAAAAATATATCATAGCAGATATTTTAGAAAGAAACAGGGCCTTAAGCAATTAAATGGGTCTAGTTGCTGATTAGTTACCATAAGCCATAAGCTTCTCTAATCACCTACTAGGGAAAATATAAAGAGATACATGTTGTACACAAAATATTTGCATATTCATGAGACTTTAATGTAGAGTGAAATAAAATGACAATGATCTAAACTAAACCTAAGAAATCATTGTCAAAATGGAAACTCTACAAACATCCCACATTTCCCTCACTACAACTACTAAGAATGCTCTCAAATCAGCATCTCAGTGATAGTTCTAGAACAAGAGTATGTTTAAAATGCAAATCTACAAGAATGTATGCAAGATATATTGCTAAATGTAGATTATATGCATGTAACAACTCTAGAATGCTATTAAATTAATATGCAACAAGATAAGCATGTGCTTAAATGATACTAAATAACATGAAAAGAAAGCTAAAATGCTACCAAAATGAAATGGACTTTCTATAATGACAATGCTAAAGATGATAACTTTGAATGTTCCTATAGTGTAGATGCCTAAAACTTGGGTCCCTTAGCTCTTGAATTTTCCTCCTATTTACAAGATTCTGGAAGGGGTTGGGGTAAGAATCAAGATTTTACCTTTGACTAGAGGGTGGAGGTGAAACTTGGAAGTATCTCATAAGGGACCAAGAGCAATAGTCCAACAAACTTAGTTTTGAGGATAAATGAGGGTTTTTCCAATTCTTTTAAATGTAAAAGGAGGATTTTCACTTTTGTGAGGATAAATGACTTTATTGATTTAATAAATGTTCTATTTATTTTCAAACATTTTTATTTTTCCTTTTCCCTTTTCGAATTTCATTTTATGATTTTGTGTTATTTTTCTCCTCTTTTTAAAGTTGATTTAGGTCTATGTGCTAGAAAATGTGACCTATTGGTAGCACGAATCAACAAACAAGTATTAGCTTAAAACCCCAAATATGCATCAAAGACTCATCAAAATGAAAGAACATTAACTAACTAATGCTTGCTTGAGTTTTGCAACTCTAAGCAGCCAACAAACCAAATCCTCTAGCCAACTCTACAGCTCAACAAAGGTACCCATGAGTGGTCTTGTTGGTGTGTTAGGATGGGGGGTATGTTTGTGTGCTCTTCCAAACACAACAATGTAGTGAATCTCTTGAGTGGATGTGCAAATGTGAGTAATGATGAAATATGAACCTAAGCTGCAATGAAATGAAGAACACCTCAAGAAATGGCTATTAAGAAAGTCATACTTGAAGGCATTCAATGATGATGATATTAAATGCAATAAAGAGAAACTATATTAATATGCAAGTTAAACTAAGATGCAAATGAAATGGAGATGAGAAAATATAAGGAAACTAGACTAATAATGCAAATGAAAAGCTAAACTAGCTACCAAATGGTTAGTATGCACCTAGAAATCACCATGAAAGCTACTATGAAAGCTCAAACTAGCATGCAAGCTTAACTATAATGTAAAACTCAAATCTCAAACCAACATGATAACAATGCAATAATGAGAGATGTTAAATGCTTGAGACAAGGCCTCTATTTATAGGCTTGAGGGAGGGCTTGATGAGGTGGCATCCATGTAGGTGCCATGACATGCAAGCCATGCAAGTGGTCAAAAATTCAAAGTTTTCTCACAAGTGTGTGAGGAAACTTGAGAAGAAGAGTGGGAGACAAGAGTACAATAGGAGTGTGGAAGCATGTCATCTCACGCATGTGTGAGCACACACTTAGGCTAATGAGGGGGATTAGGAAAGAGATTAAGATAATTAAGTGGGATTAGAGAAGAAGTAGGCTTAAGAGGATGAAAATGATGGGTGTAGGCTAGGCTTTAGGCTAGGTTTAGGATTAAATCAAATAGAATTCAATTTAATCATAGGTTTAGAAGAATTAATGGGATGGAGGGATTTTAAATAAATAAGATTTATTTTTAAAAAAAGGGGGATGATGGAGAATCATGTGTTAAATAAATTTAACACATTAAGGCTAGAAGTATTTAAATTAAATTTAAATACTTAGGAGAATGAACTTATTTAATTAATTAATTTAATTAAATAAGTAGAAGAATGTGACTAATATAATTAAATAATAATTAATTATAATACCAAGGGCAATATTAAATAAATTAATATAATCTTTTGGAATGATTTTAAGTATCTACAAGGTCTTATTGATTTGGTAAATGATTTGATTGATTAATGACCTAATGTAATCCTTATTTTGAAAGTTTGTTGTTTTCCTCTCAATTTGCATTGTTAGATCGAGATTTGTGGTGTTTTAAGTCTTTGCCAATTTTTGAGTGTCTACAAATTCCCCTTTTTGAGCTAATATGTGAAACATATTAGTTCAAACACTATCTTGATTCTCTGATTTTAGGTCAAATTTTGATGTTTGAATGTTCGATCGATGGTGTTTTGATGTTTTGAGGTTGATATGATGTGTGGTTGTTGATACTTGATGTTTGATTGTCATTGATTTTGTTGATTTGATATTGCGATCTTTTACTTAGATGCCCCAATTTTGCTTGATTTTATAATTTGGCTATGGTAGGACATTTTTGATATTTCAAAAATTTTGATGCCCTAGTTTGGATGCTTTGCTTTGATATGGATATATTGCCCCCTCAGAAATGAAATTGGAATATTTGATGTGTAAAAATATTGAGAGTCCAATTTTATTTCTAAAATAATGGACAAGAAATTTGGAATAAAGGTTTAAGGTTTGGATATTATTATATAATACCCTAAAGGGTGTTAAATAGGTCAAAAGACCATTTTAACCTTTCATTTTCATAGTCCCCCTTTTGTGATTAGCAATTTGGAGCTCTAAGCTAGTGAGGATAGTGGTCTCTTTATGAGAGCATAAATTCGAGAGGGGTCATAGATACGAGTGTCTAGCTAACTATAGTGCCTCGGTAAGTCGTCAAGATCCTTGATTTTTAAGATTTTTGAATTTGTACCTAAGATTTTTTAATTTTGTGCAAATTTTCATTGTAAATGT
Organism: Cupressus sempervirens; assembly: GCA_028749045.1. Lineage (NCBI taxonomy): Eukaryota > Viridiplantae > Streptophyta > Pinopsida > Cupressales > Cupressaceae > Cupressus > Cupressus sempervirens. The sequence continues at coordinate 1,433,442 of JAPHAW010000012.1, forward strand.
GGTAGTTTAGGTGGTTTAGATCTTTTACCTATTCTTGTAGTGCATTCGCCTAATAGTATGGCACATTCGAAGGATGAATTAGCACATATAGAACACTAGATGTGTAGCGATGATAGGTGCAACGAAGCATGCTCCATGAGATGAGAGGAGTGCCCCTAGTGATCAGGGACCTTCAGAATAGATATCAATGGATGAGGTAGGCTCTAAGACACATGGTTGAGCTATGTATCATATTGTATCACACTTTTATTGATGTATTATGTGTATTATTGTTTTAGATCTATTGATGTCCATGTGGATATATTTTGTGGCCTATTTATTTTCATGTGGATGTGATCATTTTTAGATCCATGTTGATGTGATCTATTTTGATAGCCATGTAGATGTGATCATTTGATATTCATGTTGATGTTCAGACTTATGCACTGGTTATATCATGGACACATGTATGCATGTGTATTGTGATTTGATTGATATGATAGTTGTAGATATTGATATGTGTGTGAATGATTAATGTAGTATATGGATCAACATGATATGTAGATAGTGAATAAAGTAGTTGAATGGCATGAGTGAGTGAAATGTGTTAATGAAATGCGTGGAGGAAGTGTTAACTAACGAGATGCATGAATTAAATTAAATGTAATGTAAATGAAATGAAATGAAATGAGATATCTAATGAAAGTAACTTGTATGTAATGAAATGTGTTGTAATGAAATGAAATGTGATCAAAGGAAATGTAAAATGACATGGAATGAATGATAAATAAAATGTGATGTAGTGTGAAATGTAATGTAAGGTAATGATATGAACGAAATAAAATATGTGTAAATGAAATGTAATAAAATGAAATGAAATGTGATGAAATGAGATATAATGTGATTAAATATGGTGTGATGTGATTAAATTAAATGTGATGACCTAAAATGCAAAATAATGATAATATGGGATAAAAAGGAAATGTAATGGATGAAATGAAATGAAAAAAAAGGAAATGAAAAAGAAGGAATGTGATAAAAAATGTAATGTGGAAAAATTAAATGTGATGTAATGAAATGCAATAAAATGAAATGTGATGAAATGAAGTGTGATAAAAGAAAATGTGATGAAATGAAATGTGTAAATGAAAGGAAATGTGATGAAATAAAATGAAATGTAATATAATGAAATACAATGCAATGAAATGTGATGTAATAAAATGTGATTGATATGTAATGTATGAAAAAGAAAAGGAAAGCAATGTAATGGAATGTGTAAAGGAGACATGAAAATGAGATGATAATAATGAGATAAAAATAGAAGAGGAAAAATGATGCGAATGAAAGTGAAAAATGGAAGGAAATGATTGTGCTAGAGATGAAAAGACATGAAGGAATGGGACTTGATCTTAGAGATTCAAAAGTCACAAAAAAAACTTGAGAGTCATGTAGGAAAAGGGGACCTAATGAATGCATGAAATAGGATTTATGGTGTAATGGATAGTGACCAAAATTATTTGAGATTCGAAAGTCACGCAATGCAAGAGGATGTGAAAATATGGGAAAATAGTGACCATGATTGTTTGAGATTCAAAAGCCACATAATGCAATAGGTGGAATAGATGATATGTGAGAATGAACTTTGATGCAAGGTGAGAGTGTTGTGATGAGACAATGTCTGTAATAGTTGAGTGTTAACCATGCATGAGTATGTTGTCGTGTGTTCTATTGTTTGATAGCCTTACTCAAATTATTTGAACCATTTTGTTGATCACTATTTGTTTAGATGTGTGTGTTATTATGATTTGTGTGTCAACTGTGTGCTTTTAAGGTACCCAAGATGAAGATGCAAACTAAATGAATGCAACTAAACTATTACTTTTTGTAAAGAGATGCAAATTAATTGTCATCATAGAGCATTTAATAAAAAGTGACCAAGTACAACCACCACTAGCTCAGCTATGATGATATGAATATAGTATCACGTCAAGAAATACCACCAGACATAGACAATGTACATGAAACATATGTCAAATAAAGAACCTCACCTAAGATATCGTACAAAATTGGTCGAGGTAAACATTGCCTTCCAAGACACTTATAAGTGGACAACAATGATGTAGAAAATCAAACGATCATTGGAGCAAAAAAGTGAAAAACCAAAGGCAAATAAAATATCATGACTTCATCCTAGTACCTCTAGTAAAGTACATCATTGAGGTACTAAAAGTTCATAATAGTAGATAAACCATTATTTTCGGACTAGTAGTGCTAACAGTTGTGTGTAATAGTGTCAAGTTTGTCCAATTCGTTCTAGATGCAATTGTTGTAGGAGTTTAGTAACAAAATGTGGGATGTGTTAGAGCTGATTTGGGAAGGTGGTATGTGCCAGTGTGAATTAGGGTGTTTGAGTTTTAGAGTCAAGTGTCAAGTGTACCTAGTACTAGTGTGGTGGTAGGTAGAGAGCGGATGCACAGAAAGGTTGTGGAAGTGGGAGGCATGGCAAGTGATGGCCATAAATAGGTGAATAATATGCAGGCAACATGAAACACGATAAGGAGTTAGATGTAGTTGTTGAGTTTATTGAGAAGTCTATGGGAGTGTGTAAGCGAAAGCATGTCGAGCTCACCAGATTAGTTGTAGCAAGAGGGTGATGCTAGCTAGGGAAGGTGGATTAGCAAAGGATGAAGGGCAAAGCGCAATCTATAGACTTCTGGGGAACTTGTGTATCAATCTAACCTTCAAGTATTAGTTCAAGAGAATGGTGAATCAATTCATGTGAGAAGGGGGCCAACACAACCTAAGGATGTGGGAGTTAGGGTAGAAGAAATGTCCTTGTCAGCTGCGAGGCCTCGCCCCGACCCTTCGTAGCCTTAGTTGTTAGTTTATCTTTTTGTTACTCATGACTCGAGATGTCGAGACATTATCAGATACTTGAACATATCATATTATTTCATGTTGTGTGATGTTATTTTTAGATATTGATGTTCATCATTTAATGCTTTATGTATATGTATGTTGAGGAATTAAGTAAAATGTAGGATTAACACATTGATTTTGGAATCTTATGATGAAGGATGTAAGCAGGATGCAAGAAACCCTGATTGATGAATATTTCAATTTATGTGAATTTCTTATACGTATATATGTACATGTGATTTTCGTGACTACTGATGTGTGCAATAAGTGTGTAGATATTTTAGTCAAGGAAATTGAAAGAGGAATAGAACTGATCTCTATGTGCTAATTTTGGAAACTTTGTTGTTCATAATTCAAGTATTGTATTGTGAGATGTATGTATGTATCTCTTTGTGATCAGGAAATGTTAATGTTCGTAACTATGTTCTTTTAGTGTCGCTTGACACTCATGAATTGTTTGTGCTTCAGTGTGTTGTTTAGGGTTAGTTATTTAACCTTTGGACCCAAGTTGGTTTAGTTGGTGTCAGTTTGCTAATTGGGTTCTTAATTGAGTTTAGTCATCCCTAATCCAAATTAGTGTTTAATCTGCTTGCTAGAGTTGTTAGTTGGTCCTAATTATTTTTATAGCCTTTGTTTGACTCTAAACCTATTCCTAAGGCTTCAAAACATGAAATTATTATACCCAAAGGGTATGGGTATGGGTTAGGGGTCTTTTCCAACCCCTAAGCCCCTTTTGTTGACTTTTGAGGCCTCTCAAAAAGTCCCTTTTTGCCTTTGTGCGAAAATTGACCATGGTTATCTTGAGTTACCTCACCTCATCTCCACTTAGGGTTTAACCATGGTGTGGGTAGAGTTAGGAGTTTCTAGAATTGTAAGTGGGTAGGAGTAGTTATTGATCCTTTTGGGTGGTTGAGGTTGAGGCTTATTTAGAGGCCTTTCTTGGACTAGTTGAGGTGGTTACCCAATCTCTACATTTAGAGAGGAGTTCTTGAAGATTGAAGCAAGGAAAGGGAAGCTCTACTCAAACTTGTTCATTACCATTACCTCTTTGTGAAGGTTGGAATTCTTATCTCCCTTGTTCAGATTTCATTCTTGTTTCATGCTTATGCTATCTTGTTGTTGTTTCAATGATTGTATGTTTGTGGGTATGTTGGGAAGCTTTGAAAACGATGTTATTTTTGGATGATTTCCTTTCATGTTTTATGTTGCAATTTTGAGATTTTTCTTGCATGAGTGTTTTGGTATTACTCACCCTTGGAGAGGGCAGAAGTGACCAATTTTGGGAAAGGTCTATTTAGTCAGACTCCAAGCAGTGTAGAGTCTCTTCTCAAGATGAGAAGAGGGAGAAAGGGTAGGGTGTTATGGGCCCCTACCTGTCAGCACAAACCTTGTATGATTATGGTATGTTGAAATGGAAGAACGGAAGTTCTTGGTATATAGCCCCGATTGGGCATCTGTTTGGTGTTGTGCTTGACTTCTCCTGGTTGGAAGAATCCACCTTTCCCTAGTTTTGATTCATTGTGAATCCCTTCGTGAAAACCTTGTATGAAGATGCATGTTTGAATTGTTTCTTGGACATGCTTGTTATCACCTGATCAGTTTTTGTTCCATCCATGGTTCTTGAAATGTGTTGTAGAAATTGTCATGAATCCCTTGACGAAGGTCATGAAGAAAATTCAAGTAAATTGTTGAAATTTAGGATTGATATCCTATGTAATTGTATTTTCAAACTTTGTTAGATTGGCAATGAAGCCGAGTTTTCTTCCTGATTCTTTCTCGGCTGAGCCCTTGAATCAGGTTTGCCAATAATAATAAAAATTGGTGTTTGAGTATAATTGCTTGTCACGTGATTTAATTGTAAATTTTAAGTTGGATGGATGCACATCAAAATAGGATGAAAATGATGACATTCAATTATGCAAATTTTGAGTTTAAGTATGTTAAGAAAGGAAGATGGATATGATCAATATTTCAATTCAATTTTGTACCTATTAGAAGATCAAATAAATATTGCATTGTTGTGAATAGACTATTAAACCTATGTTTTTAAGCCATTAAGAAAATAAATTAATAATACCCCTTTTAGAAAAATTATATATACATATGCATTGCCTTGTAATCATATACTTAGAAAAATATGAACAAAAAAAAAAGCACATCCGGGAGCAAATTGCTCATTGGAATTTGTATGGGAGACCAATTTAATTTGAAATGGATAACAGAGAATATTCTGAGAATCTCTTATGTTTAAAAAAAATAAAATTAGAAATTAAAAGTATATAATATCAAGTAAAATACATAAGTTATTAAACCTTTATACCTTACTGTCCAACCACCAACTTTAAAACTCTTCACTTTTTCCCTTGGTGCAGCCATGTTTGACCTTGGCATTCACATTTATTGGAAGGAGGAGGGATGGCATCATCATATATTGTTGAGCCACCTTAAATGCATTATGAGTGGAAGACCTTGTGTTTCGGCTTTTTCAAACACATCTGCTTGTGGCAGTAACCTTTGATTTGATTGGTTAAGTGCTTTTATGTTTATGCTAGATTTTCAACTTTTGGCAGGAGAAGGTATTAAATCCGTCACCTTGCACATTTTTTTAAGCGCATCTTCCTTGAGTAGCGTGAGGGAGGAGGTGGGACAGCGCACCCTCCCACTTGGGTAGCGAATTTCTTATCTTGGGCAGAGTTTTAATGTGTTGATTTTAAGTTTCAAACCTGCCTCGCTGTGCGTTTTACCTCATGCAAATTGGTTAAGGCTTTATTAAACTTATCATGTTTTTGTTTTAATTACCTTCTTTGAGTCAGGTGGATTTTGGGAAGCACTTGAAGCGCTGATGTACCTGAGTGAGGGACAGGTCTGTCCTGTTGCAGGCTAGGGCAGCACGCTTGGAAATGCGCAGGAGGTTGGGAAGATGGGATGTGACGTGGAGAGGGAGAGTCGAGTTGTGTTACGGTTTGGGGTAGGATGGAATAGTATGGTTTAGGTGTAATTAAGTTTATTTTGTTTTAAATTTCTTTTTTTTGTGGTTAGTTTTTTTTGGGTTTAAGTTAGTATTAAGTTTAGATTTAGTTAGTGTTAGTTTTAATTATTTAGTTGTTTAATTATGTTTGTTTAAATATATATATATATATATATATATATGTAGTTATATTAGTATTAGCATGTTTTATTATTTATCATTATATTAGTTGTGGAGTGAGTCAAGCTAGATGTTAAGTAATTTAGTTTGATTAACTTAGTTTTAATTGTTAAGTAATAGTTTTAGTTAGTAGTTTTAAATTTGTGTTAGTGTAGGATAAGATTAGTATATGTTTAAGTTAGTTATCAATTATGTTTGTTTAATTGTTAATTGTTTTTAAGTTATTTGTTTTAAATTTTAATATATATTTAGTAGTAATTTTATACATTTTAAGTTTTAGAAAAGTTATTGTGAACTATTATCTTGCTTTATTATGTTAGTATATGTTAGACAAATAGAAAATGATAAATCATTTTTCTTTATCAACTAGTCATATTTAAGTGCAATTTGTATTGTTAATATCTTTAGAAATGTTTAATTCTTAATAGCATTATGAGTTTAAATAAAATTGAGATTTGAGTAAAGTTAATTAAAGTATATACATATATGTATGGGTAGACGCGATATTCCTTTTAATTAGTTCTTGATTAGATATTTCAATTAATTTTAACCTGAATTCATTTAGATTCTTATTTAAATAATTTTAGAATGTTGTTGTGAAGTTAATATAATAACGTGACTATGATCGATATCAATCTTATAACAAAAGTTTCAAAAACTTAATGATGTAATCATCCTCATGTTTATAATCTTAAGACGTAATGTAGAGAACCTGACTTAAACTGTAATCACAATCATTTACAAACTTAGAGTAATTTAATTTATTAAAAAAAAAAAAAATTGTGTGTGTTTTGCCCTCGTAGTTTGGGCATGACATTTTGGTATCAGAGCTCATGTTTCAACACTAGGAACCTTAAACCCTTACGCTTCTGAAACTTAAAACTAAACATTAAGTTGTGTAGGATGCCTCTTGTTACTCGAAGCAACCAACAAGGCAGAGGTCATAGGGCGAGACGTGGTAGAATGGGACAGGGGGATGGACCACCTCCACCACCACCACCACCACCTCCACCTCCACCACCAGCGAACTCAAACCAGGACATTATAGATGCACTTCAAACATTGATCAGTGTAGTTCAACAGAGAGTAGTACTTGTGGTTCAGCCAATCAGCAGATTCCAGTAGTGGAAGTAGAGGGACCCAGAGGAGGCGGGCCCAGAGGTAGAGAGAGGACTAGGAGTCCCCCACCGAGACAGTTAGAGGGGCAGGATGAGCATGAAGGTGAGTCAATACACCAGAGAGGACCCCCACTTTTCAGACCTCCTAGACATATAGGAGATGATATCAGGGAATTGATTCGACTTGGGCCACCATTATTTACGAGTTCCACTGAGGGAATAGTAGTAGAGGCATGGTTGTAGAGCCTATAGCGGTGCTTTGGATTATGACCCTATGGGAGTAATCTAAAGGAATGCCTAGTAGTTCATTAGTTAAGAGGGGATGCCTCCAATTGGTGGCATCAGGAGGAGATCATAGGCGGAGTGAGGATGGATACCCTCACATGGGAGTCTTTCCTAAAAATATTCCTAGAGAGGTACTTGTCAGAGCATTTCTGACAGAAACAAATAGAGGAGTTCCATTCTCTTTATCAGAGAGGCGTTACAGTGGCACAGTATGAGAGTAGGTTTCTCGAACTCCTTCCCTATGTGGAATACATGAAGGACAAGAAACTACGGGTACATCACTTTATCATGGGTTTGAATTTCTCACTTCAGGGTCTAGTTCGGATGGCCTTCCCTACCACCTTCAGACAGGTAGTGGAGATAGCACTAGTGGTAGAGGATACTCGAGGCAGACAGGAATCATGGGATCAGTCTCAGAACCAAAACTCTACCCAACAGAAACCCCCTTGGAAAGGGAATCAAAATTATACACCAGGGTCCTCTAAGGGCCAACAATCTTAGCAGCAGCAATAGGAACCCTCACAGGGTTATCAGGGCTCTAAGCCTAGGCAGTGGCAGTCACAGTAGGATCAGAAAGTACATACCCCACAGCCATAGTCAGTGTAGACTCAGCAGTCTTCTAGGGGTGGATACAGTGGGTCTAGCAGATCAGGAGGCCCACAGCAGTCAGGATCATAGGATACACGATCTTATACCCAAGGGCCATGCTACGCTTGTGGTGGCATGGGTCATATAGCTAGAGAGTGCCCGTAGGGGCAGTCATCCAGTGGTCAAAGAGGGGTTTTTTCAGAGCTGACAGTCGGAGACTTGGGCAGGTTCCACAGAGTTTTTACAGCAGTTGACAACCACCAGGCTAAGCATCAGGCTATAGATATTGGGGCTACAGGTGGAGTTGGTCAGCCAGTTAGTGCTAGAGACTATCCATATTATTGCCCGACAGACCCTAGCTCCTCGAGGTCAAGAGCTGGACCAAGTTAGGGTCTAGCGGGAATGTTATGATGAGGTCACGATTTCTTTGGGGGATGTAGCACGGATGCGATCTCTATACCCTTATCTTTTGATGAACTCCAGGAGGAAGTTCATGCCTAGAGGGGGAGGATGTGAGGCCTTGCCTCGACCCTTTGTAGCCTTAGTTGTTACTTTATCTTTCTGTTACTCATGACTCGAGATGTCGAGACATTATCAAATACTTGAACATATCATATTATTTCATGTTGTGTGATGTTATTTTTAGATATTGATGTTCACCATTTAATGCTTTATGTATATGTATGTTGAGGAATTAAGTAAAATGTAGGATTAACACATTGATTTTAGAATCTTATGATGAAGGATGTAAGTAGGATGCAAGAAACCCTGATTGATGAATGTTTCAATTTATGTGAATTTCTAATACGTATATATGTACATGTGATTTTTGGGACTACTGATGCGTGCAATGAGTGTGCAGATATTTTAGTCGAGGAAACCGACGGAGGAATAGAACTGATCTGTAGTAATTTTATACATTTAAAGTTTTAAAAAAGTTATTGTGAACTATTATCTTGCTTTATTACGTTAGTATATGTTAGACAAATAGAAAATGATAAATCATTTTTCTTTATCAACTAGTCATATTCAAGTGTAATTTATATTGTTAATATCTTTAGAAATTTTTAATTCTTAATAGCATTATGGATTTAAATAAAATGTAGATTTGAGTAAAGTTAATTAAAGTATATACATATATGTATGGGTAGACGTGATATTCCTTTTAATTAGTTCTTGATTAGATATTTCAATTAATTTTAACCTGAATTCATTTAGATTGTTATTTAAATAATTTTAGAATGTTGTTGTGAAGTTAATATAATAACGTGACTATGATCGATATCAATCTTATAACAAAAGTTTCAAAATCTTAATGATGTAATCATCCTCATGTTTATAATCTTAAGACGTAATGTAGAGAACCTGACTTAAACTATAATCACAATCATTTACAAACTTAGAGTAATTTAATTTTTTTTTTAAAAAATTGTGTGTGTGTTTTGCCCTCGTAGTTTGGGCATGACATCAGCATTGATGATTTTATTAGGGACTGCAGTGCAATAGGCATTGTAGGTGGTAATGGATGATGAACCAATGATGTACGCAGAAAATAGTCCACCTGGGCTAACAAAGGGTGTGTTAGTAGTGGAGACAAAGGTGTGGGAGATGAGATCTCACAAAAAGTCTGTGGGAAAATCTCTGAGAGAGGTGGAAGATGTTAGTGTAGGTGAGGTGATGAGTGGAGCATGTCGATTGATTAGTCTCAAGATTTTGGGACAAGGGTCAATGAAAGGGGAAATTGGTAGTATGAGTACAGAAGAGCCATAGCTAGAGGCTAGAGGTGGAGATCAATCATCAAATGACATGGAAGAATTACAAAGAATGTTGGCCATAGAGAAAGTCTAGGGGGAAGTGTGGAACAAGAAGTTACATTTTTGCTAGGGTTGATGGAGAAGGCGTGAGAAGATGGAGCACAAATGGAAGCAAGACAACTCCAAGTGGTGGAAAATACGGAATGGGTGTAGGTGTAACCATTAGAAGTAGAACTACGAGTGGAGAAATCATGAGTGGAAGGAAATGATGTGGGGATGCGGGTGGAGAGATTTTGAGTGCAGAGGTTGCAGGAATCCCTAAAGATGGCGCAAGTAGGTTTAGAGAGTGCACAAAATGAGATGGTGTTACTGTAGTCATAGTCTGAGTCATTTAGGGAGCTAATTGCAAAATCAAACACTTTGTCATTGCAGCTACAAGAGCATTTAGCAGTGAGTGAGTCAAAGGCGAGGCATTTTTAGTAGCAACTAAATGAATCAAAAGTAGATGTGGAGCATTGGCGAATGGTGACTGATCAAATGCAGGAGTGGGATGTGGCCCAAACAATGATCATGGTACCAAGAATAAACAAGTTGGTGGAGAATGTGTTTGTGGATATGTAATGGACTATAAAGGTGCACTGGAAGCTACCTATTATATGGGACTTTATCATCAGGCGTTCGCTAATGAGAATTGATGGGAGACGTAGTTTGTGGATAGGGAATTTACACAACTATTGAACATGCAATTATAGGGTGGTAGATTTTTTATTCCTATGAATTTAGTGTTGGTACAAGGAGGATTGACACCAGGGGCCTCATCCTTTGGGCTTGGGTCTATGTAAAAGCCCCTAATCAAACACCTTGTCCTACCATCTCCCCATGGGAGGCCAAAATAAATGATTTTCTAGAGTTGTTTTGAATTTAATATTGTTGTTGCCATCATAATAGAAAAAAAGTTTCTTTTTTTTTTTGTGGCAGGCAAAAGAACAACTGGTGTTGATATTAATGTGTTGGACAAACATTGTCGTGTTTGTTTTTTATTTTTTGGAATGTATGTGGATATTTTAAAAAAATTTAGGAGTATATATGGATGTTTTTGGGATTTTAAGGAATATGTGGATGTTTTTGGAATTTTTGTAAATATTTGAATGTTTCTGGGATTTTTGCAAATATTTGGAAAGGTGTCAATCTCTGTAAAAGTAGGAACAATAAGATTTGTAGAAGAAGAAAGACCTTCACTTGTGTGTGGGGAACCGAATGTCGATGCAGGTTCCCAATGAAAGATGAGTACAAACTTGTTTAACATTTGAAGAGTCAAGGTGTTTAAGGTGGAAAAAAATAGGAAGTGTTAAACCACGAATTGTAAGGCATAGTTCTATATATATCAATAGCCTTTACAAACAAGCTTAAGACCAAAGGTGGGACTTTTCTCTAGGTGTGTGCTGAAATGAATTCTCATCAAGCTTGTGAAAAAGCATTGGGGCCTATGAGAGGCTTTGATGTCCAAAAGAGGACAAGAGGGACCTTTAAAAAGGCACTTGGGGGTCTGAGAAGGACATTTGTGCTTTAAAAAACATGGCTAGTGCCAAAAAAGGCTCCTAAGGGCCTAAGAAGTCACTTTGGGGACATAAAAAGGCAAAACAGGGCTTTGAATATGGTTTTTGGGCCTAGTAAGGTGGTTTGGGGGCCTAAAAAGGGAGAAATAGGGCCATGAAAAAGGCATTTGGGGCCCTAAAAATGCGCTTGAGGGGCCTAAAAGGGCGAAATGGGGCCTTGAAAAAGGTATTTTGGCCTAAAAAGGTATTTGGGGGCCTAAAAGGCACTTGAGGGGCCTAAAAAGGGCTCTTGGACTTTTGAAAAAGGCACATGGGGCCTAAAAAGGTGCCTTGGGGGTCAAAAAGGAAAGGAGATCATGGTGATCTCTTAAGGTTATGCTTACTTATTTTATGCCCCCTGTTAGGTGATGATGAAAGAGTCTAATGGATATCTGGGCTTTTCAGGATAGCATTGATATATTTGTTCAAGGGGTCTAGATCAATTGTGGCCACTGCAACATCGATGAGACCAATAATTCATCAAGAATTGTTGTTCTTGGCTAGAGGAAAGAAAAGGGACTCTACCAGAGCCTCTTTCACTATTTGTGTTGTGTCAAATTTTCCAAAGCCCAACAAGATGTCTCAAGACATAACTATGTTGCTTCTTAATGCATTGGGGACACTTTTTATTATTTTTCCAGAGGTGATAGAGCCATAAAACATGCCATGTAATATTGAAATATTTTTCTATATAGTGGGCCTCACCATTGATTTCATATAAAACCAGTCAAGGTATGCAAACCTATCCCGAAGGAGCAACAATTATAGACAGATACCAATTTGACATGAAATCAATGGAACATCAGTTTGAAAAATACAACAATGATTTATCCTTAATTAAATAGCCTATTTGAGTTGAGGGGGGTCGTGTTTGATAGGAATTTTGGGTTGTTAATTTTTTGGATTTTTCGGTTATTTTTGGAAATTATTCTCCATTTTAAAATATTGTTGGTATCTTTGGATAGCTTTTGAATGTTTTGATAATTTTTGATAATTTTTGAATGTTTTTGACAATTTTTGGCAATTTTTTATTGTTTTTGACAATTTTTGATAATTTTTTGAACTACTAGGAGTAGAACGAGGATGTGAGTGAGATTTGGTGGAATATGAAGATAACTAGGACTATGTAGAAGTGCCTGAAGAGTCAAGGAGGCCAAAAGTGGGCTCGATGCACTATATTGGAGACGACGGATGGAAAAAGAAAATTTGCAACTTCAAATGGATTGAATGAAGGCTATAGTGGATATTGGGAATTATTGGTCATGGTGGATGGCTGAAATGTGCATTGATTTTCCTACAATCCATGTCTATGGTATCTCAATACATAATCAAACTCCATATTTCCTCTAATTTTTTGTTCTTCCCATTGTTGTTGTTATGTTGACTATCTCTATCATTGTGAATTGTGTCTGATGCTAAGAAACCACTAAAATGTAACCCCCAAGTGTTTCTCAATTGGGTATGTGTGAAATTAACTCAACTGTGCTAGGTAAGCCACAAACAAGAAAAAATAGGACTTGTGTTGTTTAGGGAAGTCCAAAGGTGTTATCTCTCGCTCCCTAAAACCAAAAGTGGTATTTCTCATCTCTTTTGTACCATTTTTTTTCAAATATTTTTGGTGTTTTTTATTTTTTATTATTTTGATATTTTTGGTGATGAGGTATTTCCTCAAAGCTTTAGACATAAAACCTTTTGAGATGCATGTTGTTGATGGGCTCTGCTAGGTTGTCTCCATCACAATTTGAAAGTCTGTAAGTACTAGTCCCCAAGGATTTTGTGATAATCTAGGGACTAATCCAATTGGCCTTTCATTTTTCTTTCTTTTCCCTAGCATCTTGATTCTTAGGATTTTCTCGGAGGACTAGGTCACCAACCTAAAAAACACGGGGTTTTAACCTTTTGTTGTAATGTCTTGGTAGCCTATTCTAATAGACATTGAGGTGTTCATGTGCTTGTAGACCTTGCTAAATATTCTGCTATGCTGCTAATTCACATTTATTCTTCTCAAAGCATTACATGTCCATTCCTTAATACACTTTCGCACATTGTGAATGATATAATACATTACATATATACTATTCCAATAATTATAATTACAAGGTCGGCCAAAACACAAGTGAACAAAATATTACTGAGTCAACCAAATAGTAGAAAACTTGGGTTCTTCAAGTTAACTTGGTAACCTTCTGATACTCAATGTCCACTACATTACTCGGCATCGTCATGCACTTAGTAGAAGTGAAGGATCAGTCCATACTAATCACACAACGTAGCTTGGAACTAGGTAACCATTGGGGACTCGATAGATATAGTGTCACTTGGTAAAAATTGAATCCTTTGTTTACCTTGATTTCATTCGGTAAACACTATACTTCTATCACTCGATAGATACTAGCTTCCATCATACAAACTAATGACTCGATAGACACTGTGAAGCTCGGTGTAAACTATGAATCTCAGTATAAACTATGAAGCTCGGTGTGAACTGTGAAGCTCGGTGTGAACTACGAAGCTCGGTGTAAACTGCTTAAGTGATGAATGTACAAGGTAACCACTAAATGCTCGGTATACATTGTAGACTGAGTGATGAGTTCGGTAATCATACTGATATAGATAAGTGTTGTCACTAATGACAAATATAATACAATACCAACAATCTCCCCCTTTGGCATTAGTGACAAAACACATATAAGTCAAAACATATGTACACAACCTGACTGAATGAATTTTGGTTTTTCAAAATTGATCTTTGTAGAACTGCTACATATACATTTCTATATACCTTCTTGATGACTTATAATGTATATACAAATATACTTATGTAAACATGCTACTCTAATTAGTGCTAACTCCCCCTATCACTTATAGTGATAACTCTCCTCACTTATTATGCTAAATCTCTCCCCCTTTTTGACAGTAATGCCAAAGGCTGCATATATACAATTTATATGGCTACACCAAAGTGAGATATAAATTCTTGATGTACCTTAAGGATGGTTGCAAAAGTAATATCCCAAGTTTGCTACAAAATTTGATAGGTGGAGAGAGCAATTTGAACTTCTACTGATAATTGGATCAAGGGATCAGCCACTGAGAAGTTCTGATCTTGGACCAATGTTTTGCAATGAGTAATATGTTTCTACATTCTATCCATGATAGGAAGGATCATGTGTTGGATGTCTATGAGTGTAGATCAGATCCTTGCTTCCTCTCTCAATAGTTTTGCTTGAACATCTACCAAATATCTAATTTTGGTGTGATGGGAGGTTGTGGAGGAGGATTCCACATTTAGCTGGGATGCACTAGATTGCATATCAATGTCAATCTTATTTAACTTATCCTTTATTTCTTCCATTAGTGCATGCAGCTCTCCTGGAGTAACTGTGATGGATGGAGTGCTATCAAAATCATCACTTTCACTGTTGTCATCATCCTTGATTTCAACGGGATCATCACTAGGCTTTTGCAGATGATAGATATTCTTCCACATATTTGTTGCATTATTTACAACATGCTCAATGTCTTTAATTAAAATCAAACATGTGTGAAATCTAATCATCATTTTACCTTCATGTTTCTTCATTGTTGCCTTTAATTTTTATTCAGTAAGACTTGGTAGAAGATTCCTTAGGGATTGCTCATATATGTCTTTGACCATTTGGGTGGCTGACTCCCATCTTAGTTGCAATCTCTCCAACAGTTCTTTGGAGATTTGAGGGGCAAGTTGGTCTGGGGAGCATTTCCATTTTCCCATTTTATTGAGTACTAGTTCCTCAATCTACATTTTCTTAGCATCAGTTCTTGTTTCAAATTTCAATGCCTTGAAATTTGTGATGCTAGCTCCCTCTTCCAATTGTTTTAGCCTTTCCTCAAATGTGAGTGGAGGCCTGACAAGTGTAGGTTCCTGCTTACTTTTTCTAGTTCTTCTAGAAAATACTGTAGTAGGCTTCTTCTTAGGTTTGGTAATAATTACCTTACCTTTCTTCTTTGGCAGTTCCTCTTCAAATTCATGTTCTTCTTTTTATTCGCCTCCTTCTTCATCATCATCTTCTTCATCCTCACCTTTTCCTTCTGTAAGCATAAGAGGGTCGGCAGCAGTTTTTAACTTAGCTATCTTCCTATTGCCTTTGCTTATAGCCTAGGTAGCTTGATTTCAAGCTCAGTTTTGGCCTTTGCTTCATCATATGTGCCAAAGGCAGGAAGCTTAGCATCTACAAGCTCATTAACCAGTGCTTCTATAATTTCCCTAGCTTCATCAATATTTACCTCATAAGGAAGAGGTTTTACCCATGCAACTCGGGGTCTAACTACCTGAATGTATATCTTATCACAGTCAACCATAAAGCATACATCATCTTTTTAATCTTCAACCAGTTTGGGTGGAATTTAGAACCTATTGTTCATCCTTTCCTTGAAATCTTCAAAATATTTGTCCATGATGCTATCAAAATTTTCACCCATTTCTACTACAAACTCATTTATCTGATAAAGAATAGGAATATCTTTTCTCCATACTATAGTTCCTTTTGATGGAAATAATTTTTGAATATAGAAGAATAAACAAGTCAATAGAGAACCAAATTTATAGGGATTGTTCTTTGAAGTCCTTATACTATCCATGTTCTTGTTTAATTGTTTCAACAGTAATTTTGACAGGTCAAATTCAAGGTTCTTCTTTACAATTTTGAAGGCCAAACCAACAGCCTCACAGGGCACATTGTTCAGTCGACTAGAGCTATAGATTTTATGGGCAATGATATGAATGTCAAATCTTAGTTCGACATCAGATACAGTGCTAACCTTCAAACCTCTACCATCCCACTCGGCTAGGGTTAACTTATGTAACTCATCTCATCCTAGGGTTTTGGTAACCTTTACTTTGTTGAGCATAGGGAGACCCGTGATTTTGTGAATCATCTTCTTTGTGATTAACACTGGCTGCTCGAACCATAGTTGTCCATTGTGCACCCGACTCAAAATAGACCTAATCCACTTGGTTTGGAAGCTTCTTGGCATATGCGAGATATGGGTTAACCCTTTTGTCTCTAGATGGTTGTACTCGAGTTTCAAAGAGCCATCTACACTCATTTCTCCTAAGGCATTGTCCATCTCTAGGTTTCCAATTTCTTGAACAGAACATCTGAAATGAGTACAAATATCATTGATAAGAAGTACCTTATGTGGAATTTGTGATTGACCTCCATTAGGGTCAAGTGATTCTATGATTGCTGGAGCTAGCTTAAAATTTGGTGCCTTCCATTCTACACCTTTGACTAGCATTTCTGAGCCTCTTTTTGTCTTGGTGGTGCTGCTAATCCTAGATGCCATTGATGCTCAATAAAAGATAGAAATTTTTGAACAAGTCCTTCACCTGGAAATCGCTTGAAATTTCTTGGAATTGCTTTGGAATTGCTGGAAGTTTCTTAGCTCTGTAATTGTGGTGAAGAATGAAATCAGATTCTGCCCTTTTTGAAAAAAAAATTCCATAAATGCTTGGTACGAAGGTATATGAGATGACAGAGTTCTTGACAGGCTATCATTCATTCACTTGCTTGGTAGAAACTTATAACTTGGTGATTGAACAAAACTTTAGTTGCTCCTGACCTAGCTAGGTTGAGTCTGAGACTGACTTTGCTTGGTATGACCCAATTTCTTGAGACCCTTTGTATCTAAAATACTGATTGGATCTTTTGCTTTCTTACATTTGGAACTGCTCTAGAGATAGCTTGATGATACAGTTCTAGATCCTCCTTTATGGATCTAAATGGAAATGATGGAGTCACCCATTTCTTGAGTGACATTGCCATCACTTGAACTATCTTGCTCGGTAGATTTTGGAATCCACTATTGCCTCATCTACTTACGAATGTTATCAGCTCTAGTTTTCTTTTCATCTTCAACTCTTCCTATGTGCATGGAGTTTTTAGCTATATGACTAAGTCTAGTGCATGTATAACATCTTACTGGTGTATCTCTTTTTCTCAAGTGATGCCTTGAGCAGTCTTTACCAATGTGTCCATATTCTCCACAATAATGACATCTGCACCAGGTATTGTAATCCCATCCAAAGATTTCCTTAACAAGTTGTTTAGCTAGATTGAATGATTTGGATCTGCATTGGAATGCCTTGTGACCATGCTTCTTGCATTTGTGACAATTGCCTTCAAATTTTGGTTTCTTCTTACATTCATTAGCTTTATGACCATGCTGACTACAACTGTAGCATTTACCATTGAATTTATCTTTTCCATTACTTCAACACTTGTTTGATGTGTGACCTAGCTTACCATAGTGATTGCAAGTAGGTCTTTGATTCCTTTGGGCACCTTGTTTGGAGGTTTCACCTTCTTCCTTATAACCAAGTCCAACTTTACCTTTTTGTCTATGAAGATTCTGCTCACTTTGTTGATTTAATTGAGTCATGTCTGCTTGAGCTTTCATCATTCTCTCATTGATTTTCCTTTTAGTGATCAACTCATTTTCCAAACTTTCATCAATTTTTCATTCAGTGATTAAATCATTCCTCGGGCTTTCATTTTCAGATCTTAGATTCATGATTTCTTCATTTGTATTAGATAGTTGATCTACAAGATCTTCATGCTGAAGAAATTGATTATTTCTTGTCTCTAAGTCTTCATTTTCCTTGTTTCTTTGTTCCAAAACTTCACATAGCCCAATTGATTGGATTTCTTGTTCTCTTTTAAGCTTTCTTACTTCCTCCTACAGAGAACCATTCTTTTCTAGGAGTTCCTTAATTACCTCATTAGCTTCATCTGAACTGCTCGATGGTAAAAGGTCTTCAATCTTTTCTTCAACATATAGATGATCATTCATTTATCTTGAAAGTTCCTTCCTTCTCTTCAGGGATTGAGAAAGATGCTCCTTAACTTCTTTGAGTTGAGCCATGGCCATTTTCAGATCTAGCTTTTCATTTTCAATAGCTTTGTCAAGTCTGAATATCTCCATTGTCCTTGATCTTTGCTCAAGCTATCAAGCTTTTTCCTGAGAACAAAAATGCTCTGATACCAATTGTTGGAAATATTCAAGATATGATGGGTTACTAAGAGGGGAGGGGTGAATCGGTAACTTTAAAAACTTTGAAACATTTCAGCATTTTAACCATATATATTATTCACCATTCATTCATCTAATCTACTACATGTATGAGAGATCAAACATTCATAACACATGTACACAATGATTTGGTAACCCAAAAACCTTCCAAATAGAAAGTAAAACTAGGGTGGGGATGATACCCACAAAACTTTGTTACTACGGTATGAAGTTGCCCTGTTAAGGCTTACATTGACCACTTCTAGTGATCTGCCTTGTTAGGAGCATAAAGGACTACTAGGTCCACCTTGTTAGAGGATTTACAAACATACACTGAAGTATGCACTCTGTTAGGAGATTTATACAAAGACTGTTAAGTCTATCCTATTAAAGGATTTACAGAATTGATTCACCTATTAGGATGAAATAGTGGATCTACTTACAAACTTGATTTTCTGATTAGATCCTTGAAGTATAGATCAACTTTTGTGACTGATGAATCTTTACTGCTCCTTGTAGACCTTGTTGAATATTATGCTCTGTTGTTGATTCACATTTATTCTTCTCAAAGCATTACTTGTCCATTCCTTAATACACTTTCACACGTTGTGAATGATATAATACATTACATATATACCATTCCAATAATTATAATTGCAAGGTCAGCCAAAATACAAGTAAAAAAAATATTACTGAGTTGGCCAAACAATAGAAAACTCGGGTTCTTCAAGCTGACTTGGTAACCTTCTAATACTCAGCATCCACTACATTACTCGGCATCATCATGCACTCGGTAGAAGTGAAGGCTCAATCCATACTAATCACACAACATATCTTGGAACTAGGTAACCATTGGGGACTCGGTAGATATAGTGTCACTCAGTAAAAACTGAATCCTTCATTTAACTTGATTTCACTTGGTAAACACTATACTTCTATCACTTGGTAGACACTGGCTTCCATCATACAAATTGATGACTCAATAGACACTATGAAACTTGGTGTAAACTGTGAATCTCGGTATAAACTACGAAGCTCGGTGTGAACTGTGAAGCTCGGTGTAAACTGCTTAAGCTCGGTGTAAATTGCTTAAGTGATGAATGTACAAGGTAACCACTGAATGCTCGGTATACATTGTAGACTAAGTGATGAGCTCAGTAATCATACTGATATAGATAAGTGTTGTCACTAATGACAAATATAATACAATACCAACAGATAAAAGGTAAGCAAGAATGTTGGAAATAGTTGTTTTATCTTAATTTTTAAAATGTATGTCCTTAAATAATTTTTAATTAATTATAAATCTTTTTTTTATTGTAGATGTTAAGGATTGGGAGGCATGTTACATTTGTATATTGTGTATAATTTTGGCTTTATGTTGGAATGGATAGAGAAGTACGTTGAACAAAAGGAATTAAAAGATGAAAAAGCATGGGCCAACATATCTAATAAACATAGTCAAAACATTGTTTGAGGACTAGGTGCAAGCCATAAAAGAAAGTGGCCAAAGAGATGCTCATGGAATTGGCTAAAGACCAATATTGAACATGAGGCAACAAAAAGGAAGAATGGAGTGACACCACAACAATTGAATTTTGTTAAAGGATGTATAAATGGGGAGGTAATAAATATATATATTAACATATTAGATATTATTAATGAAGTGTTCTTCTAAATTGTGTACCATTGAATCTAATTAGTTAATATTTATATGAATTTAGGTAACATATTACAAAGCAATGTGGAATCATGGTCATCATTTTTGCATCAGAAAAGTTGATGAAAAGAGACAAATTTATGATTGTGGAGTTTCAGCATCATTTGAGGTCGAATGTTATTCACATGCAAATGATAGACAACCAAGTGCAACCACACTTTGGTATTATGGAGTATTGGAGGATATCATAGAGCTTGATTTTATGTCTTTCAAGAAAGTTGTTTTTCGTGTTGAATGGTATAAGCTTATCAAAGTGGGTGAAGAGAGAACTATCTTATTGCACAACAATGGATTCTATATGATAAGTACATCTAGGTTTGAAGCCACTTCTGAACCTTATGTGTTTCCAAATCAACATGAACAAATTTTACTTATTCCAAATTTAGAACAACCTAGATGGTCATTTGTAATTGATTATGATCCAAGAGGATGAAAAGTAACATTTTCTTGGGATATAGATAACCACAATATACTTGAAGATGCAAAAGTACCCCCTGAAGACACATATGGCCAAGATGAAGATCATGATGAGCCTACTAAAGTATTTGAAGGACATGAGCAACCACATGGGCATCAAGTCCATGAAGATGATGAATTTATTGATTTTCATTTAACTATATTTGAAGGTGATGAAGACTATGAAACTGATAGTATTAATTTATTTGTGGATTTAGGTCCCATTAATGATAGGGTATATATTCCATTAGACAATGAGATCTCATGTGAGGATGACATTGTTTGATCACCATGTTCACTTTAAGATAATTGTGAAGATTTAATAAAAAATAAAGAAATATTTAAAAGTTAACTATTATGTTTCTTGATTGTACACAACATGTAATACAAATAAAGTAATTTGGATGTTATGATTTTGTTTGGGCATGTCTATCATGTAAATTCATTACAAAATTTATAACAGTACCCTTCATTTCTAAGTGTCATATCAAGTCTCTATCTTATTTTTTCTCTTCTTCTTTAATAAATTTAGCATTGGCCATGCTCTTCAAATGCTATTTAAATTTCAATTTAGGAAATTCATGGGGCCTTATATTTACAAGTTAACTATTATGTTTCTTGATTGTACATGTGAATAAAGTAATTTGATTGTTATGATTTTGTTTGTGTTAAGTTGTAGCTTCTGTAGGATTGAACTATCCTAGAGTTAATCCTTCTATGGTTATTGGTAATCATTAATTAGACATACTCTATTAGACATACTCATGTATATATATATATATATATATATATGTATATATATATATATATATATATATATATATATATATATATATATATATATATATATATATATACATATATATATGTATATACATATATATATGTATATACATATATATATATACATATATATATACATATATATATATACATATATATATACATATATATATATATGTATATAGATATATATATATGTATATATATATATATATATGTATATATATATATATATGTATATATATATAAAATGTAGATATGTTATAATTAATGATTAATTAATATTTATAACCATAAAGACATGTCTCTTCGCAAGACATGTCTCTTAAGGATATATTTATATATCTTGGAAATCTGCAATTGAAACACATAGAATTACAAAAATGTTATTACATTTGCAGAGATCCTAAAATTTAAAAGTTTGTGGATGTTTCTAAAGTAAATTCATTAAAATATTTATAACATTAATTGTAACATATTTATACAATCCATGATATTATATTTATGCTTCTTGATGAGATTGTGTGTGAGTTTATCAACATCAACGTTTCAGATTATACTGAATGGTCCACCATCAGGATGAGAGAGCTAAGAAAATAAATGAGTATGATCATTGAGTATGATCCGAAACATTGACATTGACAAACTCACACACTATCTAACCTAGAAGCATAAATAGAATATTTATAACAACTTGCCCTTCATTTCTAAAAGTCACGTCAAGTCTATGATCTTATTATTTCTTTTCTTATTTAATAAATTTTACATTAGCCATGCTCTTCAAGTGCTATTTAAGTTGTGATCTAGGTAAATCATGGTGCCCTTTCAATTTTTGAGACTTGGATTTGTACCATGGTACTCAACCAAATATTGAGATAAAAATGTCTTGTTTGGATGTCAAATTTTTTTGTAAAGTGGCTATGAGTATGGTCTATTACAATTTTCATTGTCCAAATTTTGTATTACTTTTTAGTTTTAGAAACATTTTAATGCATTTTTTATGCCCTGATAATAAAATGTTACTGTATGAAGCACCATGACATCAAATATTATTGAAATTTATTACCGATGAATTTTTAAGTCCATTAATATTTAGTCTACATTAAAATTTTATAATTTCTTAATCACTTGCACATATTCTATAATCAATCTTATGTCATCTTATGTCATTATGTGTTTCTTTAAGAATGTTCCTATGGGTATTCCGAATTCTACTATGGGGGATACGATGATCTTGAATCCTCT
Organism: Cupressus sempervirens; assembly: GCA_028749045.1. NCBI lineage: Eukaryota > Viridiplantae > Streptophyta > Pinopsida > Cupressales > Cupressaceae > Cupressus > Cupressus sempervirens. The sequence goes on from JAPHAW010000012.1 coordinate 1,456,085, forward strand.
AGCTAAAATGTTAAGGAATGGCCAAGGTCAAAATATTACTATGATGGTGCATGAGGTAAGTTTAAAAATGATCTTTTATAGGCTCAATTATACCATGTTTTATATTATATTATGTTAATTTATGTTTGTGAAATGCAGGCCATCTCTAAAGTTGTTCAAGCCCCTATTACGTCCTTCAATACTTCTAATACTATGCCAGTTGTAAGATGTTTTCTAAATTTTTATGCACTTAATTTACTTATTTTAGCTTTTATATTTTACTAATATTTGTATTTTTGTGATAGGGGATTCCTACAATAGCTCCACCAAGCACACATCTTGTTGGTATGCAAGACCTAATTATGTCATCTAATACATCCAATGTTATGCAAAAGGTAATATTCAATCGTATCTTTGTGTGGGATTAAAAATAAATTTAAGGAAAGCTGCACGGAGCCACTATATAATCATTATTAATATAGAAGCTAGTTTAGAATGTTGTCTTGAAAATGACTCTTCAATCTCTTATAAAACTCTTACATAGTGTAGAAGGAAATTCCCCATACAAAAAATGATACAACATCCTCCATCTTTAATAGCACAAGTCTTGAAATGTACTACTAGACTCATATGCACTTGATGTTAAAATCCCTTTTATATATTAAATGAACACATCTTCCTTGCATTCTCAACTACTATAAGCTCTCCACTTTTGTGTATCTCTATCATGATATCGGATCCACTAATAAGCTCACCTTTCATGTATGACTATAGATAGATAGACTAGTTGGGTAAAAGTACAAAGTTGTGTCACCTTTTAGGCCGACTTATCTGAATGAATGAATTTGAGTATTTCCATGTAGATATCAATTACGTTCAAACATATTATCTTGATAAATTTATTCTAGCTAAGTTATATATGGTCTCACACTTTTCTAATTGGAAATGTCTATTAAATAGATGTTTTATACTAGTTAGTATCCAATTACTAAAGATATAAAATTATTTCATAAAACTAACCTTTCAATAACTCTTACTATTTTTTATGATATTTTTTAATAACATATAAACATCATTTTATAGAGCTCAAAGTCAAGAATATTCCCATATAGAGTTCATAGTATTTTAATTAGATATAGTATATTGTAATTAAAAAATTCTACAAGTACATATTTTAATAGTCAAGAAGACGTCGATTTTGAGAAAGAAAGAATTATTAAATCATATCAAAAAAAATTAAAAATTATATGATGTTCTAGAGGAGAGAGTCCTCTTCCAGAATGTATAATTTTTCTTTTGGTCAGAATATATATATTTTTTTAATGTGGTGGGAGTTGAAAACTATCGATTTGAGGTGAGTTGAAATTTGAGTTGTTATAAAACAAAAAAATATAGGTCTAAAGCCAATTTTTTATTTCTTATTGTTCTAGCTACATATGTTATCTATAACATAATCTAAGATCAAAGGGGAAGAAAATTATTTCCATGTACTTTTGTGGTGGGAAATAGACCCCTAATTTCCAGCATTTTTCAACAACTAAATAGATATCTTTTAAAAATAGGAATATATATAATTTCTTATTTTAAAAAAATATTAACTATTATAATCCTAAACTTCATCCATTTCTACATATTTGATTAGTTTATTTCATTTTCAAATTTTAAATAATAATACCAATTTTATGTCATTGAAGGTGAACAGTTACACTTTTGTTAGCCTTTTCCTTTGTAAAAGGGTAACACAAGTTTGGGCTTTTACCTAGTTAGAATATGTTTTAAACCTTCTCTGACCTCTTCATCAGTTAGAATGTTAAAGCTCCCAAATTCTACTCCTTCCTCTCTAAGAATTTGAACGATCTTCAAACTAAAGCCACAACATCGCTCTTCTGGAGTGCCCTTCACAAATTACATGATTGGGATGGAATTAATGATTTCTTCTAGCTAAGAACTTAATGATTTATTTATACTAATTGAGTCCACTCTACCGCCATTATTATATGTTGAGATAACAATATCAAGCTTGGGTTCGTAGAAGTAGCTTTTTCAATCAATACAACAGACTTTTAGTAGTTAAGAGAAAGTCGTAGTCATTAAATATTTGTCTAGTTCCCCACTTTAATGCAGTTCAAGGGTGATATCACAACCTCGAAGAAGCTCTCCCATACAATAAACTTATAAAGTTGTGGAAAGCTCAACTAGTTGGATAATGCTTTCAAGCCCTCCCCCCACTTGTTCATCACTTAGAATATTAAATCTTCCATATTCCATGCCCTCTATTTTCAAAATATCCACAACCTTTCTAGTAAATGCACATATTGGTTCCTCGAGTATCTCTTTTATAAACAACATAATATATTTTGAATTGACAAGTTGTTGTAGTTTTCTCTTAACAAAATTATTGGTTTCTATATCATTTTAGCAATCTGATATGATTTATCTATTTATTTCATTGTCTCAATAATTGTTGAACTAGCAAAAATTTCAAGACTAGTAGGACTAGTTGTATCAATAATGTCAATGGAAACATGCACCTTTTTTGGCCAATTCTGATGGATTCCCACCCTCTAGTGTATCTACAACTTTCCCACCCTTAAAGAAGACAATGTATGCCATCAAGACAAAGTCTACATCAGAAATCTTTGGTTGTTGTCCAACTTCAAACCTAAGGAATTTGATTATGTTATTTATCTTATTATAACATTTTTAGATTTATGTTTGTGCCTCACAAGATATTTCAAGATGTGTCATGCCCTCCAATTAGGAATGGATACACCCAACACAAGATTGACATCAAGTGCAATACTTCATGGCACACCATCTACACCAAATGTGGATGGTCCTAGTATTTCTATCAAAATAGACAATCATGCCCCTATTAGGAGTACATCACGATTAATAAATAATCCATCATGTGTGGGTTCAGTCTAAATTCTTCCACCAACACCTAAATAAGTTTCCTTAAGGAGTGTTATGGAGTCACAATCGAGAATGTTAAGGCTTTTACCGGACACTGTTGAAAATGTTGAAATGAGGAAAGAAATACTAAAACAAATTGACTTATGTGAGAGGACATTGCTGGGGACTGGAGGGATTACTTCAACTGAATAGATAAAATTATCTTTAAGTATTATCTTATTACTCTTTTGTAGTTTTTTTTTTCTTCAGCAGTATATATTTTATTTTTCACTGTTAAATATTATTTAACTTTTAGTACACAACACATTTTTTTATTTGAAACACCTTTGTAAGTCTAAACCTTATGCTACACCTATTAACAAGGTATAACTACTCCCATGTTTAAAAAGGTATAACTACAAACTTTTATTGTTTGATTGACACTTCTCTCTTATAATTTTGTTGTTATTTATCCATTGTAGTTGTCATTGCATACCACTTGTGTTTCAAGGTATGACTCTAACATTTTTATTTTATTTTGACATGTTTAACCTTATTTGTTAGCTCTTTGTTTGTATTTATATGAAATATTATACAAGGTTATTTCCAATGTATTCTCTTTTTATTCTTGTCATAACTTTACTTGGACTATCTTGCTTTGGGTCAATATAATTTAATATTTTTATCTTACCTTTACTTGGTTCATGCATTCTAAAATGAATTTCTTCCTCCAAACTTATTTTTCAATGCCATAACCTACCATTTGTTGTCCACTAATGATGTACTTTGTTTCTTTGTCAAAAATTTTGTATTTTCATAAAATATTTTAGACATGATTATTATCAATATATTTTATTTTTATTGTTGTTGTGACTTTACTTGGATCAATATAATTTAATATTGTTGTCTTATCTTTACTTGGTCCATACATTCTAAAATTTGTTTATTTCTCCAAACTTGGTTTTCATTGCTATAGCTTTCTATTTGTTGTCCACCAAGCATGTTTGCTCATTCCTCGTAATAAAATTTGTTCTCTTTCCATTGGAATTATTGTCCTCTTAATGAAATGTACTCCTTCAAAGTAATATTGGTGTTTTCTTGATTTGCATATGTTGTCTTGTCCTTCAAAAAAAATTGTTCATTAGGATAAATCTGCATCATTTTTCAAGAATTTGTTTAACTCTCAATGCACAAATACAATTTTAAATCTAAAACTACTTGCATATTTTGGTTGATCTTATATCAATTTCACAATCATTATGTAATTATAGGAAATAATTAAGGAGTAATAGATGGACCTATAGGTGCATCTACCTCAACACCTAAGACATCAACAATATCTTCTACAAAAGAGATGCAATAAGTTACAATCTTGCTCTCCTCTGATGGTAATGTTTTGAAAGATGAAATGGGTATGAAATTTTTCACTTTATTTATCATTGTGCAAAGAGTTTGTTTGGTAATACAATTCAGATGGATTGGAGAAAACAAATGAATGCCAACAAAGATCAACTTCTTAAAGATGTAACATTAGAGTTTGAAAATCTTGGTTTTAATTAGGAATTTATTTTTGATATTGTAAGAAAATATATTCATTCTAAATGAGATAATTTAAGGTTTAAGTTGACAAAGGATTTGAGATATCCACGTCTAGCTTGGATTACAGATCAACTAACATGGGATGAACTTATAAAAGATGCAAAATTCAAGAGGAAGATGCATAATAATCTGAACTATTGGCCATCTACACAATTAGGAGCTAAAAGGTGTCTTCGAGATATGACAAAAGCAACCCAAGCAACTGTATCAAGTATTGGATCCCATAGATTAGGATCTAGTGGATACAATAGCATTCATGGTGGCTACATGAATAATTTCATCTTTAGTATTTTCTAATTTCATAAAAAACTCATAATAAACATGTTTCAATTGTATCTTTTAATTCATTGTAGCTTACACTTTTGTTATATTTGTTTATGTAGGTTCACCAATTTCAAAAGGAGGCTTTAGAGGAGGACTTACAATATGCCTTACTATATGGTTCTCAAGGTCTTCAACAACACTTGCTAGACCAATGGGAGAAATTAGTCATTGACCTTGAATCTTAGGTAAATTCTTTATAATATTCTATGACATGACATAATTTAATCGGGGGTATTCTATTATTTTAATAAGTAATGTGTAGGAAGCCCAACAAACATACTCATCCAATAGTGAGCATGAAGAGGAACTAGAGGAACATGCTAGAAAATTTGTTGTACATAATGAGTCAACTACCATTTTAGAAGTTCAACAAGAAATTATCCTTGAATTCCAACAAGTTGGAAAAAACAATAATGAGGGTGTTCAATGTTATGACAATCCACATGCACAATCACAACAATGCCTCATAGAAAGAGGATGGATTAAAGACAGTGTTGAATTTGAAAATTGGGTATGTAGTAAGAAATTACTAGAATATATTACTATTTGAAAGATCCAAGAATCCTTGAACTTGAAGACAAACTTTATGTTTATTATTACAATATTCTTGTTACAATTGTTTTCTTTAAACTCTATCAAAGTATAGTTTATAATAAGTCCACTTTTCCACTTTTCTTGTATACTTTTCATGAATGGATTGTTGCTCCTTTCAAATAGATTGATGTTCATTAACATATGTAAACTACTATATATCAATTCTTGTTGTCATTCTATTCACAAAATTCATTATTCTTCTAATCTGAAAATTATCATCTCATCTTTCTCTCAGGCAACTAGAGAAACATTAAGAATATGGAATGGCTCGTGTTTATCTGAAAAAGATTGTTGTGCAATTACATCTTCAAGTGGTCATTAACATGGCATGTTGAAAAAACTACAACTCCAACATGTTGAAGCTAAAATAGTTTCTTCTAGATATCTCAATAAAAATATGTATTCATATTAGAATTGTCAATTAATAAGAGATGATGGTTATTGGTACTTATAATATATAATGACAGCCAATGCAAAAGATACACTTGAGGCTGAAATAAAGAGTTTATTGTGCAATTTCAAGTTTCAATATTCTAATGTGAGATTTTATCAAATAATTGACTTTTATCTCGATCGTCTTTGTAAAGTTTACTTGTGTATACTCTTCGATTTTAAAGTCTCTTTTCCAACAACTTATTATACAATAGATCGTGTTTCTTTTTATGTTTCTTTTTTATATGTCCAAACTTGTGACATTAATGACATTTGATTATGTTTAAAACTATACTTGGTCACTTTTTAAAAATTCACATTGCACGTCTTGCCTATCATCAAGATTATAGGATCATTCATCTTGACCAGTTGATACTTGTATCATCCATTCATAATTGTTTGGAGTTAAATATTTGATGTTGTTAAGAGTTATTCTAATTTGTATTGAGAAAAAAAACAGCCAATGTAACATTCTAGTTTTGACATTTAAACTTTTTCCTAGCCAACACATGATTGACCAAGAAAATTTGATTAGCTCCATGTATTTTTCAACAAACTTAGTGGAGATGAATATTGGATTGTAATAGAGTTTTTATTGTATTTTTTCAGCTCAGCACTAAGACTAATTTTGGTAAGTAACAGAGTTTTTATAGTATGGAAATCATTTTTTGTATTATTAAGTATGGTAAAAAGACTTGAGATGGTGGAATAACCATGAGAATAACCATATGCTACATATTTAGGGAAAAAATCATGTAGTGGTGGTCATTTTCTATGTGGATGAATGATTTGTGTGCCTATTTCTCTTCAAAGAGGGGTATATTGTAGTGTATGTAGCGAAGTTGTTTTTCACACGACTACAAAGATGGGTGGTTGAAAGACGACTTTTGAGAAAAGTTTGTAATGAATTGTCTTCATTTGAGATAAAATGAAAAAATTATCATCTCGCATATGTCATAAATTGAGCATCTTAATATGTTGTTAAAAATTGTCTCTGTAAGACAAATATTACTTTAGTTTCATATTGTCTGACAAAGACAATTTTTAAAGATAATATATTAAGACAATTACTAAAAGGCATATTTTAGACAATACGCAACTTTCTATTTGTCTTAAATGAAGAAAATTTATTGTAGTCTCTTCCCTACTTGTAATTCTATACATACTATAAGAGTTAATTGCATTGATCTTTTCCTTTATGTGTAAGGATGTTCTTACAGGAAAAGAAGGTTGGTACTTTACACATACTATAAAATATTGTGTAGACTCAATCTTATGACATTACCTCTAAAGAAGTTTTAATCTAGAAACCATTAGTCATTTGATGACCAGGCTAAATAAAGTGAGACCCTCGAAGTAAATATCCATGATAACTCAAATTATGAGTATCCTTCTATATTCAAAGGGAGTCTGACACTTCTTCAAAGGCAATGTAGGAGCTCAAAATATGTGTATAACTACATGATTTTGATAGGCCTACCTCTATGTACATAATGAGGAAGTAATGACTTATCACCAAAAAGTCAGAAAGATTGAAATCAAATTCAGAGGGAGTTCGACAGGCATCCTTAAGTGAAGAGAGCTCTAAGGGAGTAACTAGAGGACTTGACTTCCCAAGATTGTTGTTCAGAGGGAGAATTTTGAAGTGTGATCTCTTCTCTATAAGGGAAAAGTTCGAAGTGAAAGTCCTTGTAATACATTCTTCTCTATGAGAGAGAATTGAGGTGAAAGCCCTTGTACCATCCTCTGACTTTGTTCATGGTGGTCACTATTTTGCATATGATATGTAATGAAATGTGACAATCTTTCATTGACATATATAAATAGAAGGTAACCATTGCAAGGTAACGATCTTATAAATGGTAGACATGTTATGATGACAAACTTCATCAAAATTTGTCCTAGAGTGTTGGAAGTCATGATATTGAATGTATCATGCATAGACTTTATTAAGTTGTTGTCCCAGAGTGCTAGAAATTAGATAACTCATATTGTACTAGGATATAACATATTGTTTTGGTAGGCATCAAGGATTTGATGCTAGTGCACATCCCAAAAGAATATAAGTATGACAAACATCACATGATTGACATTTCTTGTTGAATCATACTTAGGCTTATATTGTAAGATAATATCTAAATTTATGGATATATGTTGATATGTCATTCCAAAAATCTCATATTGAGATGATATCTCTCCATATGCTTGAGAGCATAATGTGTTCTATAAATCCTCCCTAGCTAAGAGGGAGTGTAAAAGTTGTAGCTTTAGTTGTATTAATTCAGTCTAAGATACATTGTTGTTATTGGTAAATTATCATTTCCTATATATATATATATATATATATATATATATATGTATGTATGTATATATATATGTATATGTATATGTATATGTATATGTATATGTATATGTATATGTATATGTATATGTATATGTATATGTATAATTTTTAATATATTAATTAAATGATGATTAAAAACAATGTCTCATCCTCTCGTATTTATGAGGTTCAAATTTGCATTTGGAACACATCAATTACAATTTCCATGTTAGTACATTTGCAAAAAATGATCTATGTTGCTCAATATGGTATCCTTGGGCTTTACCTAATCCACATCCAAAACTCACTGTTCCACTTGACTGGTTGTGCAGTAATCGTCAACTTATGATACCTTTTGCCTAATTTAATTTAATCTTATTAGATTCCCACAATCCATTTGAGATATGAATATTTTTTTACAAATTTGATTGTCTATTTTTTTAGTATCAACATTTCAAAGCACACTCCATGATCCATTATCACAATGAGAGAATGCAAGAATGTATTCATTCCATATATCCATATAGTTATAGTCTAGCCAGCTCTATAGACATAGATAGATGAATCCCTCCCCCCCCCCCCCCCCCCTCCCCATTAGTTTAGTTAAGGGTAACAAAAGGATCCTCCTTCTCCCGGAGTGGAGGTTGGATGGAAACATACCTGCTCTGAACCCTCATCCTTAGAAGTATGTAGTTTCTTTAGGCCCTCGCCCCCCCACTATACAACAGCAGTATCTTTATCAGCTTATTTTCCTTCCTCAGCCTTAGGAGGAGAAATGGAAAGATCCAACCAAGGGAAAGGTAAACTTTAAGAAAACAACCTCCAAAAAAAGATATAAAATATTGGTGAATCTTTCATTATTTTGAAAAAAAAAAAATATTTCTATTGGCGAATCTCTCAATTTTTTATTATAAATATGATTAATATTGGTGATTATTTTTGAATCATAATTTTTTTGTATAAAATATTGACAAATCTCAATAATAATAGGAAGTTCATTAATCACCATGGAATATTACAAATCAAAATTGAACATTTTTTACCTCATGGAATATTATAAGGATCATTACATATACTTTAAATCGATAGTGAAAACTAAATATTGGTGATATATCCCTAAAGTAACTAATAATTATGATAATTATTGGTCAATTCAATTTAATTTCTCCATTAATATATTATATTTAGGTGAATCTAATAATGTAACGAATATTGTGGTGAATATTTAACTTTAAATTTTTTAATAAAATAAATTATTGAGCAATTTTAAATATTTTATAGATAAATTTTATAAAACTATGGCGATTTAGGTTGTATCAAATCTTAAATTATTAGCCAAATTACTAGCCAAAAAATTATAAAATTAGCCAATTTGTGAATTTAGCCACTAAAAAATACCTTGGCTGGGGGAAAGCCCACTTGGGGTCACGAGGAGTAGACGGCCAACCCGCATCAACGACAACATGGGGAGCCACCGGGGACCAGCCCAAGCCCAACCTCCGAGGAAGTGAGGTCAAGAGTTGATAGCCATGTCCACCACTAGGAGAGTAGCAACGAGGCTATGACCTGGGGGTCTGTGAGCGGCAAGCAAAACTACTCCAACCTCACCGGGGACCACGAGGAGGAGTGTGGTCACCAAAAAAAGTATCTGGAGGTACTCAGGCAATCGTATAAGGGGCATTTCCCTAGTGAGCAAGTAGCTCCTACAAGTGAGCCACTTCCAACACAACCTTATCAGTTTGTACTTGAATCTGCAACATGACACTATTACATATACATGCCTTAGAGTACATTGCAACATAAATGTCAAGAAAATTGTGAGAGAAAAAAACAACATTATGATCTTTCCAAATTGTAAACATCTCCATTCTGAAAGCATGCCAGATCTGGGCATATATAAAAAGCAGTTTGGGAGCATCACCCAAAACTACCATATAACAAGTGAAGGCCTCTAGATGAAAAGGCCTAAAAAAAATCATAAATCCAGAGCCAATAATTCTGAGCTCTTCAGGCTGGCCATAAAAAGGGTATCTAGGATCTGAGACTCCTAAATGGCATGTTGAGATAATGGGTGTTGCACACATTGCATAATATTATTATATTTTATTATTTTATTTTATTATGTAATGTTGCACCTAGATGGATGTGCAACATGTAAAGATTCTCATGGGATATACTTGATGAGTTATATTGTAACATTGTGATAATATTTCACAAATGCCTCAATGCCTTGATGGAAAATTAAACCAACACAAAAGGCCCAATCCCTCCTTTCAATTCTAAGACCAAGGATAAAGACAAAAGAGAGGGATGTAGTTGGTCTCTCCTGCCTGAGGGTTGGCATAAGGCTGATTTTGATGGGGCAGCCAAAGGAAACCCAGGGAAGGCTAGGGTTGGTGGCATCATCAGAAATGCTTCTGGCAAAGGGATTGTTGCAATGGCTTCCCCCTTGGAATTCAAACTAATCACTATGTGGAGGCCATTGCGGCTCACCAGACTATTAAACTTGCAAAAGATATAGGAGTGAAATACCTATTGTTGGAAGGAGACTCAAAAAACATAATTGATTTCCTAAATGAGAAGAACAAGCCTACTTAGATGACTGCAAATATTATAGATGAATGCATTCAAAACCTCAAAACATTTGAAAAAACTTATGTAGCTCATGAATATCGGGAGGCCAACAATGTGGTGGATAGGCTAGAGAATTGGGCAATAAAGTATAATGAGGTGGTTAAGTGGATGGATGATAATGATATCCTGTCAAAGATTCATGAGGTAATTGAAAGGGAACATATCCCAGGTAGATTGGGTATAATTAAAAATCATTATGAAAGTTAGTAAGTTGTGGGAAGAGGTCAAAATTATTATGTGTGGATTTATTATGATAGTTAGTAATTTATGGGGAATGTGCAGAGTTGTGAAGTGGAAGTATGATATCACATGTACTTCCCAAATCCACAATATCCATCAACTCATGTCAAGGACCACTTGTGGGAAGAGAAATCACAAGGTAGAAAATAGGCATAAGAAAATGAGGAGAGTCAAAGGTTTGCTAGTTTTGAAGGGCTTTGATACTGGATACAAAGATTGCATTAAGGAGGACACCATAGTTGGGGAAAGACATAGGAGAGAACCAGAGGATGAAGACCAGAAGTGGAGACGACATTCCAAGGTGTGGAACATACTAAAGAAAAGGGAAATAATGAATTTTATTAAACACCTCCATGGCTGGAAATCTCCGTTACCAAAAGTATGGTCAAGAGCTGGAACGAGGGCATGGTCAAAATTGACAGGGTGGAGTTCACTGCTACGGAAGAAGTCATCTTCATGGTTACTAGCATCCCCATAGTTGGAAATAAATTCTACAGGGATCAAAAAATATCAGGGCAAGCGGTGGTGAAATTCACAAAGGACCAAGAGGAAGAAAAGGCGTTGGTGAAGAGAGGAACCCATTATCTTCCAAGCTCCATCAAGCCTCTGTGGAGATTTGTGCTCTGGGCTATAATCAAATATATTTCTCTTGACACCAAGTTTGATCGACTATGCACTCACCACTTTGTGTTGCTCAACCATTTAAGTTATGGGGTGAAAATATCTATTCCCTTCTACCTTTACTCTTCCATGAATGAAAGCATTAATGATTATCAAGAAAAGCATACTAGGAATCTGGCGCTCCATGAGGGGTTGTTGTTGTTAATTTATGAACACTTCAAAGCTAGGGCTATTGGCAAACAAATCAAGGATAGGAAAGAGGGCGAGAAAGGAAAAGGGGAATCCAAAGAGTTTGATGAGATTTATTCACCCTTAGATATAGAGGAAAGCCTAACGATGCATATGGACTCAGAGGGCTCTGACTCCCGGCAACATGACTTAGGAAAAAAAAAACCCTCAAAGAAGATAGAAAGGAGAAAAAAATGATCTCTGAGCCCAAATAGGACATAGATACATCCTTAGACAAGGATTACAATGAAAGGGCTGAAGGGATGGATACGAAGAGCATAGTGTAGAGGGAGAGGAGAATATTAGGGAAGGAGAAGGTAGGGAGCGAAAGAAGAGTAAGAGAACCATCACCATTAAAATGTCGACAAGCAAAGAGGAGGAGGTCACGACTTTTGGGAGTCAAAAAAGGAAAATCCTAGATGACAAAGAGGAAAAATAGAGGGAGGAGATTGAGGAGGTGGAAGGGGCCCCCATCCAAGGTGATAGGGAGGAACCCAAACAAGACCTCGAGGAATTTGACACTATCACTTACAGATGCTTAGTCTCAAGGAGGGATAGGAAGGTGGTGTGATGGAACTTTGACTCGGTTTTGGCTAAAATGGGCATCAAATGGGAGTTGATCAGAACACATGTCAAAAGAAAATGATGAGGGAAAAATCTAGATGGAGGAGCTGATTGACCCTACACTAGTGATTTGCAATGACACCACTAAGGAGCACCCAGATATGGACATCCTCAACAATGCAAAAAATAGCACGGTGGATAGCTTTTGCACCACCAAGTGGCTCTTCCACGAAATTCTTGAGCTCAAACACAAGGTGAGCACTTTGGAAAGGGAGACCTATAGCTTTAAGAACAGTGTTACGGAGGACAAACAGAGCATGGATAGAAAAGCAGACAAAGTCAAAAATAGGGTCCATGCAATGGAGAGGTCAATGTAGAGCATAGTTGAACAGAGCTCTAATATCCTTAAGGACAATGAGAACATCAGGAGGTTCATAAACTATACGGATGACCAAAGCATCAACAAGGAAGAGGACCCAGGCACCCACAGTATAAAAGACAGGACCCTGGATGAAAACTCAAGGAAGAGAACAAGATCCAACACTAGAAAAAAGGACACCCTAGCTCCTGACTAGGATCAATCTAAGATGAAGGAGGTAGCTGGTAAGTTGTCGGAGCTGAAGATTAGCACGAAAAAAATGTTGAGAGATATAGCCTGAGTACCCTGGCTTTTTGGGGGTAGTCCTGGTTTTTTAGCATCTCTCCCTGGCTTTATTTATGTTTTTACCTTTATTTAGGGAGATTTTTTTTCTTTCTACTTTTTGGCTCTGTTCGAGGCCTTAAGTGTACTATTGTTGAACGTACTTTGTTTTGTTCAAGTTTTAGGGCCCTTTTAAAGCCTATTTTCCATAATAAAAAACATTGTGATAATATTTCATGTAATTATTTAATATTGAGGAAAAAAATTTCCAATATTAAATGTGGGGTCAATGGGTTAGGTATAACATGGTTTATGTAATACCACTTGGTGGTTTTGTGAGACTTGCTACTATATAAGCAGCCACAAAGGTAGTTCTTGGTGAAAGGAGAAGACAAAAGGAAAAAAAAAAGGAAAGAGTCGACTGAGACAAGGCTTGACAAGTTAGCCAAGGGAGCATCTATGAAGGTTGGAGCACTAGTACATTTGACCTCAATTTTCAACCAAAATTTTCGACCATCTATTAAAATATTTTAGATTGGTCGGAATATGGAAGGAAAAATATCTTTTTTTTTAAATCCATGCTTGTGTTGGTCAAAATTTTGACCAACACGAGCTTACAATGTTAAAATGAAAAAGGGAAATTTCCTATTTCATTTTTATGTTTAACACGGAGTGTGGGAGCTGTAGGAGTGAAGGAGCAAAGGAGCAGGGTTTCCAATCAAGAGCTAACAGTGTATCAATCGAAGGAGCAGGTTTTGCACTTGAGTCGATTTGTGAGGCGATGTGTGAAGGGTTCTTAGAGAGCGACGGGTGGAGCTATTAGGGGCAGAGTTATATTATGGGTCGTGCCATAGTCATTAAGAGATCCAATTGCAAACTTCAACTTTATGCACTAGAGTTCTAGAGATTGTTTCAAAGCATCACGTAGTGTGCCACAACAGAGAATTATTAAGGTATTAAGGTATGAAGTATATCGAGCCTTCCAAACTTAGGTGAAAGTGTTCATAATTTGTCCTTGATGTTGACATTTGGTATATTGGATATGAACATTTGATTAAGTTTGATGATGTGGACCAAAGACACATTTATTGGATGGCTTTATTACCATGGTTGAAATTTGTTAATAACATATTCAATGACATGGTTTGTGATTTGGCATTTGACCTAGGTTTAGAAACTATGATCATATTATGGATTGCTTTGGTTTAACACCTTGGTCAAAGATATGCCATGTGGTGACTTTGTATATATGAATTTCAAAGTTTCTATTTCAAGCATTAACAAAATTCTCAAAAACTAAAGGTAATTATAAAGCTTCTCTTACGAACCCTAGCTAAAAGGTCACTGTCATGGACTTTTGCTTGATCATTTTGAAGGATTTTTTTGTTGAGATTTGTTCATGGGTTCAATATATGTCAATCTACATAATGTGACAAGTTTTTTTGGTGGTCTTTTTGTGTCAAAAGACAATGATCTTAACAGTTAAGAATGAGATTTCTATTTTGAACAAGATTTTTTTGTGTTTCATCTAAAATAACTGACATTCAATGATAATTTTTTCAAGTAATCTTTATTTAATTATTGGTAGTACATAATTTATTTCTAGTTTTAACATCATTTGTGTCTAATGTAATATTATAAAAAAATAGAGTAGTACTGGGATTTGTGTGAATCACTATTAATGAAGGATCAATGAATTTGTCTCAAAAACTACATAGTTAAATTTTAATAGCAATATCACAATTTAACTTGCTGTGAAAAATATCTCCTACTTATCATATTATGTTTTGTTTTCTTGTATAAATACCTTGAAGAAAAAAGTTTAGACAGCACAATTTGGCAGTTGTGATTATACATGACACTAATGATATAGTTACTTCTTTTTTATTAGAAAAAGTTATAGTTATGTTTGATTAAACACAATAGTTTAAAGAGGACTAATATCTATCCATAGTTATGGTTTTTTAATGTATTGAAACATTTTTTATTTACGGGGTAACAAAGGGTTCATTATAACCAAATAGTTACAACCTATTGTAACTGATATGGAATAGTGAATGACATATTTTGCATCCCTGTATAAGGGAGTATAGATACGCACATGATATATAGTAAGTGTGTGTATTCATACTTTCTTTTGTATGGAATTTGAGTAGTATTGATTGAATATTATAGAGTTATATGTATATGTATGAATGCATAAGTTTGAAATATACTTATGTATGTATATATGATAGTTTATGTTGATGTTAGCATTGAGTTGTCAACAAACTGATGTCATTATGCAAAGACAAAATGTTAATCCATTCTCGGCAATTACTAATCATGAATAGGTACCTTGACGATGGTAATCAAGCGCAATCTAGATTAAGATAGCGAATTATGATATGTTCTAATAAGTAATTAATAATGGAAGGAGGCAATTACAAGGCTATGTTACAATTAGCTATTATGAAGAGTGACATTACAAAGAGACAGAGAGCATTCTTTATCCTACGTGACTTCTCAAACCAAGTGCATGGTATAAAAGGACATTCGTTATCATTTATTTCAACATCAATTTGAAATAAACATGTTATGTTGAATGACTGCCTTTGGCATTATTGGTTGTACACATTTAAAGAAAGATCAGACATAGCACCCCTGTTGCAAGAATTATTTGATCATATCAGACATAGCAGCATTTCCAAAATTTCATAAGCCTATCAGCACATCAAAAACATCAAGTCTCGCTTTAAGCAATAATTAGATTTGATTGCAAGCATTGAAGGATTATATTATAAACAACATTAATATAGTTGTATTGCCATTAGCAATAAATAAGGATTAGATATTGCATGTTATCAAAGTCATACTAGTGATAGCAATTTGCATTGGTAGAAGCAATACCATTACATCTCCATTGCATATAGTTTATATTGACATAACTGACCTAGCAAGGATCATTCCACTAAGTGCAAGAAGTATCAATTCTTTTTAGTATATATATATATAATTGTATATATCAAAGATAGCAAGTAAAATTGGTCATTGTTATTTTCCACACAATTATATTCATAGCATCCATTACATAGTTTAATTGTGAACTCAAATATTCTAAGTTTAGGGATTGCAGTAATTATCTTATAATGAAATTAAATCTGCCAATCAATTATTGTTGACATAAATGAAATTAAAATGTTGAAATCACTTATAGAATATACTATGGTAAATGTTGTCTAATGACCCATAGCCATTTCTATCCTGGATTTGATATTGCTTATCTATTCCACCTTCATACCAAGGAATTGCAAAACCCAAATCCATCTACTTTCATCTTCTCATCCCAATAAGTCATCTTTTCTACCACTTTTATTTGGAAGGATCTAAAGCCTGATCAATTCATCATTTGCATATCTTGAAATCATAACACTCCAAAGAAAAGAATGATGTGCTTGAATAATGTACACTATTTCTTTCACCCACTTTATTTGGATGCCAATTGCTTGCATCATCAACTTGAGGTAGTGTAACTTGTAAGGTGCCCAAAATATGTGCTCATATCTTACCTCAACTGATGCAGAGTTTACAACCTTAATCCACCAAAATCTTCTTAAGTGCCTAGTAGCACCCAGCCCACTACAAGATGCCAAGCAAGGTTACCAGCCTTTACCTAATGCTGACCTCTGTCTCCCCAAGTGGACTCCACTTCTCTAAGGTCTTACCCCCTCTCTAGGGCTCTTAGCAAACTTGGGTCAAATTAAGGCTTTAGGGACACTAGCTCTCAACTGGGCCAAATATGGCAAATTAGGCAAAATGCTTTCAAGGCTTCAAACAAAGACTAGTTTTATCATTCCTAGTCCTATATACCTTATTTTTTATTGAATACAAATACAAGAACTCCACTTAACCTTTGATTCAAATATGACCCCATTTTCCAACAAGATTATCTAATATGAATCCTGAAATCTCTTTCCACGATAGTGGTGGGATTTGACATGATTTCTGCTAAGTTCATTTTTGTGTAGATAGGTTGGAATGGAGCATTGGGCTCACTAGGTTCACGGAAAATTCTGGCATGGTGCTCTTTGGAATATCCACAAGGTATGAAATTAATGCTATTGTAGTTTGAGCTAAAGTGGATGAAAAAATGATCTTCAACTCTAAAATTCCACTATACCAAAAAAAAAGGTTTACTTACTCTATTCTAATCAAACATTCACCTGGTTTTGCAGTCTCATCACTGGTAACAATGGCAAAACTATTTCTGCCTTAATTGGGTGTCAAAGATGGCACCCTTGAGCCATAAACCACATTGCCACTGATATTGCCCTATTGTTGGAAATCTGTACAAATTATTTTATTATTTTTTCTCAATTTCATTTTTTTCCCATTAGGCGAGACTCATGTTGTAACACAGCTCTTGTTTACAATAGCTCCATGCAATGTCAAATATAATAGAATTCTCATTTTCAATATGATTGGATTTTCTTTGATTTTCTTTGATGTTGCAGGTGTGTTTGCCTGACATCAAAAGAAAATCTATTTTTACAAACGAAATGGCAATAATAGTCATGCAAGTAAACAAATTCATTATGTTCCACAAACTATTTGGTAACTCCATAAGGTTAAGCAAGCTAAGTGAGAATGACACAATTGATGGATGGAATAAAATGTTGTATAATATGTTATAGATTTGGCATGTGTTAAAACAATTTGAATATTGTAGACACCGAAAAGGACCTCTATGTTATCTTGTGTGCATCTTTATCATCCTAAATGGCATAACCCTATCACTACCTTTGTAAGCCAATGGGACAAACCTTGTTTAAAAAAATAGCACAACAAATTTGAAGCTCAAAAAATGTCACACTATTTGAATTACCTAAGCTATTTGGACAAGCCCCAACTGAAGGAAGTAAACCTTAGCACCAATAAATGAGTATGGCTGATGAGAAAATAGCCACAATTTGCAGAAGTGTTGAAAGATGTTATTTTAATCAGTAAATAGGGTACCATTGTTATTAGGGAGTCTTGGCAACTCAAACTAGGTGAGTAGAATTGGTATTATAAGTTTTATTATTTATATTGACTATCATCTTTATTTCTAACATTTATATTTATTCAACGTGATATTGACAATTGAATCTATATTTTTTTGTGAATTTATAGCTACTTCATTAGGTCTGCCTTTCGTCCCACCTTTTCTTAAGGTGGGAAGGATGCCATTCTCGTTAAGGTTGTCTGGAGTAAATTTTGCAGTAGTAGGTTGCACTGCATTAGAATCTTTTTTCTTACATAGAAGAGGTGTTATCAGTGCAACACCTATATCTGTAAGTTATCAAATAAATTTGTTCAGACACGTGAAAACAATCTCTTGCAGACAAGATTCTGGTATTATATTACTTTAATTATTTTTTTAATTTAATTTCAATAATTTTTTTGTGTATTAATTTTATTTATTCTTCTTAAAAAGTTATTATCAAACTGATATTTGTTTATTCTATTTTATCTTGCAAGATGTCAAGATCATTTTTCAAAAGCTCTCTACTTTTTTGGTGAGATAGGAGCCAATGACTATATAGATGCTACTCTACTTTTAAGGCCAATGGAAGAAATACAAAGCTTTACCAATCCCATCATTGCTTGGATTCAAGCATCACTAGAGGTAATTGTTCATTAACTGTATTGTGAAATTAACTATAATTTTAATTGTACATGAATCCAATTTTAATTTCAAAAGTATTTATTTAAACTAAAGGCCTAATACAAATGAGACATTATATCAAACCCTATTTGTAATTAATATCTAATCATACTTGTAATGTAGTCATAAGCCAATTTTAATTTCAAAAGTATTTATTGAAACCAAAGGCCCAATATAAATGAGATATTATATCAAACCCTAATTGTAATTTATATCTAATCATACATGTAATGCATTCATAAGCTTAATTGTAATCTATGATAGAGATAAATTATAATTGTAATTTCAAACAAAATAATTTTAAGAGAACATTGTTGAATACTATTAAAATATTAAGATTTAATTATACAATATATAACTTCTTCCCTTTTGAAATAATTATTTTTACATTTAAATAACATGCATAGCTAGGTAGAAAGAAACAAGGAAAAAGAAGGTTGTAATGCAAATAGAAATAATTGACAATAGTGTAAATAAAATGTAATATTTTATCTATGAAAATACCCATGCATCAATTTTTTTATTATAATCCTAATATTTAAAATTGATCAAAACTAGAATTTTGACTGATTATTATCATTATTTTAGAATGGCATGCAATAAAATACATTAAAAGGGGCTTTTTTTAAAGATTTATATTGCAAAAATATATTTTATAAAAAATTTAATTATAAAATATAATTATTTTAATAATTTTATTGTTTAGTTATAGTATATATTATTTTATTTTATTTTAAATTAGCTTTATTGTATTTCTTAGGACTAATTTTTTTGGTATTTTGCAGTGATATGATCTCATAATTAATTTAAATTGTAGCTTGTTGAATGATATGTGGACACAATTTCCTCATTCTCTTCACATATATGAGGTTTCCCAAATTGTGGCCCTTCAGCAGTAAAATAAAAATGACTTAGTTTGAAAAAGGGTAAGGTAAAGCATGGTAGATATTTTTGAACAACTTTTAGAAAGAAAACCCTATCCTCCTCATTCAGGGTAGGTTTCAAAATATGGTGGCAAGGCGTGAAGTGCGAGTAAATAGTGGAGGCTTTTACAAACTGTAATAATGAGGTGAATTTGTTAGCTAAAGTAGTGAATTGCTACTGCACTTCTCCTCCAATAACTTGTCTTGTGTAGTGAGAAGGGACGAATATCCTTTCCATGTTGAAATATCACTGTCATACTATTTTTGTGCCTTAATATAACCTGAGGGTTTTCTAAGAGTTTAAGATTTTCAGAATACAAAATAAAGTCTCTGAAATTTAAGTTCTGTTGACAGAAAATGTTCAAATCAACAATGGCGATGACGCGCTAGTAACCCTTGTAGGAGGTGTAGTAATGTGTGACAATGCAACCGACTAGGCTTACCAAAGCTGATTTATTTGGCTGGCACAATGAACCTTGGGTTTTGTTGTGGTCAATGAAATTAACATGCAAATTATGTTGTTACCAAAAAAAGGGGTTTCTAGCAAGAATTTATACAAATTTTATTAATAGGGGAATGCTAATGGTTTTTTCCAATAGAATAAAATGATTCTTGAGAAATCTGTTAACATAACTGCATACATAAAATATATAATTTGAAGATAACCTTACAATTCTACTTGTAGAGGTCGTAGGTTGTAGGTTGCTTTGTGAATTTGTGAACCCAATACTAAATGATGGAAGTGTAAATAGAGAGATAAAAAGTGGAGAATAAGGATCAGCATGGAAGAGAACAAAGCTGTAAAAGGAATGGGCAGCAGGTGGTCATTGAAGAATTATTAATGAATTAAAAATAACAATCTTCAATTTTAGTCAATTCAAAACATACGGTGTTGGATGGATAGCTGAACAAAACAGGGGAAAGCAAGGGCAGAAAAAAGAAATGGAAGGTGCCGGTGGAAGATCTCGACGAAGGAAGAGGGGACAATCATTCAATGTTGAAGGGTGTTAAGCAGCACTTGGAGAAGGAGATCGAAAGGGCCAAGGATATGGTGAAAAATATCCCTCAGAATACAAAGGAGACGAAGGAGGAAATCCAAGATTTGGGCAGCGTCACTAAGGAAGCTGCAAAGAGAGATTTGCACAAAGTATGGACGATGGCATCCAGCCATATTGGAAAAATGTTTTTTTTTCTAGATGAAAAAATAATTAAAACCCCAAGAAAAATATTAATAGCCAATAAAAAAAAAAAATAATCTCCCAATAAATAAAAATAAAAATACAAGTACTATTAACCATAGCAAATTTAGGAAAATATTTTAGACTGCATGAATTTCAAAGCAAACTAATGCATATAGTTTCAATGAAAACAATAGTTCCCGCCTATATATAGGCGGGACTAATAATAGCGGATGCGAGAATCATGTTCCTACCACTAGTTTGTACATGTAGTTAGTGAGGTTAGGGTAATAGTGAGGGAAGACAATGATAACCTAATGATGATGGGTGTGGTTGTGAAGAAATTGGGTTTAGTATTGTGGATAAGTTGTTATTTAGTTGATGGTGCATTCTATGATACAATTTTAGAGTTGTGAGTTTAGTATTGGAAAATTGATGAATTAAATTTCAAAATCTTTTAATTGTTATATTTTTTGTTGTCTGTGGTTTAACAGTTTCTTTCTAGTCAATTAATGTATGTTTCATTGATGTAAAATTGAGAAGGGTTACATTACAACAGTTTTAATTTATATAAAATATGAAGGTGTAAGTTGGTAATTTGTGGGCTTGAATTTTAGCTTGCAAGTTGATGAATACGAAAATGTTGTATTGTGATATGTGTAGTTTATTTACAAGCAAACTATTAGACTTTTGTAAACTTGAAGGAATAGTTTGAATTGATTGAAATTGTTTCTTAGTGGAATGTTCTTTATATCTATATGAATTCTATTTTCAAATTGTGGTTGACAAGAAAGAATTACACTGATTTTTTTGGCAATGTAATTGCAAATTAGAATTGTTGGACAACTTTTTACAAATTTCACAAATAATTGCATTTTTCTCAAATATTCTAAAAGTGTCGGTAGAACTCATTGGACCATGTGGTTGAAAATAAATACAAGTGTATAATTTATATATATTAGACCAACCCACCCGGCAGACTCCATCGAGCATTAGAGCGAGGTTCCCTCTTCTGCATGAAGAATTGGAAGTCGGGCATCCCTACAAGAGCTCTTTCATTATTGTGAAGATGGTCAAGTGAACCATTATGCCTTTCTTTCCATTCCTTCCCCCCCCCCCACCCCCCTAAAGGTGGATTCTCTACGTAACATGCCCATGCACAACTCCCTACCATTTTATAGGCAAGAGTGAGCATGCACACTAGCATTTGCTAAGGTATGTCAAGGATTTTCTCGCCCCTAGATATGTGGTTGAATATGGGTTCTCTTGGCCTTTAGAATAGTAGGGGGTTGCGGTGATTTCGAGCAAACAGATACAACCATACTCAAGAAACGATACGAAACCATGCCCAACAACAACACATTTAGGCTAAGGGGCACCCTGCATGCATATTGAGGTGTAAGGCAAGCTAAGGCCCCATTTGGTTGCAGGAATTGGGTGCGAATAGGAAAATCTAAATACCCACATTCGCCAATTTGACATTTGTTTGCAAAATACAAAATGGGAATTAGATATCGCCTATCATGATTTGACCCCAAAATGAGCATAGCGGAATTCCTAAAAAAAGATGGAATAAGAATCCCTTATTCTTATTCCATTTTTTAATAAACCCAATTTAATAGGTTGTCGAGTTTGTGACTTTGTCATTTGATTGTATTTTGCTACTCAAATGCATTTTTCAACTATTTTCTCTCTTCATCATAAGATATAAACTATGTCAACATTATTTAACGTTTAATACATGTATTTTTTTAAATGACAAAAAAGACTAATATCATATTTGATATCTTTTCTAAACTTTCATAAAATTATCTTTACAAATAAATCTTGTGTTTAGTCTTATAATTAAAACTATTTTGGAAGAACTTAAATATCATATTAATGATCTCGACTTATTTGTATTTCTTATTTTCTTTAATATGTTTAAAAATAAAATGATTTTAATTTTGATCTTATACTCATTAAAAGTGGTATATCTTTCACTTATAAAGTCAATTTTAAAAATAAGATAAAGGCTAATTAAAATAATTTGGCTTTTTAAAAATTATTAAAAAACCAATTTTTATAAATAAAAAATCTTGTTTATTTAAAATATTACCAAACTAAAAAAATTAATTTAATTATTAAAATATTAAAACAAAACTTATTCCAATTCCTATTTCAATCATTGCAACCAAACATAGAATATGCATATTTCGACTTGTCTTCTAGGTTAACCAAACAGGTTCATATGATATTCCATAACTTATTTTAAGAATGCACAAATACCAGAAGAGAGCTTATTCTAGCATAGATGAATGCTGCATTCGACAATTCTTGCAACCAAACGGGCCCTAAGCAACGTATTCAAGGGATGAAGGTGTGTGCAGACAACTGGTTTAAACCATTAATTGTGTAGATAGAGAACTATAGGTCATAAGCCATAGAAAAGTAACAAAAGAGTTCAAATATCACAAAAAATATTCAATTTCAAATGCAAAATCAAGACAGTGTGAGGAATCAAAATAATCAGAGTTCATTGGTGGTCGGTCAATCATTAATAGCTCATGCATACACAACAGGCAAATCATCATGAACAACCCATGCAGAATCTTGATATGTTGCGAGATGTAGATGTAAACCTGGCCCTATGGGTAGGTGGTCCCTGCCTTTACTTATTATGATAAGTAAGGAATTGGATCTGCGCTCAACCCTGCTTCTAGCTTTGATGCTTCTTTCTCAGTAGGATGTCGATGATGGTGCTAGTGAGGATGCTAGCCTTGTTATTTCATTTGGATTTTGATCTCTACAACACTAGAGTAGTTCTGGAATTGCATGCACCTGGGTACGCTCGAATGAAAGGATTTTTTGGTGGATATGTAACTGGAGAGATTGGTACAATGAGCAACAAGGATTGACCTATAGCAGCTCTTATAGCTTATCCTAGATACGACGTACTTGACGATTGTATTTTTGGCATCTAGCAATGACGAAGCTTCATTAGCTTGTGGGGATCATGTTATATTACACCGAAGGGCGTGCTATGAAGGCTTTTGTTACTCGTATGTAAGCTACAGTTAGCAGGGCAAGGCATGGATGGAGGTATCTTTAAAGTGCTTCCCCATTTTAGCTTCTTTTGTTAGGCTCCTTTTATTATGTTCAATTCTATACACACTCACTAATGTTGGAACAAGACTTATGGTAACATGTACAAATGCCTCCACATGTGTTAGAGGTCCATCACTTGATCAAATTTTTCTAGATGCATAGCCCATTTGATGCAGAGCCACTATCTCATCCAATTTTAGTGCCTATTAGAGATTTAGTTTACCGAGCCCCTTAGGGATTTGATTTATCTAATCCCAGAACCAATTGTTTATTTTGTTGACATGGACCCAATGACAATTTGATAGCCAATTCAAGAGCAAATCAATTGAATCCATGCATGCATACCCCCTATATTGATGCAAAGGCCCCCCTTTCATAGTATTGATCTCGATCAACCAATAGTATAGAATCTATATTTTGTTGATCGCGGGGTGGGGACAAATAAAGATATAGTGTTAGGAACAATAATAATGAAGGGTTAGTAGTCTTGAATGATTATGGCATTAATTAAGGATCCTGTAGCATCTAGGGAAAAAAAATTAGGGTTAGTTATTAGGTAGGTGCCTCAGTGTAAAGGATGGTTCTACCACTAGCAGGATAGGATGGGATTCAATTAGAAGGCCCTATTATTTTACTATTGGGATGAAAGGAAGGTTCAATCAGCCTAAATATGCAACATGACTAAGATCCATTAGTTTGTTCTCGCAACACCCATTCCATTTCAAGGGCGAGCATTAAAGCTAGCATTCTTACTACCTATTCATTGACCTTTCCCCTACCCTCAGTATCCTTCATGGGCATATCCAACCCCTGAAAATTTAGGACAGTTACACCTATTCTCCTCACCACCTCCCCCCCCTCCCACCCCACTATTTTAAGGGGAGGGGAGGGCAGTTTCATATCCTCTAGTCCTAGATGAAGTTGATTTGATTCTAGCCCAACTGGGGTTTACACATGTATACCACCATCAATATTGGGGGCAAAAATAATTGGAGGTGGGCTAGCAAGTTAATACCATAGGATGACCTTAAAATAGTAGGGGCTTTGTTGTTGGTTCCAATGTTAGGACTCCTAAGGGTGCAAGACAATTAGACAAAGCCAGCCAGTGACTACCTCCCCACCTAGCAAGCCAGTAAGTAGTAACTCAGTTCCTCTATAATGAGTAGTTCTTGTCGGAAGTGAGTAACAAGGTAGCAAGCCAATTATGTCTCCTCAGTTTCCTTTGTAATGACTCCCTTATTGGTCAGGCTTGATAGATAATAGGGCCTTATCTTCACTCTATTCAGACCCTACAATTCAATGGGCAGCTTGAGAAAGCATGACTCCCTAGGTCAACCTCGTAAGGCTTCCTTTATTAATGAGGGTGGCTAATGAACCAAGTTATGGAACCAAATTTTGGTTAACAACCCCTTGATTTCCTTTGCTAACTACTCCTTTATTGATGAGGTTAGTTGATTTCCCTTGACCACTTTTGTTTGCCTTTAAGTGCAAAGGAACTTGGCCACTTAGGGCCCATCCTAGTAGAACAACTTGAAGGATCTTAACTCCTAGCCAGTAAGAACATAATCTCTTTCCCACTGACTGTTAGCAACTTAACAACTACGCATCTTCCCTATCATTGACCAGACCATGTCATCGACCAGAGTATTCATTAGACCTAATAACTTCATCACCAACATAACACCCCTTAGCTTTGACACTTATTCTTCATATAATCGACATGCATTTAATATGCGCTCTTCCAACTGGGAGAGGGAGATAAAGATAGATGTGCTCGACCAACCAGTCTCCCTTTACTTCAGTGACCCCTACCATGCCGCTTATATAAAATGATCCTCTATTGTAGATTCTATGGACCATAAGGTTGGAGCATATCACATATATGAGAGGGAGAGCTTATATCTAACATAGAGAAATCAGGGAGACCTACTTAGTTAATTCCAAGTTAGAATGCACCCTACAGAGTTGGACTAAGTACATATTGGGTTCTGGCTATGGTTGTCTATAAGAAGTAGTGTGTTGGCTAGGGCTTGGGAGTGCTAGGTTTCAACCAATAAGCTACCCTCATACCTAATATACAAAATGCACAAAGGCCCAAATAGACCAATTGAGGTGAATAATAGGGGCATCCTACTAATATGATAGGGGTTGGTAAGGTCCTAAAAACTGAGTGCAATATGGTAGCGATCATTTCTATCATTTATAATCCCCCTGCTATTATAAGGGGTCATCCAAAAAAAATCTATATGTCCTACAAAATTGTAGGGGCCCTCTGCATTCACACACACACAACCTAATTTGAGTAAGTTCATCGCCAGATAAATACCTAGAACCCTAGGGACTACAATTGGAAGGCTAAAGGGGTCACCCTGTGTTGAGCTATCATTTTGCATGATGCTTAATGATAGGAATCCTTTCGAACTCCTCTCTTGAAAAGCTAATCCGAGGATCAACTCCAAGGTTCTGGGAAATCTTGCGACCTACTGGAATTCGCTCAATTGAAGATAAATGTGAATTTTCACAAGGAGCCCTTTGTTGGTTCTGATAACTTCAGATAAGATGTAGAATTTTCTTACTATCAAATGAATAAAACACACAAAAGAACTATGTTTTTGTATTTTTTATTTTTAATTATGAATTCCTAAATTAACCAAGTGTTTGTAAAAGCAAATAACGAAGATAGGATAATAAGAAGTTTAAGAAAATAACATGAAAAGTAAATCCTATCAAACATAAACTATGGAAACAAAAAATTTGCAAATTAAGCTTTCGAAAAGATCAGTGGGTAACCAATGAAAATAGGAGCAGTGCTTCCTTAATTTGATTGATGCAATTGTCGATGGGAATTTAGTAACCATAAGATGTTTCACTTTTCATCAAATTGCAAGGCCACAAAAAGTGTGCTCATGCGAGACAAAAAGCTATGCAGGAACAATATGATGATCTCTTCTCGAACTAAGTATGTTAGCATAATTTGTAGACCCGTAGCAAACACCAAAATTAAAAGATCGCACAACCAGAAACAACGCAATAAAATTTTGGCTCAATTACATCCCATGAACATAGATTCACAAAATATAACACACTTAGGCAAGAACGACTACACTCCAAATGCGAGCACCAAAAGCTTATATTATTGCAAAAATAATGGCGGCCTAGAATACATGTTACATTCCTGAATTTATAAGAAATAATCTCCTCAATTTGTGTTGAGAATGAGAGATATCTTTCTACAATCATATGCTTCTAAACTAATAAAACAAAACTATTTATGTACAAAATAACTATTAAACTAGTGCTAAGTAGGACTCCATCCATATTTATATCATTAATTGGATGCATGAGCCTTTACATGTCACAAAACAAAGAAATCATGAAAGAATAAGAAAGAGAAAGCCTTGAGATGATGTAGAAGTGACTGGAAGTGGCAAAAATAGAAGCTCCATCTTCACTACGCATCTGTAGGAGTTAAATTGTTGTTAGAATGCGTTTTCGATGCATGGAAAGCTCTAAATTTGGAACTGGAAATTACTTGTCAGTGCACTTCTAACTTGCTTAAAAATTTTGAAACATCACTAAAAAAGGCACACCTAGCGCACCTAGCACACCAATGCACTAGCGCACCTTGGAAGAAAGTTTCCAAAAAATGCAAAATTTCACTAAGTGCCAAAATTGAAATTCTGGCATCTGGGTTTTGTGCCCCTTTATACCAGAGCTATGTCTGGGTATTTTCCCTTGAATTTCTTGATTATCTCAATAACTTGAGCTGCATCTGGAAAATCTAAGGCTTCATATTTGTCTTTTACTTTCTGCCTGTAGCTGCCCACCTCGATACGAGTCTCAGCAAAATCTCCAAGTTTTACATCCAACTCTAGCAAGGCTTCTTCTATTCTAAATGCTTATCTAATTTCATTTTCGTTAGTAGCTTCCTCAAAAGTTCTCCAAAATTTTTCTACTACAACTTCTACCTTTATTAATTTGTCTCGTGCATCATCCTCAAAAATGTCTAAACAAGCATCGCTATAATACTTCTTAGCTTCCAAAATTTGCTCTTGGGTTTGATCCTTGAGCCTATGAATCTTCACATGTAATGTCTCCATTACTTTATTTCCATCCATAATCTTTTCTATCCAATCATCTATTTTATCTAATTCCTCAATTGTATACACTTTCATCAGCATTCAATACCTTTGGCCTTTAATTGCCTATAATGCCTGCAAGTCTTTCCCCCAAGTATGTATTGTAGACACCTAAATTTGATTACACTATTTTAGTAATCCTATTTAGTTATCTAAAAAGGCATTATTAATTAAATTTCTATTTAATTAATCCTTTGTCATCCCCTAGTTGATTAATTTAATTAATCATCTATAGTCCTAATTGATAAATCAAATAATCTATTATTTATCAATTAAATCCTTTTCTCCTATTCCAAAAATCCCCATTTATTAAATAAATCTATTTGATAAATGAAATCCTCAAGTTCAAAAACCCCTAACCTATCTCTAATCCTCCATTTAGCCTAATCCACCCCATCCACCCATACTAACCAAGCTTAGCCACTAACTCACCCACCCTCATTAATGACATCCACTTGCACATCTCTAACATCCCTAATCTAATCCTAAACCCAAGCCTAATCCACCCCCTAATGTTGTCACATTCCTTAAACAAGTTTAAGACTTTCCTAATCCAAACCAAAGTCTCCCCTCAAAAAACCCAACCACTAAGTCATGAGTGCTCTTACAAAACATAAAAGACTCTTACAAGCCCACTCATGACTCTTACATCCATCTTACACACTCTTCCCTCTTCCACACTCATTCCTCTTACATCCCTCTTACATACTCAACCCCACTCATCATGCCTTTAACCAACCCTTTACCCTACCCTCTCACACTCATCCTCCTTGTGACAAGTGTCACCTTCCCATTGGTGCTAAACAAGCACAATCCATGTGCTCCCCTTTGAGTGCATCTTAGCCCTCCTTAAGCCTTCATCCATCCTTGCATCTAAGCCCTCCATCCCTCTACCCCTTAGCCTATAAATTGAATCCCATCCCAAGCCATTTCATCAACAATCTTTGAGCTAAAGTTACCATGCTATTTTGAGAACCAAAGCCATCAACCATACCCTTATAATGCCAAATTGAGAGCTCACAAAGCTACCAATTTGCCATTACCCATCTCCATTGAAGCAGCTTTTGAGCATCTTGAGCATACATCCACAGCAAAAGGACACATCTACAGAATCAAGAAAGCATGGAGTGCTTTTTCTTGTGAGGTTTGCACTTCTTGTTTTCTTCCTTTGTCTAAGCATATATGTGAATTTAGTTTTTGGTTTGTGAATGTTTACTTCATTTGTTAATGTTCTTTGCATACTGATTCTGGTTCTACATGTACTTCATCCATCGGACCAAAATCTTGATTCAAAATGGCTACTAGCATATCCATATTCTAATGCATGGCATGTAATAGCTTCAAATTTCCTTGAATGATCTATACACCTTTCTCTTCAAAACTTTCTTTCCGTTGTTGACAAGCTTTCAAAAATGGGTCAATGTTGACCGTCTCCTTATCTCTTTTCTCCAATGTTGCGTTTAAAGTTTCCTCGGGATGTTTAGGGTCTAAGGGACCAAAAAATTCCCTTAGATATCCCTTTATGATCTCATTTTGTCACCGAAGTGTTATCAATTTTGCCCCATCCTATTCTAGGCTCCTGAATACCTCTTTCATCCCTGTTGTAACCATCAGCTTAGCATTATCCAAGGTAGGTTTCTCAAGCATAACCTCCTTGATCTGATAATCTCATGGAGTAAATTCTTCAACATTTGAATGTGGAGGAGGGATAGCCACATGAGCAAACAAGTCCTAGCCCTGATCACTCATAATGAAGGCTAATGCCTATGCATCTTTTGGTGGTGACTAAGGTTTCTTTAGAACTTCAATTAATTTCATTCTATCCTCCTCTTCAGTGGTGAACTGTTGCTTCTCATTTCTTATTACTTCTTTCCTTAGCCACCTTGGGATATTCTATAGTGGGGATTTGCCTTTTGAGGATGAAGGAGTTAACTCGGCTATGCCCTTTCCCTTATCACTCCTTCCTGGAGTCTTCTCCTTTTGTGAGAGATCTGCATTGGGAGTTCTTGTGTTCATAGAGTCTACAATCCTCACCTTGGTGTCTTGGGAAGTTTGCTGAGGTTGTTCACTTATCTGCTCTTCTTCCAACACTTCCTTGGTGGATACTTGCTCTCTCTCTTCCTCTTGTCCTACTTATACATGTTCTTCTTCATTATTTGGAGGAAGGGGAGTAACTAAACCTTTATCCACACAAAATGTAACATGATGTGGTGACGGTGGAATTATTTCAGGTCCTTGTATCTGAGGTGGAAACTGAATCCAATCCTCCTTTTGAGGTTGATTAGTTGGAGTGTCAACTATCTTGTCCCCCACCAATTCAGTACTGACAAGCATGCAATCAAAATCTGACATCTCAAAGACATCAGTGCCTTCCACATCTTTCTCATCTATCCACTATTGCATTTCATCTTTCGATGTTGTAGTCTGAATAACCTACTCAGGAATAGGTGGTGGTGTGATTGTGGAGCTTCTTCTCCTTTCTGACTCTATAGCTCTTGTGAGACATTAAGTCCTCTAGTTCAAAGGTAAATTATCCTCTTCATCCTCATCATCCTCATATTCTGCTTCTTCAAGAATAGGTTCGAGGATTGATGGGAAAGGAATCACTTTCCTATTGACCTTTTGTCTCCTCTTTACTAGAGTCTTAATCTTTCTTCTCTTCTTAGGCATGGAGGGGGAGGCTTGTACCTACTGCTAAGGTATTTCTGGGGTTTCCACTTCATCTCCTCCTTGTCCTTGTTTAGTGGGTGGCACTTGAGGATTGTCTTGGGTCTCTGTAGTGGCACTTGAGAATTCCTTTTTCCTTTTCCTTTTCCTTTTTGAGCCCAATAATACCCAGCTGGTCTATCAAGTTGGTGCACCATTTTTGGTCTTACTGGTGACTAGGCTGTAAATGTAGGCACTGTGACCTTCGCTCCTCAACCTTTAGCTGGAAGGGCTTGAGCATGGAAGACCACTATTTTAGGAATTGGATCAAGTTTGAAAGGCCTCTTGATCTAATCATTTTTCAATTTGATGACATGCCTTGCCCTATGATTAATGTTCGAGTTCTCTTCTTTATCAATCTTGACATTCATTATAGGTCTGTCACCCATCTTATCCCTAATAAAAAATGGATCAAGAAGATCCATTGTATCCTATTGAACAATCTTCAATGGAATCTTGATCTTCAAAGCACTCTCTACTAGATACAAAGTCATCCTACAATAATCCCTTATGCGTACATCATAGTCATTTGTTGCATTCATCCAATGATCTTCAAGGGCATCTTCATGCTGAAATATTTTACCTGCTAAGTATTGCACTCTCCCGATGTTATCAAAATAAGGTCAAGGGGAATTATACTCATCCAAGGGATACTCATCCCATTCACATTCAAAAGATGGAATATCTTGCCTCTGGTCCATCCTCCTAAAAGGTCTTATAGTCGTAGGCCACATCTAACATATTTTGTGCTACTTTCTAACTATTTCATACACAAACAAGAGTCGTCGAGAGATCTCTAGGAGAATAAGTCTATCACTGGGATACCTAGGGAGCTTCTTAGGGTTGAGAGTTGTACCTGCTACCCTCAAATATGTAAATGTTCAAAACTGGATGTAGTGAGCTCCGACTTCTAATATCTTTGCAATTGCCTCTACTGACATCCTCTTCGCATAATCCCCCTCTATAAACTGGATTATTACGAAGATGAAAACATCATTTACAATCCTATATTCCTTGCTTTTCTCTGAAAGCTTCTTCTTTACTAGCTGAGGGTATACAATGTAAGGCCATGTATTTGCATCCTGCATGCTACCTTTCTTATAGAGCCCTAGATAATCTGTTACTCTTGCAGCTAGCAAGTACACCAAGTATGATGTCATGTAATAAAATTTGTTGTTCTTCACCACCACCAGCTACTCACCCAAGTTCTCACTGAGAGTAGAAGCCCAATCAAGTGGCATCTCTACTTTTTTTATCGTCTCAATAAAATGCACCATAAAAATGTTTAGGTGTCCAGCTGCCGACAAACCCATAACTCTACTTAAGAGTATGATCGAATATCCAATATCTTCCTTCATATAACCTCTTGTCATATCCACTCTACCTTCTTTTCACCCTAGAGGAGTCTTCTCAATGAGGTATGAAGATTGGATGATCTTAGAAGCTTCATTAATATGTTCCCTATACCATCTCTCTGCTTGCTGATAGGTTAATCTAAAGAATTAATCTACTCTTGGGAGATGGAACACCTTTTCAATGTTCTTGGGTCAGAGATCGAGGATGATCTCTCCCGTAATGCTCCTAACTACCCTTTCTTTAGGAACTTAATGCTCTACGAGTGTCATAATTAATTCTGAGGATTGCACTAACACTGGATGTGATGCTGCACTAATAAGCCCTGATCAGATCAACACAGATATCATCTAAGACCTTTCTGTGGGTTGGTTGCACAATGTCAAGAATGCACCCAAATCTATGTGACCTAAATTTGTGTACCAGATTTATGAGTACTCATCCTAAAATCATGATTTTGTAGGAATGCCTTGAAACTTAAATACCATGGGCTTTGGGACCATCTTTTCTGTAAGGGAGGACGATGAGGATGCCATTGAATTTACACAAAAATACGTTCATTAGTTTGGAGTTGAAGAAAAAATGATTAAATCAAACCCTAAAGGTGACATGATCAAAATCCTAAAAAACCTAATTGTTCAAAATCTCTCAAAACCCTAATTTTACACCTTTTTTGCAAAAAAGGGCACACCTGGCACACCTGATAGGTGCACCTTGTGCACCTTTTGTTAGCAAATTTCATTATAGAATGTGGGGTGTGCATCACATCACTTAAGACGATCAAATTTTTCTCATTTAAGGTGTGCAGTAGCACACCTCATGAAGTGTGCTATTGCACACCTTAAATGAGGTTTTACTTAGCTTTTAAAGGTTTTTTCAAGTTTTTTAGTGGAAAAATAAGGTGGATAGTAGCGCACCTAGGTAGGTGTGCTACTACGCATCTTACTTAAGGTTTAACGCTTAGTTTTGATGTCTTTGAATTTGAGCACTAGGCGGGAGGATGCACACCTAAACTAGTGTGGGAGTGCTGTGTGACAGAGCTTGGAGAACATAAAATGAAAGAAGTAGGAAGGAGAAGGCATGGGGTGGGGGTTATATAGACCCCACGCACCTTTGGTGCTACGCAGGTGCACATCTGCGCACCACCAAAGGGGAAATACCTCTCCCTTTTGTAATTTGGTGCACTAGCACACCAGTTGAGGTGTGTTGGTGCGCCTTGCTTTTTGCAAAAAAGATCTTGATCTTCCTCAAAAAATTTGTTTGTTGGTTTCTCAATTTTTTAGTTGGGACTTGCACTTGACCAAAAACCCTAAAAAGACTCGGACCCTGGACTAGGGATTTGGAAAGCCAAAAAAAATAAAGTAGGGGGTCCCCATTTCTAGTAGAAATGGGGTGTGTGTTGTGAGACCACAACACCTTGCTACCCCAAGTAGATCATCCCACCCACCCCAACCAAATCACAGTTCTTTATGGTGATCAATCAATTCTAATCATTTTGACAAGAATTGGCAAGGGTCTTATTTTAAGGGGAGACTTATTCACAATCCCACCATCGAATACTGGCATAGGGTTCATAGGCTACTCAACAATGTGCCAAGTAGTCACATTTTAGGTATGACATTATTTCATCATAGGACCCAGGTCTCTAGTAAGTTTAGATAGTGAGGTAGGTTAGTCGGTAAGCTTAGTCGTGTCTTATGTTTATGTCATTAGCTAAGCCAGCCATCATTGTGACTTAGGTAGTTTAGATGGGAAACCAGCCGAGGTGTAGATGGGAACCGACCTATGTATATAAGTTAGGAGGTGTAGATGGAAACCCATCTAGGTTAGTCTATTCGATCATAGCACCAACCAACTCAATAGGTGAGGCTTAATGCCTGTTCTCATATTTGGTTGGTTTAGTTGTGCTCTTAGCTAATGATGATACATCTTTATACATGTAACATATGTCATTTACAAGTTGTGTTATTGCCATTGCTCCGATAATTTTGACGGATAACTTGATTTTTATATCTATTTGATTCCCCTACCTTTTCTAGTGGTAATGGTATTTATGAGATTATTGACTTACATAGGTATTGTTGGTTGATCCATAGGTGTAGGTAGAACCTTTGCTTGCATTGCTCTTGCCATTTGCCTGCCCTAAAATTCTATGAGAAAAAAACATTAGTAATACCAAGGGTAGCATCGATGTAATACCCCATGACTATAAGCCACTAAAGCATGCATAGATTTATTCAATTGAAACAACCCATTGAATAGTAGGGGCACTACCTATAGCCAATAATATTACACAAAGACCTAGCCCATATGCACAGTTTGAACCAATACAACAACGCCTATACTAGAGAGAGCCCTTTGCATGGATCTCAAATCACTTTGTGCATGCAAAAAAATAGATAGGGGGTGCCCAAATCAAGGCCCACCCTGTAGCTTTCCATTCTTCTAGCTTAAGATTAATGCCACTTGCTATAGTAAGGAATATTAATTAGTCAATTAATACGCTCATAACAATTGATGATTCCCTTCAATAAATCCCCTTATTAATAAATAAATACCATTAGCTTGCTTCCCGACCATAATCACCCTAATTTATGGACACAGAACCCTCTGGACATACAAATACATAGCTTATATGTAGTGCCATGGGCAGATCCCCATTTGGATCTATACAGAACTCAGTGATGTTGTAGGGTCAAGCATTACTACGATATGAATTGAGTGACCTACTGGGGTATATGGTCTCGTAGTGTCTTATCTGAGTAGCAGTCCTTTTGACTTCCTAATATGTGGTTCTATACGTAACATGCCCCATAGAATAGTAGGGGGTTATTTATGTGGGCAGTTTTGCACAATTATTCATTGCTCCTAAGCAATTATCCAGCCATTCTGGAAGGTGCTAACCTTGAGAATAGTAGGCATTATATGTTATTTTTCTTCATTGTCTGAACAATTCTCCTTTATGACCGGGGCCAACCTTGAGAATAGTAGGCTTTATCTTCTATTTTGCTTCATTATCTGAACAATTCTCCATCATGGAAAGGGCCAACCTTGATAATAGTAGGCATTATCTACCCATATAATTGATAGGGCATCCCCAGTAGGGGATGCTGCTTACTATTCTAAAGGAGCATCCCTTGTTCCATAGTAGGGGTCATTGCTAAAAAGGTTTCACTTATCCATTGATCCCCTTTAATTATCTAAAAAGGGGCAATAGTAGGGGTCGGACATAATTTCAAGGGGCTGAATAATTATCGATTGATCCTAAGCCCTTGAGAATAGAAGGGGGATGTAAGGATTTATTATTCACTTCCTTATAATGATGTTTGTAGTCAAACATAGCCCACCTCTATATATCCTGGGGTCTTGAATATAATTTTAGGGGGCCTAAAGAATTATCCACCCATTATTTCTATTGGGTGAACATGCATGCTATATGTGCTCAATTATCTATTGTTGGTTGATCGAAGAGGGGTCAAGGACCTACCACTCCTAGTTACTCACCCATGCAAATGACCTATCCTATTGAACACCCCATGTTGGTGATGCCCGGAGTGATTCCCAATTCCAACAAATAAAAGAATGTAGTTGGTTGGTGATCAGAGGGACTGGGCTATCAGAGTCACCACTTCGCTTAATAGCATCCAAAATAGTTCAATGCATACAAAGGCATATTCCTTATGGAAGAGCAACTAAAAATTAACTCAGGTGATCCAATAAAATCTACATCCTATTGGGCCAACAACATAAGATCCCTAGTAAGCACCACTCCCCCTTTGAGATTATTCAATAGAGACATGGGCAGGGTAGATCTCTTGGCAATATGAATAAGTAGGACAAGTTAGAGTTGCCATTTATGGCAACTTATATATCAGGATTAGAAGACACAGCTTACAAATAAAGGTCTCATAATCAGGTACCAAAAATTGTCTAAGTATCAGATAATTTTATTGGCAGTATAGAGACAGTTTTGGCATGTGTAGTCTATAGAGTAATATTTGGCACGTGTGCACTTGAAGATTGTTAGTACAGAGTGTTCTGATGATGTGTGCAAGAGTGCAGTATGATATAGATAGTATGACATTGGATAGAATGATTTCACCAGTAAAGGCAATGAACAAAGCAGAACAAAGCACATCAATAATTTGGTATTTAAGAGTTAAGGAAGTATTTTGGTGACAAAAAAATTACTTCACTAATTAGGGATTATATCCTAGGTGTTAAACCTAAGTTATCAAGAATTAATTTTTTATTATGCCAAGTGTGTGAATGCTTGAAGGCCGACATGACAAGTTTTGTAGAGAGGAAAGGTATAAGTAAAAGATCATGACATGTGATGTAGTGTGGCAAAATGTGTAATATGTGAATATGTTGAATATGATATGCAAACTTATGTGAAATCTATGCAAGGAATATATGATGCTAATTCTGATGTATGATCAGAGATATGCAAAGTACAACATACAACAGTAAAGAGGTTTTTGTATCTATCTCTTTGTATATAATAATTGCATTGTATAATTGCATGTTTGGGTAGTGGGCTCATCTTGCATACATTTTGTATTTGTAATACCAACTCCTAGCAGGGCTGAAGCAACTCCTAACAGGGTTGAGGGTTTTAACTAGGCCTAGTCCTCTAACAAGGACCGAGACACTATATGTACTTCATAGACTCCTAACATATCCTTAACTAGATTCCTTTGTTTGGTGGATCATTTTGCGAGTACCATCCCCACTGGGGTTTTCCCTTGGCTAGGGTTTCCCTAGTTAACAAAATATGGTGTTATGAGTTCTTCTTATGTACGGTTATATTTACTATTCAACATTGTTGGTTTTCTTTCATATGCATGTTATAAAGTAATTAACAATATTGAGTTGTGGGCAAAAGTTTTTAGAATACCTATTCACTCCCCCCTCTTAGTATTACTTATTTCTAACAATTAGTATTAGAGCCCAATTACTCAAAAGAGGCTTAACAACTTGAGTAAGATCCCTGTGGATATGGAACAATTGTAGAATAATCTTGAACAAGCCCTTGAGCACATTGATCTTCTTACTAAAGAAATAGACATCTTGAAAGAAAGGTATGAAGATGCAAAATATCACATTGGGAAATTGAAAGATAAGATTGATCATCTCAAATCTAGAAAAAAACCTAGACAACAGACAAATGATAGTAATGAGGTAGCAACCTTAAAGAAAGAAAATGAGATTTCAAAACATGAGTTGAAGATTGTTGAACTAAAACTGAGTCTAAAGAAGGATGATAGCAAGATTGAATCAGATCTAAAATCTGAGAATGCATATCTAAGATCCCATCTTTCTAAAGTAACATTTGAATTGGATTCTATCAAAATAGAGCATACAAAACTTGAGAAGTACAATATTATTGTGAAAGGAGAATTGACCCAGGCTAAGCAACAATTAGAGAAGATATATTCCAGTAGTGAGAAAATTGATGAACAACTATTCTATCAGAGATCTTCTTATGATAAGACATGTCTTGGATATCTCATTGGAGAAAAAATAGCAAATAAATCTAAAGCTAGAAAAGAATTAGATCTAGTTGTTGAATCTCTAAACCTAAGAAGAATGATTAGAATGAAATTGAGCCAAGTAAATTTCATAAAGTACCTAAAGAAGTTGAGCAACAAAATCAACCCGAGAAATGTGATGAACCCAAATAAACAAAGCAAGTTGAACCACCTAGAGAGGTAAGATATGAATTAAAAGGTAGATGTTTTTTATGTAATGAAGTTGGTCATGTGAAGAGAGATTGTATAGGTAAGTCTTTGAAACCTATTACTAATTTCTATTGTTATAATTGTCATAGTTCTGGTCATAGAGCGGTTGATTGTAGCAAACCTAAGTTTGATATTAATAATGGCAATATTAGAATGTTTAGGGATACTAACCTTACAGGTAATGGAAGATAGAGATCCTCAAGTAGATCTAATGAAGGAGAAGGAGCTAATGGAACAAGGAGAAACATTACATGTTACAAGTGTAACAACTTTGGATACATTGTGAGGAATTGCAGAGCAACAATCAATCCGAATGGACCAAATCAGAGAAGGAGTACACTTGTATGTCAGGTACGCAATAACTTTGGTCACATTGAAAGATTTTTTAGAATAGATATGGGGAAAATCAACAGGAACCCAAACTTTAGAAGGAACAACAACAAAAATGACAGAAGGAATGACAGTAGCAATAATAGTCAGAAAGATGCACTCAAAGAACATGTTGAAGAATTCAAGAAGGTATTTGTGAAGGAAAAAGATCCATCAAGTTCACATGTGGTATTAGAAGAACAATATTTTGATGGACTTGATCAGAGATTGAAGTCATCCATTGTGTGTGATTCATCTTATTTGAATTAAGCACTTTCCCATTGAAGACAAAACACCAAAAAGAGAGAATAGAGGTTAGAGATTGAGTTAGAAGTTGAAAAGTTGGTAGAAGGAAAAGTAGATTGTAAGGAAGATCTAGTTAAGAGCACAAGTCAATTAGAGATTGCAGGAAAATGTACAAATGAAAAGAAGTTTACTAATATTCAGGAACAACTTTTTGCAGATTGAGTAGTTGCATAATCAATGCAAAGTTCAATTTGAAATGATTTAAAGGATGCAAACAAGATTGTATGTATCATTCAATCTTGTGAAGAATTAAAGAGCATTTGAGAGTGATCTGACAACAAGTTGAAGCTGAATTAAAGTGTTTTCAAGTGTGAAGTAATGAAAGCCCTAGTTATACGCAAATCAAATATTCTTTGAATTTACAGTTGAAAATTTTTAATTTTTTTTAATCAAATTAATGGTAAACCCTACTATGAGTGATGTTAATGAGAGGTTGTGATACAAATTCAAGAAACACCCATTTGTATCTTTGGAAGATGATCCTTTTGGAGCATTTTCACAAGTTCTACCAAATGTATTACATGTAGAGGATATGAGGGCATACATTCACTGTAAATTTGAGACTATTGGTGACAGTGACATTCATAAGGACTTGGATGTGGTGTGTAACAATGATTTGTCTTTGAAGAAAGGTTTTCAACACCTACAAGAGTTGAACATTATCAGACACATGTTTTATATAGAGTTTGATAACCATAAGTGGACTAGAATCATCTTGAGCAGAATCCATAAGGGAATATTTTGGGTAGGAGACATTCTTATTATGATTGACAATGACATGCTTCATAGGCTTACTGGATTAAGCAATGAAGGGAGCAATCTAGTGAATGAAAAGAATGTAAAGAAAATGGTTGAAACCAATTTTAAGACCAAGTCAAATGGGATAAACATGAGAATTGGCTTGATAAAGGAGGATGATGTAAGAATCATCAACAAAATTATAGGGTATAAGATGAATTATAGTTCAAGACTAAATTATGTACCTGTTAGATTCATCCATGCAGCATATCTGATGATAGTAAAGAAAGAGAAAATTAATGTGTGAAATTGTGAAGCAACAATTGCTTGACAATATTGATCAGTTAAAGAGGACAAAGAATGTAGTGTTCAAATTTGAATAATTGATAACTCACCAATTCTTTCAAGTTATCAAAAAGTTTTTGGGTATGCCAGATTATGAATGGAATGGAAACAAGTGCACAATGAACCTGATCACTTACCACTACAGAAGAAAACTAGAGGAAAGAATTACTAAGGACATAACAAAGATGATAAAGAGTTTCCAATAAAAAATGAAGGGAGATTCAAAATTCCACCCTCACTAGTAGAAAAAGTACAAAGATGACATATGTTTCATGATTGAAACCATGTCACCTATATGGAAGTGGTAGAACCTAGAGTTAAGTTCATAGACCCTATGGGCTATGATTTGAGCAAAGAACTAATAAAAATTTATGCGAAGATCATCCTGGAGTCTGACAGAGATAAGGAATGCCCTAGATGGGGTACTTTTGAAGAAAATATGAGAGAAGTTCATAGTGAATTGTATAACAAAGAAATTAAGAAGAAGGTAGAGAAAAAGATTGAATCAATTCTGAAAGAATCTGTTATGACTAGAAGTGAGTTTGAAGAAGTAAAGGGTATTTCCTTGGAGATGAAGACATGTGGACAAACTGAAGTACTGAAAGCTACACCCCTTGCAGTGGGAGGACCTATAGAAGGAGTTACTGTAGCAGGACCTTCTTCATAGGTACCTACTGCCCCTTATGCCGTAGTTGCACAAGTAAAACCCACTGTTGTACAACCTATTCAATCAAGGAAAGATGAAGAAGAAGTTGCCATTTTTGAAGAAAAGACAATGATAAGGAAACCTGTAAGAATTTTTAAGGTCAAGATTGAACCTACTAAGTCCTCATCAAGAAAAAGAGTTAAACAACAGTCCAGTGGACCAGAAAAGAGAAGAAATTTATTATAAATGATTGAGTCTAAGTCTAATGATGAAGAAGAAGAAATAAAGGACAAACCTACTGAGAAGGTAGTTGCAGAGGGAAGAATGTCAACTAGAAAGAAGGCTTGGAAACTCAAGGTAGAGAACCTAAATGCTCAAATCATTGATAATGATAATTTTGTTCAGTTGAACAAGTATTATAGCTTGTATAGTAATATGGATAGACTACAATTAGAAAATATAGTAGTTAGAAACATGATTTTAAAGAGCTAAATATTCAAGGACATTCAAAAGAGTATTCCACAAGACCTATATAGTAGGCTTCTAAATAGGAGAAAAAGAGTTGGTGATGAAGACAAAAGAATAAGAGAAAATCTAATAAAGAAGTTTTGTGAAGTTAATAATGATGAAGACATGAGTAGAATACTAAATGGTACTAAGCCCTTATCAAGGAACAAAAGAAGAGTCATTCTTTTAATGGGAGGAAATTATGAAGAAGTGAATAAAGAAACTAAGGAAGCCATTGTCAAATACATGACTTTTGTACCCAGTACTATAGAGAAGAGTGTGGAGTCAGGCAGAGCAATCCCTATGACTATTGAATAAAGTACAACTAAATCAGCAGCAATGGAAGTCAAGGACACCAAGATGTCAGACTCATCTCCGCAGATCTCATTGGTATTGAAACCATGCAAGTGGACAATACTCAAATAACTATTGATATCAAACAAAATCCTTTTAAGGACTATGGACCAAACATTGTTGGCAATATAATTGGATACTCTAGCATTGATGAGGAAGAAGATGCAGAAGAAGAGAGAAAGAGGAAGAGGAGAATAAAAGAAAAGAGGAGGAGAATAAGAGGAAAGAGGAAGAAAGAAGAAGAGTGAATGAAGAAAGGAAAATAAAAGAGTAGAAGATGAAAAGAAGAAGAAAGAAGGTGGGAAGAAAAGACAAGAAGAAAAATAAAATAAAAATAAAAAGGAGGAAGAAGAGGAGAAAAGAAAAGTAGAAGAGGAGAAAAGAAAAGTAGAAGAGGAAAAAAGAAAAGAAGAAGAGAAGAAAAGAACAAAAGAAAAGCAAACTAAGGAGAAAATGAAGCATGGTTGGAAAATTGTGATGCAAGAGTCTTCATTCAAACCACATCTTAAGAATGTGACTATAGAGGTGGATAAGGTAATCTTTCAACATGAAACATATATACTGCTAGCTATTCCTATGAAAGATAAATCACCCTTGATCCCTATACTATCAACAACATCTAATGATGACGACTAGAAAGGTCTCATATCTTCCTTGAGCAAGTTATTAAAAAGGAACAAGATAGTGAAAACTCTAGAAAGAACCTTGAGAGAAGTCTTGGAAAGAATGCAGAACATAGTCAATTCAAAGGTGACAAAGCCAGATTTGCAGCAGAAGGCAAAGGAAATGGTGAAACTCTTTGATGCAGAGTTTGCAATTGTATCAGACATTGCATCAATCTAGGCCCAAACAGAGCATGATGCACAATTATTTGATACAGCTTGCACAAATGTGCGCAGTGATCTGCAGACATTAGATGTTTGTATAAAGGAGTTGATGAGATGTTTGGAAGAAGGAAAGAAGTTACACAGACAATGTGCTATGTCCTATAGCTATTTGAAATATATTAACGATGAATTCTCAGTTTGGATGAATGAGCTCCAAGAATTCATAGACAAATTGAAGCAACCTGATGCAAACATTGAGGATGTTGAGGCAGAGATATCGAAAGTCCATGATGCTATCAGGATTAGTGAACTAAACAAGGAAAGGGTGACAAAAAGATTCTCTATATTTAGAGAACATCTCTCACTGAAGATCAATATGCTACAGAAGCAATTGGAAGAATGTCTTGCTGCTAAGACTTCTTATGAGAAATTCATGTATACTAACCTGAATGCAGTTGAGGTAGCATCAAATGCATTTTGTGCACTTTTGAGCACCATAGAGGTCATGAGAGACACTTGGAAGAAAAATCTTGAGAGGCTAAAGACTAATTTTGTAGATTGCATATCAAGAATCTCAAGTTAAGCTAGAAAAGGTAACTCAAAATTTTGACTAGTAAATAAGTTTTGACACCTTTGTCATTGATGTCAAAGGGGAAGAGAAGTTTAGGAAAATTGTATAAATTACATGTTTAAGAAGAGTATATAGAAATGGGGAGCTTATCTATTGTAATAGGAGTTATAAGGATAGATGGTTATAAATTTAATGATACACAATTTTGTATTTTGAAGTTTTGAAAATTTTGTAAAGGCCATTTTGAAGATTATTTTTGTACAACATTTTGGGACTTAGCCAATTTTCCCATATGTTGTCGCCAATGCCAAAGGAGGAGATTGTTGGAAATATGGCTAAGTAGGACAAGTTAGATTTGTCATTTATGGCAACATATATCTTAGGAATTGAAGGCATAGTTTACAGATAAAGGTCTCACAGTCAGATAATTTTTTTTGTCTAAGTATCAGATAGTTTTACTAGCAACATAGAGACAATTTTGGCATGCATAGTCTATAGAGTAATATTTGGCACATGAGCACTTGAAGATAGTTAGCATAGAGTGTTATGATGATGTGTGCAAGAGTGTAGTATGATATATAAAATATGACATTAGATATAATGTTTTCACCAGTAAAGGTAGTGAATAGATCAGAACAC
The DNA here is from genome assembly GCA_028749045.1 of Cupressus sempervirens. Lineage (NCBI taxonomy): Eukaryota > Viridiplantae > Streptophyta > Pinopsida > Cupressales > Cupressaceae > Cupressus > Cupressus sempervirens. The sequence continues at coordinate 1,499,276 of JAPHAW010000012.1, forward strand.
AACACATCAGTAATTTGGTATTTATGTGTTAAGGAATTATTTTGGTAACAAAATAATTACTTAATTAATTAGGGATGACATCCTAGATGTTAAACCTAAGTTAGCAATAATTAATTTTGTATTATGCCAAGCGTGTGAATGCTTGAAGGCCAACAGAGCAAGTTTTGTAAAGAGGAAAGGTAAAAGTAAAAGATCATGACATGTGAAGTAATGTGGCAAAATGTGTAATATGTGAATATGTTGAATAAGATTTGCGAACTTGTGTGAAGGCTATGTGAGGAATATATGATGTGAATTCTGATGTATGATCAAAGATATGTGAAGTACAACAAACAATAGTAAAGAGGTTTTTGTATCTATCTCTTTGTATATAAGAATTGCATTATATAACTACATGGTTGGGCAGTGGGCTCATCTTGCATACATTTTATATTTGTAATACCAAGTCCTAACAGGGTTGAAGCAACTCCTAATAGGGTTGAGGCATTTAACAGGGCCTAGTCCTCTAACAAGGATCGAGACACTATATGTACTTCATAGACTCCTAACAGGGTCAATATGCTTAACTGGATTCCTTTGTTTAGTGGATATTTTGTGGGTACCATGCCCACCAGGGTTGTTCCTTGGCCAAGGTTTCCCCAGTTAACAAAATATGGTGTTATGAGTTCTTCTTGTGTATGGTTATATTTACTATTCAACATTGTTAGTTTACTTTCATATACAAGTTATAAAGTAATTAACAATATTCAATCATGGGCAATAGTTTGTAGAATACTGATTCACCCCCCTCTTAGTATTACCTATTTCTAACAAGATCTTATAGTTTAAGCTTGAAGGCTCACAAAGAAATTCCAAGCGGGGTCACAACCTACTATAAAGGAAGTACGGGTCACTAATAGATCTAGCTAAGTTGGTAAGTTTGTTGCTCTAGGGCTTGAGCTCCATAGCTCGTGGCCTTGGTTCAATATCCTCCAAGGAAAACCTAGATGCACTAGTAGAAGCAGATCTAACAAAGGTAAAAATAAAAGCAATCATTTTGATATTAAGCATCATTGGAAGCACCGAGGCGTTTACTAAGACTTTCCCTGTCAGCCCATTAAAGTTTCCCAAACTCACTTGAACTGCCCCCCAATTAGAGTTGTTTCCACCTCCCCCCACCCCTATAATAGTAGGGCATAATTTGTCTACTGGGGGGCAACGGGGTTTTTGTAGTTCATAATTATTTTTAGTAGTTGTGATGCAAACTATAGTAAAATTATTGCATCAAGAAGTTACCTTCACTCTTGATGTTGCTTCTATCCCCACTATTACCTCTTCTAGATTTAGGATTAGTGTCTAAACTAACTGGTACTCTTATTGTAACCCTATGCCTGACACTGTGTGCTAGGGTAGCACATTAGGTATAGGTATTTGTGCTAGCAACTTGCTAATCCATTAGTTGCCCCCTAGTGTGTCCCATTAATTGTATGTACATAATAGGTTCATGATTCTTATCCTATGGTAAAAAAATCTTGGCTCTGTTGGGGATAGATCTCGTCTTGTATAGATAGATAGAGATAGCTTACCCACCCATCTAGATCTCATCATGTATAGATGGCCTGCACAGATGATTAGTAGGTATGGAATAATTGGGCAGAAAAAGGAGGTACTAACTACTACATTCAAGGGGCCACCCATAGAAGAGTAGGACATCCGAGGAATGAAAAACATCGAGGGTGTTAGTGAACAAGTTTTTCCTTCTTTTTAAATAACTAATTTAAAAACTAGAACTTCTCAAAGGAAAGGCAAATTCACAACAATTGAGTTCCTAGAAAGTGAACTCTCTCCATTTAAAGGTGTAGCTCCCTTAAATGATTGTTCAATTAAAACCTTTATTAATAAAGAATAGCTATGCACATACTTTTTACTATAAAATATCAAAGGCATTAAAACATTCTCTCATAAACATAAAGAACATTATAGATTCTTCAAAATATCAATACCAACACAAGCAATAGGACTTATATTCAACATAGACACAAGAGATAAATCAACAAACTTGAATAAGGAAAAGGTTATATCAACTACTTCTTTCAAAGCAAATTATGATCATTGTAAGCTTAAGATTATCTTTCATAAGAAATTCATCCCACACCAAATAGAACCATAAGATTCATGTGCAAATTAACCAACTAGAAAACCTTAAGACCTTTTTGTATTCGCCATGAAAATATGACAGTAAAATATAGCAAATGCTTCAAAAGTAATTTAAAAACAAAAATAGAGTATATGTATCATGATAGTCAACCCCACTAACATCAACAAAACCAACACATATAATCGCACAAGGCTTCCAAATTCAGTTTTAAAACTAACTCCAAAAGGAGTTACTAATTAGTAGAGTTTTGAATGAGCATCTTGGGAGCAACTACTTAGAAAAAAGAAATAAACTATTGGTCGACGGCCTCTAACCCCTATCTAACTACCAGTCATGTTGGTGGAATCAACTCGATGCTCCTAATTCATGGGGATATCTCCACTAGCCTTTTTCAATTCCTTGTGTGCCAACATGAACTCAATGAGATCTTTCTATTTGGGTACACCCAAATACTCCAGCCTTAACTACCACATGGTTAATATCGTGTGTGTGTCTGTGTTCAAATTTCCTGTCCTAGGATACTAAATGATCATCACAGATGATTATCATGTAGTCCACACAGGTTGCAGTCATGAAAATTTTAATTAAGACCTCCTTGGCTTATTTCATGGCTTTCAGCTTGTCCTAGCAAGCTGATCCAATGTCCTTCACATCCTTATTTGGTCAGTCCTCATTTTCCATGATACCGACATTAATGCACTTCATGTCGTTGCTCAAAATTTGTTTCAGGAACTCCAATTCTTTCAATAGCTTAGAGCTTTCATCCAACTTTTCTCAATCACTACATTCCTCCACTCCAAGTTTTCTCTAGATATAAATAGAAAGTCAATGTCTATGCTGACATTTGGTTTCTCAATAAGGAACTTATCTACCCCATACTCTTGAATCTCACTGATATGGATGATAAATTCATCCCATTTCTCCTTCTTTGATTCACAAACATTAAGTTTTGTCTCTAGATTAGTCATTACCTTATCAACCTTCATCTTTGTTTCAATGAAGCGAGCTATATAATTGACTTCACAAGAAATCATAGAATCAATCCATTCATTAAATGCACAGGTGAGTGATCTATCCCCTTTTACCTAGTCAATGAAATTCTAATTAGCTGGAGAAGTAACATCAACCATAGAGATGGCATTGGGCAATGTTTCAACATCAAGATTTTGCAGCATATGAATGTGTTTGACCATTAGTCGCATAGACTATTTTAACTTTCTCTTGTCCATCCAGTCTTTCCAAATTTTGTTTGCAGTCATTGCATTGCCAACGTTGAAGATTTTCATGTTAGCAACTTTGGATGCAAGTCCAAGGACTATCTTTTCTACACTATAATCTTGAGGCATAATATTATCAAGATCCTTGTTAGTTGTAGACTTATATACATTTTCTATCCAATGACCTATTTTCTCATCTACCTCTAGCAGTGTCTATATTTTAGGCTTCTTACTCTTAGGCATTTTGCCTAAGCATTTGCTCACCTTATTGATGCAGTTCAAGGTAGGAGAGTCCCCAAAGGAGATGTCCTAGCCCCTAGCAAACAACCACATAGTGAAATATAAATAATAACACATCGATTTCATATCCACACAATGCCAATTCTCATAAAAATATTTTCATCCAACATGCCCGACTATAAGGCCTTCCAGGTTATGACCAAATACATGAACAATTACAATAAGAGTTCAACAAGATCTTGCAAGATCCAGCCCACTAGCTAGCCTAGATCTGCAATGTGGTAGAGAACTCCAAGAAGAATCTAAACTTGTTCTCGCAAGCCACCAAGCAACCTTCTTGTTTCCCAAGCCATACTTAGCTACTAGCTCTATTCAAAATTCACTCCTTTTAGCTACTCCTTGCTTCCTCCATGTTAGATGACAATGAATCTAGTCTCCACAAGACCCTGTACTTATACTAAACCAAGCCATAGGTCAGCCTAGTCAAATTACATTAATTAAATGCACCCACATTAATAGAACCATCAAGTCACAAGTCGACTTGGTTAAAAATATTGAATACATAACATAAATTAAATACTTAGGCAATACCCCAAGTTTACAAGGCATGACTAACTCATAAGACCACATAACTGTTGACATTACAGTCATGTTTGTTATTAGTGACATAAACTTATTCAAATTGTAAACATCTACCGAGCTTATTATACAGTTAACAATGTTAACCAAGCCTTTCAGTTGCTACCGAGCTCTACAGTTTCTACCGAGTCCCTTGGACAGTTTTCAGATTGCGTCGAGCAGTTACTACCATGGTGATGATCAATAGTGTAAACCAAGCATCTCAGTGTATGCTGAATTTATCAGTGCAAACCAAGTTGTGTAGTGCTTATCGAGTTTGCAGTAATGTGATGTGAGTCTAGTGTTAACCAAGCTACTCAGTGTTAACCTAGTAACTCAATTTCTATCAAGCTCGTAGAGAATCTAGTGTTGACTGAGCTATGCAATCAGAACCAAGTGATTTAGTCTATATGATGAGTTTCACAGTATTTGCCAAGTCACCAGTGCAGACTGAGTTCAAGACTACTTGGAAGTGATCAGTATGGATTGAGCTTCTATGTCTACCAAGTGCATGGCGATGTTGAGCTTTGACAGTGGATGTCGAGTATTAGAACCTCACCGAGCTAGTCTTCAAAACTCGAGTTTCTTCATTTTGGGCCGACTTTGTGTAAACTTGTATTGTGGCTGACTTTGTAATTTGTAATTAGATTGGTATATATGTAATGTATTGTATCTCATCCAAAACAATGATAGAAGAGATGGAAGTAATGTAATAAGTAGAGAAGAGCAAATTACAAAGGCTACAATAGTATAAGGAGCAACAAAGATTTATCTATCACAACAAGGTGATTACTACATTCAAAGGAATCTCATTTAGCAAACCAAGTTGTAGATCAGAGATCAACTACTGTTTCATCCTGACAGGTGGATTAGTTAAATCCTTTTGCAAGGTAGGCTTAACAGTCTTTTGTAAATCTCTTTACTGAGTGCATACTTCATTGTATGTTTATAAATCCTTTTGCATGGTGGACTTAACAGTCCTTATTGATCCTAACATGGCAGATCATCAGAAGTGATCATTGTAAGCCTTAACAAGCCAACTTTATATTTTAGTACTGAAGCTTGTGGGTACCATCCCCACCCCAGTTTTACTTTCTATTTGGAAGGTTTTTGGGTCACCAAATTGTGTGTCAAAAGTGTTATGAATGCTTTAATGTTTTTAGTTTCTCATGCATACAATTAGATCAGAATACTGATGAAGGATTAATTGCTAATTAGAGATTAAGTTTTATTGGTTACTGATTCATCCCTCCCCTCTCAGTAACTTAGCCTATCATAATATTTCCAACAATTGGTATTAGAGCTTTGTGGTTCTCAAAGATAAGTTTTACAGCTTGAGCAAAGATCAAAGGCTATGGAGGTATTCAAACTTGACAAGGCTATTGACAATGAGAAACTTGATTTGGAATTAGCTATTGGACAACTCAAGAAAGCAAAAGAGAAACTTTCTCAATCCTTGAAAAGAAGAAGAGATCTTGCAATCCAAATGAATGATCAACTCTACATTGAAGAAAGAATTGAAGACATCCATTCAACTAATTCAGATGAAGCTGATGAAGCAATCAAAGAACTATTGGAAAAGAATAGTACTCTTCAAGAAGAAGTAAGAAAACTGAGAAGAGAGCAATAAATTCAGTCAGTAAGATTGTGTGAAGTCATGGAAGAGAAAAACAAGATAAAAGAAGAGATAGAAGGAAAGAACAATGAAATACAACACCTATCCCTTCAACAAGCAAATTTCATTGATCAGCTCACCAATACAAATAAAGAAATCATGAATCTAAGACTAGAGAATGAAATATTGCAGAATGATCTAAACACTGAAAGACAAACCAATGAAAGGATGATGAAAAATCTCAAGCAGATATGAATCAATTAAATGAGAAAAATCATTACAGACAAAAAGGAAAAGCATGAATTAGATATATAGAAGAAGGTGAATCATCCAAGTAAGGAGCTCAAAAGAATCAAAGACCTACTTGCAGTCATTGTGGTAAGATAGGTCATACATCAAACAAATGTTGGAGCAATGGAAAAGAAAAATTCAATGGAAAGTGCTACAATTGCAATAAGAATGGTCATAGGGCTAATGAATGCAAAGAGAAACCTAAGTTTGAAGGAAAATGTCACAAATGTAAGAAGATGGGCACAAATCCTCAGAATGCAAAACTAAGATATTGAACCCATCAGAGCAAATTGTAAAAGCTATATTTGGTTGGCACTATAACACTTGGTGCAGATGTCATTACTATGGAGAATTTGGACACATTGGAATGAATTGTAAGAAACATCACATGAGGAAAAGAGCTACTACCAGAAGATGTTTTATTTGTACAGAACTTGGTCAACTTGCCAAGAGCTGTATGAATACAGGAAGAATTGAATATGAAAAGAAGACAAAAGTTGATAACATCATAAAGTAGATGAGACAACAATGGGTTCCAAAATCTTTTGAAAATGCAAGTCTAAGTAATAATGATCAAGTCACTCAAGAATTGGCTGACTCCAGCATTTCCACTTGATTTCTCAAAGGAGAACTAGAACTAGGATACTAAAGAAGACATCTAACATCAGTTCCAGTTAGCAAAATGAAAGATCCAAATCAACATTCAAGATGCAAAGGGATCACTGAGTAAAGATGCCAGTCTTTATCGAGTATGGTTGGGTTGAAGACCCTACTGAGTGAGGTCAGGTTGTAAGACCCTACCAAGCAAGGTCGGGAGTAATAAAGTTTGTGTGGTTACCGAGTCATGGAAGACTCTACCGAGCGTTTAATGCAAGCAAAGTGGATGATAGTCTGTCGTTTGAGCGAATAATTGTGCCAGCCATTTATGGCAATCGAAAGGAGAATTTTGTTAAAATGGGCAAAATCGAAGTCATTTCTCACTGTGAATTTTTGAAGAGATATCTGTGCAAGGCGATCTTTAGAGCATTCAAGAAATTTGAGTGAATTGTTTTCATATTCTCTCAAACCATACCAAGTGAAGATGGCATCCACCAGCAGCAAATCAAAGAAAGGTTCAGACATGTTAGTTCGAGGCATGGAATGGAAGGCCCTAGATTTTAAGTTGAGTCTTGCCATTGTGGAAACTATAGATCCAAGTGGAGCACAGTCCCAAATTCCACCAAAGGTATTGTTAATAAATGATATTCATTTGCATTTTAAGTGTGTAATCCAAGATATTGGAAAATTGGAGATGGATGAATCATTGAAGGGGTTTTGCATTAATGGTGTGTTGAAACCAGAACATCAACATCTTGAAACAAAAGGTTTAACTCACATTTCGCATATGCCATGTGATTTCTAAATAAAATGGATAAGATATATTCTTAGTCGTGTGCACAATGGTCAATTGTGGTTGGAACAACCAGTTTTGATAACCAAGAAGATGATCCACAAGATCACTGGTCTTCCTATGTCGGAAAAAGTGAAAATGACCAAAACCCTAGGTCGGGTTGAACTGGAGAAGAAAATCCTTGCCGAGTGGGATGGAAGGGGAATGAAGATCAGTTGTGTCACTAACATGGAACTCAAGTTTGGGATACATGTCATCGCTCACAAGATTTATAGCTCGAGCAGATTGAACAACGTGTCATGTGAAGTAGTAGATTTAGCATACAAAGTGGTCAAGTATAACTTGTCACTTGACCTTGCCGAGTTATTGCTGAGCTAGTTCAACAAGAACATGGAAAGTATCAAAACTTCCAAGAACAATTCTTATAAGTTTGGTTCACTTTTGACTTGTTTATTTTTCTATGTTCAAAAGTTCTTCCCATCAAAAGGTATAGTAGTTTGGAGGAAAGATGTACCCGTTCTCTATCATATTAATGAGTATATAGATGAAATGGGAGAGAACTATGCAAGCATTATGGATAATTATTTTGATGCATTCAAGGAGAAGATGAATAACAGATTCAAGATTCCCAAGAAACTAGTTGATGATTATAAAGATGATGTTTGTTTTATGGTTGATAGTGACAAAGTATACAATCAGGTAGTTAGGCCAAGGACAGTATGGATAAAACCTGTTGGATATGAGGTAAATATAGATGAAACCAAGGACTTAATTGAGGCACTGGTTAATGAGCTTGTTTCCCTAAAGCTGCATACTTTGGAACCTATGATGAAGCAAAGGCCAAAATAGAACTTGAAATCAAACTCCCTCAGGCAGTTAGTAAAGGGAAGAAGAGAATTGCCAAATTGAAAACCAGTTCCACTCTTCTATTGATTGAAGGCAAAGGAGATGATATTGAGGATGAAGAAGCAGAAGATGAAGAAAAATAAGAGGATGAAGAGCCACTAAAGAAGAAAGGTAAGGTAATTATTACCAAGCCTGCCAAGACATCTACTACTGTGTTTACCAAAAGATCATCCAGGAAGAAAGCAGACAAAGAAGGAGGAGATGTAATCTTCAAAAGGCCTCCACCTACTTTTGAGGAAAGGATGAAAGATTTAGAATTAGGATATGGCATAACAAAATTCAAGGCATTGAAGTATGAGATTAGGACTACAGAGGAGCAGAAGAAAATAGAGGATTTGATAATATCCAAAATGGGTAAGTGGAAGTACTCCCTAGACTAGCTAGCTCAACAGATTCCTAATGTTCTAATGGAGAAAATCAAGCCAAGATGGGAGAATGTCATGAAAACTGCAAAAGACATATATGAGTAGACCCTGAGGCAACTCATGCCAAGTTTGGAAGATAAGGAGGTAAAGGAATCTTTGAAGAAAAATGAAAAAAAGCTTACTTTGAGATTCAACACTTGTCTTGTGCTATTGAAAGACATTGAGCATGTTGTGAAGAATGCTACAAACACATGGAAGAACATTTATCTTCTTCACAAACTGAGTGATTTTGTAGTTAGTGTCAGTGGAAAGGATGAGGATGATGATGAACAAGAGAAAGATGAAGATATTGATAATGAAGAAGTCACTCATTTTGACAATGTAGATGATGATGAAGAGAAATAGGGGCAGGAAGCTACCGAGGAAGATTTACTAGATGTGCAAGATATTGAGGAGACTAAACCAGTAAAGATTGTTGCAGTGGTCATAGCCTCACTTCCTCATTCTCCAAGAAAAACACTAAAAACACCAAGCCTGAAGAAAGCTTCAACAGGATTGATTTTGACTAACACTAAAAGCAAAAGCACTCAATCAATCTTTGCACCTGTCTAGCTCAGTACTTCATTGATAGAAGTGGAAAACACTTCATCTACCAAGCAGCAAGCACTTCCCTCTACATCAATTTTGGCTACACCATGTATTTCTACCATAGATATTTCGACAATGAGTGTAGTATCTACTTTCTCAGTGTGTCCTATTTCTCCAATTGTTTCCATTCCTAGCATACAATTAATAAGTGCAAAGATAGTTGAGACCAAGCCTCAACCGAGCACAAAGTTTTTGGGAAAAGGAAAAGAGAAGGAAGAAGACATAGATCTTGATGAGGAGATTGTTATTCCTAATTGGGATATCTCAAATCTCAATCCTGATCAGATGCATGTTTTTGGAGAAATTCTTCAGAAGAAATCCAAGCAACAGAGGCTTAGAGAGGAAAGAAACAAGGAATTCCAAATAATAGAAGATGCAAAGAATATCCTTGCAGAGGCATTAAATACAGAGGTTGATACTTCTCAACCAATTTTGAACCAGTTAGCTAAGGTAGTCTAGAAATTTAATGAAGATTTAAATGGACAAGAGAAATTGTTGCAGGGAGTTGAGAAGAAGTTTGAGAATAAAGTTTTGGAACTTATTGCTTAACAAGTAGTTATCCATCAAGTAGAATTATCTACTATTCTAGGCTCACTGGAGACCTCCTGCAACAATGTATCTTTACTATTCAGCAAACTCTATGATACATCAAATTTCACAAAAGAATTAAGAAATAAACTGTTAAAGATTGATGAGGATCTGAAGGCAAGTGCACAACAGCTGCAACTTGACTCAAGCTATAGCTCTACCCATTACAATAAGATCAAATTCCTAACTCATATGCAGGCATAATTGCTAAAAGAAGAAGCTAGAATAAGATCAACATTGATAAACATATAGTGCATGATTCTCCCAAACACGGATGCATTGAAGAAACACATTGCACATGCAAAAACGCTCATCCATTTCAAAAACTTCTCCATTGTAGACCATATGATAGAACTATCAGCAGAAGTGCAGATTGCATTGCACACATGCAAGGTGTTGCAAGAAAATTGGGACAAGAATTTGGCACTTATCTTAAAGGTACATTTAGATTTCTTGTCACATTTTGGCATTACTGTATAGTATATATAGCATAAATCTTTGGCATTAATGTCAAAAAGGGGGAGAAGATGTATATAGATGTATTGTGTAAAGGAAAGATGTACAATAAAGAGAAGAATATATATATAATGTGAAAAGATGTATAGTATACTATATATTATGTATGAGGGAGCATTATAATATTATGCATGTACAACTCTTACAAAAAAAAAATTTGAAAAATCTCAAAAACAATATACTCTACCGAGTCAGAGACATCAGGTGATGGATATAAGATGTTCTTGAACATTTTTGAATTTAGTTTTGATTGATAAGTGTTTTTGTCACTAATGCCAAAGGGGGAGATTGTTGACATTATAGTCATGTTTGTTATTAGTGACATACACTTATTCAAATTGTAAGTATCTACCAAGCTTATTGTACAGTTAACAATGTTAACCAAGCATTTCGGTTGCTACTGAGCTCTACAGTTTCTACTGAGTCCCTTGGATAGTTATTAGTTTGTGCCAAGTAGTTACTACCATGGTGATGATCAACAGTGTAAATTAAGCATCTCAATGTATGTTGAGTTTATCAGTGCAAATCGAGTTGTGCAATGCTTACCGAGTTCGCAGTTAATGTGATGTGAGTCTAGTGTTAACCAAGCTACTCAGTGTTAACCTAGTAACTCATTTTCTATCGATCTCATAGAGAATCTAGTGTTGACCAAGCTATGCAGTCAGAACCAAGTGATTTATCTATATGACGAGTTTTACAGTATTCATTGAGTCACCAGTGCAGACCGCATTCAAGACTACTTGGAAGTGATCAGTATGGACCGAGCTTCTACATCTATCGAGTGCATGATGATGCCAAGCTTTGACAGTGGATGTTGAGTATCAGAACCTCACTGAGCTAGTCTTCAGAACTAGAGTTTCTTCATTTGGGTCGACTTTGTTTATTTTGTGTAAACTTGTATTGTGGCCGACTTTGTAATTTGTAATTAGATTGGTATATATGTAATGTATTGTATCACATCCAAAACAATGATAGAAGAGATGGAAGTAATGTAATAAGCAGAGAAGAGCGAATTAAAAAGTCTATAACAGTATAAGGAGCAACAAAGATTTATCTATCACAACAAGGTGATTACAACATTCAAAGGAATCTCATTCAACAAACCAAGTTGCAGATCAATCATCAACTACTGTTTCATCCTGACAGGTGGATTAGTTAAATCCTTTTGCAAGGTAGACTTAATAGTCTTTTGTAAATCTCTTTACCGAGTGCATACTTCATTGTATGTTTATAAATCTTTTTGCAAGGTGGACTTAGTAGTCCTTATTGCTCCTAATAGGGCAGATCATCAGAAGTGATCATTGTAAGCCTTAACAAACCAACTTTATACTATAGTACTAAAGCTTGTGGGTATCATCCCCACCCATAGTTTTACTTTCTATTTGGAAGGTTTCTAGGTCACCAAATTGTGTGTCAAAAGTGTTATGAATGCTTTAATGTTTTCAGTTTCTCATGCATGCAATTAGATTAGAATACTCATGAAGGATTAATTGCTAATTAGAGATTAAATTTTATTGGTTACTGATTCACCCCTCTCCTCTTAGTAAATTGGCCTATCATAATATTTCCAAAAATAAGAATATGCACACTTAGACATAGGTCCACATGCCATCCAATGATCCAAATCCAAGAGCGCACACGCCAACTCCCACAGATCGAAGCTCACGAATACAATCTCCAAAGCTTTGCCAGTAAATAAGAACACATTACCAACAACCACTAAAATGGCTCTAACTCCAAGATGATGAATCCAAAAATCACGTGCACTTAAGGAAAGGTTCCCAATATGCCTCAAATAGATCCCCAACCATGCAAATCATAACTCCACAAACTCGAGCACGAAGTTCCTGTGTACAGGATTGCTAACTTCCCTAGGATGCTCCTGCATCACATATCTTCTACAAAAATAGTCACCAGAACATTCCTTTTCTTACTGATTGATAAATCAAACTAGTTTGGTGTAGAGAAACCACCATTAGGCGGAGGGGTTTAAAAAATAGGGGAATTTCTAATAGCTAGTGAACTGAGAGTGTTAGCTCCATCTACAACTTGTTGATTACTTTGATCCATGGCTCCAATTGAACTCTCAATAGTTGTCTTAGCTACAATTTCAACCTCAATTGGTTCCTTGTTAGTATTAACTGTGACAACTTATAGAGCCTTCTTTCTTTGGCTATGTGAACAAGACCACCTAGCTTGAGGTGGAGACTGAGCTATACTCTGAACAATAGGTTCAATTTTAGGTTCAAGATTCATATCACCTATAGAAGAACATGTGACAACTTTATCAATATGACAAATAGGCAATGTTGAGCTAGAACTAGTAAAACCCTTTTGAAGTTTTGATTCAACTCACCCTAACTTGACTTCCTTTTATCTACAAGGCACTTTTTGGTTCTATAAATAACAAGAAGAGCTCTAATTTGCAAATAATCTTCCACAAGCACATCCCAGTCTAGCTTAGGTATGAGAAAAGCCTCAATTTATTCTACATAAAATGGGTCCACTGCTTCTTCATTTTCATATTCTTCAATATCAATAACATCCATTTGCAACTTGAATTCTTTTATTTGCATCAAGGTGAACCTAGGCCATTATCTCCTCCTCACTTCATAATCATCTTCACAATCAACCCAGAATTCTTCCATCTATGGAACATGAGTGAAGGAGGGGCATAACTCAAATTGAGATTGTGCAAATCCTTTACTATCAAACTTGGGTTAGGTGGAGTAGGATGCCAAGTTCATTATTCTCAACTCAATGTCTAGACCAAGAGCATCCTAGATGCTCTTACACCGGTAATGACCAAGTTCAATTGGAAAGGTGTAACTAAAACCCTTCCTAGCTTTACAACTTTTTTCTACCTCTACTACTTGCCTGCAAACTTCAATTAGTACATAGCAATCTAAATAATATTTGGGCAACTTCAAAGGCTTACCTTCATATCCACCAACCCTTACATATGTGAATTTGGGGAACCGGGTAAAGAAGCTACCATAAATAGTAATGAGTAGGGATGCCTCCTTAGTTAGGCTTCTATTCTCCTTACCTTGAAGTTCAAATATCAACTTGGCAAGGAAGGTGTATTGTACTCACCATAAGTCCTTCAGATTCTTTTCTCTCTTTAACAAAGGAAAGTATTCATATATTGACATACTATCAACCGAGACTTGATGACGCAAGCCCTCTCATTCCCTACAACATGCTAGAATATAGAACATGTGAGAAGACATATAAAAACCAGAAATCCCAAACACCTATGAAAGCTCATTGAATGCAATCTATCCACTATGATTTCAGACCAATCAATGTATTTCCCTTCACTTAGAAAGGTTTGGATGAAAAAGTACATCCAAATCTCTCTGAAAAGGCATGCTTGTTTCCTTTTATGCTATTCAAGAGAATGATTAAATATCTTTAACTTATGGGATCATGTGTTCACGCATCAGGGGATGTGGAAGATGAGAACCACCATTCTCTAGTTTAAGTAACCAATTTCTAGCAATGACACTATTGAATTCGCTGGCATTGGTGGTGAACTGAGAGTAGGACAGAATAATGGTCCAATTTTCATACACTTCGCAAGGTGGAATTCTCAAGGCGCACATTACTGTGACCCTATTCACATATGCCAAGACTTCACCGGAATGTGTCCTGACACACCTTTTGGTAGCATCGTACTTATCCCTATATTCTAAAATAAGCTCTAGACAAGGGATAACTTCATATTGATATGTGTTGGTAAATAGATTTATCATTGTCAAATAATCTTGAAAACTGACCCTGTTTTCCCTGTGAATAGTGACACCTATGCCAATAGTAGGAGAGATTGCAATTGATCATTATCAGATTGCAATCTTCCTTTGCGTTTAAGAGGGGTAGCTCCCTCATATGATAGGTGTATTTGGTATTTTTGTGTACTTTTCACTTGAAAGTACAAAAGGATAGAACATGAAACTAAATAAGAGGTACAATGGAAACCCAAAAGATATACATACAAACACGAAATGCGATTCCTTAAAGATAACAATTTGCAAGGGGTTTTGAGCACAAATTGCAACAATTAAAAAGAATAGATAGTAGACCCTAACATACGAAAGGATAAACTATCCTAGCGCATTTGCATCAGGATACCAAGAGATGATTGTTTTTCTTTGCATCAATTACACAATCTACACATGTGCATAAAGGAGTTACTAATTGAACATATGATAAATCTGCAACCGTAACTCAAAAGGACATTTCAATGTACGAACAAATGCATTCTTTATTATTTTTGAGAAAGTAACAACCCAAAAACCCTTGCACATAATATGAAATCATAATTTATTGAGCGCTTCTTTGAATATCTCTACAAAGTTTTCCCTTTGCAAAAGTTCTCCCCCCTTTTACATTACATAAATGCCTTGTATTTATAGACTTCATTGCATTATAACTAACTTCTTGTAACAGTTAATAACTAACTTTTATTTGCATATTTTGAATAAGTTAATTAACCTCACAACTTTAGACAAAAACAGTCAACCAATTAACCTTTGACCAAAATGACCAAGTCACTATTTGAAAATTGATTTCTCTTTCTAACCACAACTAAGGAAAATACACAATGAAAACATCTTATCAACATATTATCCCTATTAAACTTAATATTGTCCCTGAAGACAAAGCAGTAATGCATCCGAACAACTTATTCTTTAAGAAAATTCACTCAAATTCATTGAGCATTATTGGTGAAATCAAATTCATCTACTATACCTTCTTTAGTCATTACATCTTTCGTATTCAAAGGGTATTGTGATGAAACATAAAAGCCAAATGCAACTTAATTGGAGAGCTCCTTCCTCGGGCAGCAACTTGAAATGTTGCTAGTTCCAGATCTCCTCAAGAGTTGTTCACCACACATCTCAATATTTGATTTTGAAACAAGACATGTTTGCTACTGATTTTGAAATCATTGCACTCAGTACGATATTATGAAATCTTTGTTAAAACCAAATGACACTCACTTCTATTAACTTCCCTGATGGATAATAAGCTTGATTCATTCAATCAAATTGCATCATGGTCTAAGATTTGAAATTGGCGCCAGTTTGAGAAGATTCAAATGAATTCCAACATCACTCTCGAGTAATGGTTGATAATCACAAAGCTCAATCTGAGGTGATACATTGCAAGATAGCCCAACAGTTGCAGAGGTTGCCTTTGAATTTCTCGATGATGACCATTTCTAGACCTTTCACCGAATTCTTAAATGGGCATTAATGGCACTGTTTTCGAATAGTTGCAGTGTTGTGATTCAGGTTACTCTTCTTTGTGTGCATGCCAACAAGTCTATTTGAATGGATATCGACTTATTCCATCAATTTGACTGATTTGGCTTCCATTGATTCATTGTAGTTTATAATAATTTAAACATTTGTTTCAGTAATATCTGATGAAAATCCTTCATGGAATGCTTTCGGTCAATTGCCATACTCTGACTGTGCAGATGTGCCTGAGCCGGCTGTAGCATTCAATTTCAGTATCTTTGCTCTGGTAGCCACATTTGCAATGTATCGCTGTTAAATTTTTAACTAAAAACTAATTAAATGTACACTTGACGACATATATCCATTTCAATACTTTCCATAACTCTACATATGTTTGATCGATGTATCGTATAAAGCAATATTTCTTTTGCAACTCTATCAAACAATTTGCGTTCCCATTATTGCATATACAGGATGATATATGCACTAAAGTATTCTTCTTGTTTTGGCACTGTGGAAAGGGGTGATTTATGATTGCGTGATTACTCAGATTCCAAATAGGTCTCACACACAAATTTGATGTAAAAATATGAACTTGATGTGTGCACGGACGGCCTAAATATCACATGCTAAGACTTGATTCTTAGACTAGAAGTGTTAAATAGTTAAAGTTGACTTATTTTTCCAAACTTAATTTCTTCCTTAATGTGTGATGTTTAAGAATTGCCTGTCTGCACAGTCAAAGTGGTAATCTGGTGTCCACTCTCACCATCTCTGTATTTATATGAAGCATTTTGTCAAAACAGTTCGTAGGTCTTTATGTACCACATGCTCTTATCTTATCAACATGATGGCAATCGTATATACTACATGTTGGTGCACAAAGAGCGCGCCAATATTTATTTTTCAAAACCTCTACACATTTACTCAACTTCCTGCTACTTCTGATAATAAATTGACCAATTTTCAAAAAATAAAAAACATTATGGATTTTTCCAAAAATTTCAGCATTTGGTCTTTATGATATGCACAGTTTGTAGTAGAAAAAAAAAAAAATTGAAAAAAAATCACTATCGTGAATTTGAAAAATAAATAAATTTGACTTTGTTTTGTCTTTAGTGCATTTTATCTTGAGATTAACCTGTCCCGATAATAATAGCATCATTGATAGAAATAAACATTTTATCATTTGCACCTTGCAGTTGAAGCAAACAACGTCAATTTTGAAGTTGACTTTGCTGGCTTGGAAAAGCTCCTCGTTTCAAGATTTGCTAATGTGACAATTCATATCCTCTTTGAATTTTATGATGAAATGGAAAACTCTTTATTTTCTCATGATCCTTCCAATGAGCCAGAGAGACATTCGAAGGATCATCACAAGTGATAGCGTTGTTGTGAGAGCGTTTGGTTAAACAATTGCAATCAATTGTCTATAGCCATCATGTATTATAAAATGATAAACCCTTTGAAGCACTTTGTCAAACAATTCTCTACTTTGTCATCACTTGCATGCTTTGTGTGCATTCGAAGAGACAAACACCCATTAGAAGCATGTAGCAAACAAGTTGTCTTTTTGTCAAATAGTTCACTGCCTCTTTCCACCTATACATTGTGTAAGCAACTTGGGATGTTTCTTGCATATTCAATGACTTCACATTTTCTACTAGTGTTAACATTTTGGTGCTTCTCCATATTCAATATTTTCACAATTTTGTACTCATGTATCAATTTTGTTGCATAATAAATAACTTCACATTTTGTATTCATGTACCAATTGCACCTTTAATGTGAAGGTTTTTAAAATAGAGCCATTGCCTTTTCATCCATTTGGGGATTATGTGAATCTAGCTGTGAAAATGGATCTACATTTCTTCTTTGGGTGTCTGTTTATATTTACAAATCCTTTGGGTCTATTTGGTCATGGGAATATAAATATGGGATAGGAATACTTATTTTCAAATAGAAAATGGGGTGCGTATTGCTATTCTTGTCAGCCATAATTTGATGGGGAATTCACGGACCCAAAAATTTATGTTTTCTAAAATAAATAAAATTGGAATAAGAATACATATTCCAATTCCACCTATTTAGGTGGAATAACAAATGCTCATTTTTGGACCAAAATTGGAATACATATTCCAATTCCAATTCCGATTTGGTGCATCCAAACAAAGAATTCAAAATTTTAAGAATTTACAAATGCTTATTCCATTTGTATTCCCGTTGCCAAACGAACCCTTAATTTCTCTTTCAATGATGGAACTCCATAATTTTTTCCATCCAACAAATATAAAGCGTAATTAACTTTTATTTAGATTTATTAACATTTTCATTCTATTTGATAAAAGAAGTTAAGATTGTGCTTCTAAATACATTTATGGAACTATGCAATTTTCTCCATCCAACAAATATAAAGCATAATTAACTTTTATTTAGATTTATTAACCTTTTCATTCTATTCTATTTGATAAAAGAGGTTAAGATTGTGCTTCTAAATAAATTTTTGAGTTTTCCTTCCTAACCTTTCTCCTCATTTATTTCTTTGAGAAGCTTTTCTTAACCCTTTATTTATGGATAATTTTTTGATTGCAAATAGTATTTGCAAGGCTTTCTTTAACTTAATAACTTTGGATTCATGCATAGGATTTCAAAAATTCAAAATTTTGGAGGGAACTCAGAACGAGAGGGAAACTTTAAAATAATGAAATCACCACTAATCCAACTAATGAATGACCTTTTTAAAGCTTGAATTTAGACATGTTTTGTCTCATTTTTAACTCAAAATGATAGAATATTGGAAGTTTGACTCACAGGCACCATGAAAAATATTAGCCACAATCTTAGTTGACATAATAGATTTTTTTTTTTTTTTTTTAATTTTAAAAAGAGAGATCAGATTTAATATCAAGGATAAATATGTTTTTGAAATCAAAATAAAAGATAGTTTACATAAGTTTAGATGCTTAATTTTCATTGACAAACTATTTTTCCATTCGTATATAAATATAGGAAAGCTACTTGATGTATTGAACTTGTATGCACCCTAAAATGCTCGCCTAGACTATGGGCCCCCATTATTCAATTTATCAAAATTCCTGAATCAATGGTTTGCAATATTTTATTAAATCAATTTCTTTGATCAAATTGTAATTAATTCAATTATTTCAACATTTCCTAAGGTTTGATCCTTTTATCCTAAGTCTTATTTAATTAAAAGAAACCTTTCTTTTAATTAAAAAATTAATCCACATTTAACTAATTAAGAGAAAAACCCCTCTTTTAAATATAATTAAATATTTCAAGCAAGAGCCTACAACACAATGGTAAATTGTGAGCCTCTTAACGAAGAGTTCTTGGGTTCGAATCTACCCGTGATTATTAAAATAATTATTAATAATAATACATAATAATTAACCTTGGCTTTGGCCTCTCACCGATAAAAAAAATTTTAAAAATAAATAAATTAAATATTTCCTATTTAATTAAAATAACTTTCTCCCTTGCCAATAGTGGCATGTTGTGATGGTTAAGTTGTTGTGTTGTTATCCTTGCCATCAAGGTTCAAATCTCATGGGGATGAGGTCTCCCGTTTGTGGCCTCACTGGTTCATAGCTCCAAGGCAAAGCGTTTACCCCTCTTTAAAAGAAAAATAACTTTCTCCCTTTTAATTAAATAAAACCCCATTTGAAAAAGGAAATAAAATAAGTAAAAAATTAAATAAATTATTTTTTCCTCTACACTTAAATGTGCATATTTCTAAGTGGGATTCCATTTAATTTTTCTCCTATTTTCTCATTGATGGAATTTTGTCTCACATGGATCATTCTTTCTCCACCCTTGATTAAATCTTATTGCCTCTTAATCTTAACTGTCTATTCTTCCTTATAAGGGAGAGTCCTTTCCTCATTTTTGGCATCCATGATTATGCTGCAGGTTTGGAGAGTGATTTTTGGAGGAGGATTTTGAGCATTAAAGCTTTTTGTGGAGAACTTCTATCTTCTTTTCTTCTTCTCTCATGCATCCATAGCTTCCATCATCATGCTCCATCCTTGCATTTCCATATTAGTTTAGATCCATGTTTGCTTTCATAGATTAATCTTGCATTGTTATTTCCTTTCATAGATTAGATTTCTTTTCTTGCATTGCTTTACATTTTTATCATTTAGATTATCTTGCATCTTCATTTGCATGTATATTTTGATCTTTGAATCTCTCATTTTATGGTATACTTGCATGGGCACAAACTAGGTCAAATTGAGGGCCTCCATTACAAACCTTTACACTTCATGAATAGAGAGCTATGAGCCACCATTCGAGACCTCATTCTTGAGAAATCTTGAATTTAATGACTCATAGAAGTATGTCAATATTTTAGCACATAGAACTCACTCATCATCAATCTACAATATACCAATTTCCACGAGTTGACATAAAGATTTATCCATAGTTCTAGTAAGAGTTTAAAGACATTTTATCAGGTTTCAAACATTAAAATTTAGTTATTGAAGAAGGAAAATATGGATGTATACTACTACAAAATATGAAATCAACTTAAATCAATTTCAAATTCGCAAATAACAGAGCCAGAAAGAGACATCACACAAAACTAAGTTACTCTTTCTGACCATTTAGATACTAATAAATGCAAGGTAATAGTTTATGATGCTTGGGGTACTAACTAGCATCAAGCTTATATAAAAAATTGTAATCAATGAATCATATGTTAGCAACATGGCATCCAATCATACAAATTAAAGTTAATCATATGATGAAGCTTGCAAACTATTATAAGTTAATTGAAGGAGCATCTAAATTCAAATTCAGGAATGACAAATAGTTGACTAACAATCTAAAATTAGATATTTCATGAAAAATATGTTATTCATGAATGAAAAGAGGTTCATAAGTGGGTAAGTTATCTCCCATTACAAATAATTGACCATTGCACTATCATGTCTCATTTCCATTGTGTCCAGATGATGAAGACAAATCTATTGATATTCCAATTCATGTACTAGCTGCATTGACATTTTCTCATATGAATAACTATCCCAATAAACCACCACCTATTGGTGTGAAAAGATTGCAAGACATGAGATCCGATGACTTGAAAGTGTCAAAGGACAAGCTTGAACAACAAGTTTTTTAAGAACCTTGGTATGGAAGAGATTAGCCAAAGAATGATTGGGAGAAAAGTATTCCAGCAATGTTGATTTTGGTAATGGAGATAATGCCAAAAATACTTGGAAGATAGTATCAGTAGAAACATCCCTTGCATGGAGAGAACATTTTGAATATACAAATAGTTGCGTCAAATGTAAGATTAGATAAATTAGAGCATAATTCAAGATAAACCATCTTTTAAAAAAGAGCAGACAAAAACAGTAAGCCCGCTGAAGTTGCTACTGAAGGATTAGAGAAACCCTAAAATGTAAGTCATTTGTGAATGAAGGAAGTATTTAACAACGTACCCTATACCCAATACTAGTGAAATAATATAATAAGGTTCTTTTTGAATATGAGTGGAATAGGCATATGTAAATTCTTAAAATTTTGAATTCTATATTTGGGTGCACCAAATCAGAATTGTGAATAGGAATACACATTGCAATTTTGGCCAAAAATGAGCATTTGTATCTCTACCTAAATAGGTGGAATTTGAATACGTATTCCTATTCCAATTTTCTTTATTTTAGAGAACATAAATTTTTGGGTCCATAACTTCCCCATCAAATTTTGACTGAACCAAACAAGAATAGGAATATGTAGCCCCATTTTCTATTACAGAATAATAATTCCAATTCCCATATTTCTATTCTTGCAAGCAAAAAAACCCAAAATTCTTTTTTTTTTTTGTTTCATAATGAAGAGCTCCATGGATGAAAGTCATTGGTGGAACTTACAACTATCAGATGATCATTAAAAGAGCCTTTCTTTGATAACCTGATGAAAATAAGAAATACATGAGAAATATAATTATTGAGCATGAAAATGGCATTCATTCTATTAAAAATATATAAAGTAAAATATTTATATATGGCTACATTTTAAAGGAGCACTAATATTATTATCCATCCGAGTAATAATTTCATTCAATTATATTTATTTTTCATGAGGTAACTTCAAAAGCTAATATTAATTACTAATATACCCTCTGTAATAAATGGGAAAGAAATAAAATTGTCTATAAGGAATTTAATCATCTTAATCATCTTATGAATATAATAGGGCCCAAATGGGTGACCTAATCTCTATTTGGTGATAATTACCAAATTATTGACATTTCTTCATGGGATGAAATATGGAATTAGAGGTGAATTTTGTTACTTGGGATTATGTGAATATGGAATTAGAGGTGAATTTTCTTACTTAGGATTATGTGAATAAGTATCTTGAGAAGAAAA
Organism: Cupressus sempervirens; assembly: GCA_028749045.1. NCBI lineage: Eukaryota > Viridiplantae > Streptophyta > Pinopsida > Cupressales > Cupressaceae > Cupressus > Cupressus sempervirens. The sequence continues at coordinate 1,521,460 of JAPHAW010000012.1, forward strand.
TAAAAATTTAAAAGGACAATATATAAAGATAAAACAATTTGATATACTTATCACGAAAGCAAGATTTATGTGGATGAAAGAAGAAATTTATTTAAGGAAATATATTTAAATTAAGGATGGATACAAAAGGGGTTATTGTAAACTTCAATTTATAATTTCATGAAGGAAGTGAGTTCTTGCAAGAATCTTCATCATCCACAAACACTACAAAATTTGGACTACTTTTTCGACATGGATTGATCGATATTTCTATGCCAATTGGTCAAAATTTTGACCAAAGTCTTCATAATTAAGAATTTATCAAAGTTTCAACCAAGGTTTGTGTGCATCTATTTATCAACGAATATCCTCGTCAAAAAAAAGCCCAACCTCTTGCAAAAGTAGGTGTCAAAAATGATTTGACTCGACAAGCATACCACATCGTCAACGATATTTCTTGTCAAAACATCTACCAAATTATGTGTTCGATGAGCTCTTAGTATGTAAAAAATAGTTTATCAATGATGATGCCATGTCATCGATGACACTCCTCATCAAAATGTCTACTTATTTGCATCAAACTTTGATGAGTTCCTAGTATGTAAAAAAGAGTTTATCGACAAGGATGCCATGCCCTTGACATTACTCCTCGTTGAAACGTCTACCATAGTACGTCAAAACTTCGATGATTGCCCAGTATTAAAGGAAAAAAATGACAATGGAAAAGGTTGTAAGAATGCAAGCAAGGGTACAACTTTTGTGACAACAAGGAAAACATATAACATTTGATTTTGCACTTGCAACATTTTAGAGGGGATTCAAGAAATATTTGATTTCTATATTTTGCATCCATCTTGCATAAGTAGACATTTTCATGTCAACATCTATATTATTGCTTACATCATAAAATGAGAATTTTAAATAATAAAATGTTTAGACACACATTTGAAATGTGAATTCTATAAGGCTAGTTAGGTTCCCTATGGGCCCCACTAATTTTTTTTGTTTGCAAAAAAATAGGACACGTGGAATTGTTTTCCCATGTCCTCACCATTTACTCTAGTTGAAATAGTCATCAAAGTTTGAATTTATAATGATTTTGTAAGTACCCAAATTAAGCTAGGAGCCTCTAGAATCATTCTTTGAAGACTAATCAAATCACCTCATAAAACTGCTAAACCTAATAAACATGTAAATTGATGTACTTGGAATCAATCTACAAAATAATTTCACATGATATTTCTTGAGGTGAGAGAAACTAATTGTCAAGATTCAACTTCCCCTTTGGAAAAATAATCAAGTGATCCTTTGAGGGGTCACATTTGGGCACATAAGTTTATTTAGATACAAGGAATGCATACACTAGAGAAATTTTCTAAAAATATTCTTATTTGTAAAATATGAATGGGATGGTATGGCCACATAAGTGAAGAACTCTCAAGTTGGATTAGTACTAAGATGGGGGAGCTCTCAGGGAGTCTCAATACTTCAAGTATATGAGAATCACCTAGATCTAATGAGTGCTAAGTGTTCCATTTACTCTCATGAGAGATGGATTTATGGTGATTCAACTACTAGCATCACCTTGAAATTGACATCATCTATTTTTGTTTATATATTAAGTTTGTACATTAATCAAAACATTATTAGATTAATTTTAAATACACTTCATGCAAATTGTAAAAGGAAATGTATAAAATAGAGAAATAATATGTGAAAGGAAATGTATAATAACAAATGTATAGAAGGAAATATTGTGACTTACTCATCATTATTGATGATTTTTCCTGTATGAAATGAACTAGTGTGGAGTGCCATCTTCCACTCTTCAAGCTTGGCTGCATTATATCTACTCTTCTCTTCATGTTCCACATAGGTAGTTACATAGGTTCCTTTACCATGAACCAAATTATTATCTTTCTAATACATCATTTAACATGAAAGAAGCCTCATATAAGCACAATAGCTACACTTGTGACCTTGATCATTTTGACAACACATTCTACCTACAAAACAGAAATCAACTTTGGAAAATAAAGACAATATACACCATTAAAATTTAAAGCAAGTGGCCTAGCCCCAAACTTATTTGATTAGACTAGTGTGATTTTATTTGAGCACACGTAAATCATGTGAGCTAATAATGCAACACTACTTTCTTCTTGTGTACTATACTAGGCATGGAGTTTAGTGAAACTGTCAATGCCCTCCAACTCAAGAAATGTGTTATTTAAAAATTCAAAAAGTTACCTTTCCCAAGATGGTTTTTATTACTTGGCTCCTGATACCAAGAGGCCAATATTTCCATATGTGGTGTCTGTTGTAAAAAAGAAAAATATTTGTAAAAAAGGAACCAAAATACATGTAATCATTGTATAGGATATTTACATAAACATAAATAGGAAACATCAAGCTTACAAGTGCTTCAGTTATAACTATCTGGATACCTACACTATGTTGTATTTGAATGATGAAAACATGAATAGGAAACATCCAATTAATATCTTGAATATCTTTGGTCCTTTGGAATTAACATCCAATTAAGGAGCACACTACTAAGTTTCCTTTTCTTCATGATTTTGTTATATTCTACAAGAAACAAAAATCAAATCAAGATCTAATGTTGGTCGTAGATCACATGAAATTAGATAAAAATAGAGACAAAAAAGGATTTAAAGAGAATTCAATACTCTCACCAAGTTATCACTTAACTAGTGAGGTGAATCTAAGATTATGGGCATACGATAAAGTGAGGGGAGTATGGTCAAAGGAATGGATAGTTGGTGTGGGTTTAGATGTCATCCTATGGTGAGGATGAGCTATGGTTAATACTTGTATAACAACAATATCTCTTTGGGAAGGTGCTAATTGGTTTGGTTTGAGCTTTACTTTGTTATGAGAATACTATAATAGTCACTAACTAATAAGGCTAACCACATGAAGGTGGAAGCTCATTTGGCCTCTCCCCCCTATAATTGAATCATTATAATCACATAACATTCATTAACATGACATAAAATTCATTAATACATAACATTCATCAATAATTCATAAACATATAAATCAATATAATCACATAACAATATTCAATAACATAACATAAAATTCATTAATAAGCAATATTCATCAATAATTCATCAGCACATTCATTAAGGCAATGTTCTTGTATCATCAAACAAGGTTTTTAACAATCATTTCTTTTTCTATTTTTTCTTTGATTTTGAAGGTAAAGGCTAATAGGAACATCATGACTATCTTCAACATTCTCCTTCGGCTCTTTTGATTATGATCTTATGACATGATGCTTCCTCATCTTTTTTTGAGCATGAGGCTGATGCACCAAAGTGGGGTCCCCTGCAATAAAAAATAATGAGTTTAATTCAAAATATATTTTTTAATGTTACATGTATTTCATTAATCAAAAGAACATAACAGGGATTTTTCTTTACTTGACAGTGCCACATCATCTACAACCACATTTTGCTCAGTGCCAACCTCAACATGCTCAACATTGACATCACGCTTCACTCTCACCATGATGTTCTGCATAGTCTAAAATATTTACAAAAAGATTACACCAAATGTAATTTAATATGTTAAATTGCATTAATAATTACATAATTAATTTTTAATAGAAATTGGATATATACCTTCTAACATTGTGATGTAGTATATTGGGGCCTTTGTGATGTGTAGGATTTGTGCAAGGATTAGAAGGCTGCAATGAAATGTCATGAACATTGTTATCATTGTTTGAAATTAACATCAAATATATTATTTATCAAGTACTCAATTTAACTTATTATTTATTAGGCCTATTTACCTATGTGTTAACCGATGTACCAAATCTTCTCTTTGGCCACTAGAATATTTGCAATGGCCGACAACCATGACTTTATAGCCTTGCTTGAAGCCAATTTGTTTGTCCTCTTCCATGGGTGCCAGATTAAATTTAAAGCCCTGTATTTTTTGCATAATATCATCAATATTGAATGTATTTCTTTTTTGTAATTTTAAATTAAAAAATTGATACGAAATTTCATTTATTGCTACTTACAAGTTGTGAATGAAGTTTGATATATCCACCATAGCCAAGATGGTGTTGGCCAACCTTATCTTTTCTAGCCTTTGTAACCTTTGATGTGTCCTACAACCTATATATCTAAAGTTTGAAATATGTCAAATTATATAAATATAAAGATCACTAATTTATGCATAATTACATTAATACTATCACATACCTATTTTTGTTGGGTGGTGGTTGAATTACTTTACCTTTGAGTCTTTTCTCTTTTGCATCTTCAATCATTTTATTCCACTCCATCTCTAGAACCACAGGAGGACACTAGTACTTGGGGTTGTTCTTTAGAGTCCCTTTGTATTGGTCTCTCATAGTCTTTAGATGTTTGCAAGCTTTTTGAAGAATTTCGGCTCTGTCAAAAATATTTTGACCAAGAGATCCTCTAGAGATTTATGAGTTAATCTTTTAATTCAGGACCTTGGTCATTCCACCTTTAAAATAAAATAAAAAGATGTGTTAGATAAAAAATAAGAAGCTAAAGCTATGCACCTTAAATATATTACAATAAATGGATAAACAAAAAAATATTCTACCAATTATACGAAGTTGCACACCTTTTACATAATGTGGGCCCAAATAGCTTTAATGTTAAATCGTAAAGAGTTTCATAAAAAATAAATTGTTTCCTACAAAATTATCATGGGATCATTAGTCAAAAATGATTTATGAATAAGTTAACTAAAATTATACTCTAAATAATAACAATTTTAAATTACTTGGAAGCTTAGGCATTTTGAGGGAATAATATATTTCTCGGCCAACAACAATGACACATCTAATGATCCAATACAAATAATACAAGATGATCTAGGAAAGGATGGTAAATTGTCACCAGTACTAGTATCTTTTCTATCATGAGAAGGTTCACCTCACACTGCACAAAATTAATCAATGACTCTCATCAAATGAACCAAAGAAAGTACAAATAAAAACATATTTAACACATGACAATATATAACAAAACAAGGATTTATCAACTCTAATTGTAATGGGAGTGGATATTTGCATGCTCCTTATTATCAATCCTATAGTCAACAATCTCAAAGTGGTGGTCAGCCCCGTCAAAGGAGGTGTATGCACTTCATCATGACCTGGAAAATAATCATATATACAATGTATTGTATTTTTTAAATATAGATTGTAAAAATATGACAACATTAATTTCACCTTTATTACAAAATTTTTAATATTAATATAAAGAAAATAATTATACAATTTTGACTATTAATGGAATACAATAGAGAAGCATGTTATATGGTGATTTTGATGATGTCTCTTGTGATAGTTAAAAATTGAAACCACGTACCTATAGGAACTATGTTACTACCCTCATCATGTCCAACAACTCAGTGAGGTGTAAAAAAATTGTGTAAGAACAAATACATGTTTTAGTTCATGATTCATATATTAGTATAAAATATAAAGCTTTATTGAACTATTGTACTAGATAAAGATTCATTGTTGCTTATTCCTAGACAACATGCTCTTTGACACAATTTATTTCTCATCGCCTCTTTCTCTTTGTTTAGATTTGGGTCCATCACAAGTGCAAGAATTTGCAAATTGTTGCTTTTTAGGCTCTTTTTGTACGTGCTTACAAGGTCAGTGGTATATGTGATGTCATCATCACATAATACTATGGCCACCATATCAACAACTAATTACTCTTGTGCAATTGGTTCTTTTCCCTTTCCCTAAGCTTCAAATTATGACAGAAATATCGGTAAAACATTCAAATAACTCAAAAAACCTATTGAAAATAATATAATAATAGGATCTATCTTCTATCTTATATCTTCTGATGGATCTATGTTACCTTGTGACAAAGAATAAATATAAAAATATCAGTATAATGAAAACAATAGTCGACTTACCAAAAAAACTTATTAATAAAATGGTATATTGTATATTGGAGTTATTAATTGGATGTAATTAGTTAAAATATTACATATATAGTACTTACAAGTTCCATGATAGTAACTTTCGTTGTATCTATGTGATTCAAATTATAATCTATTAGCAACTCTTCCCCTTGATTTTATCCCACATACAAAAATACAATTTCCCTTGCGCACCTCAAAAATGCAATTTGGTCACTTATTAGTTGACCCATAATGCATAGTAATTATAAAACCTACAATGTTCCTTGTTGCTTTTGGTCTTCCATCAATGTACATAGCAAGTCTTTTACTTTGATCATTTTCTTTCCAATGTAGATAATTGCTGACAATGCATGCCTACATATACTTTTTTATATTTAACTATCTGCATCCAATTATTGTAATTGTAACAAGGTCCTTCATAGTCCACCAATTCAACAACTTTTTTATAACTGACCTTTATGTCATCCATGGAATATAGGCCCAAACCATGTAATGATGATTGAGTTATGCGATATATCCTCTTGTTAACACAAAAACCAGTGTTAATTGGAGGTAGTACCCATTGTTTGTGAAGATGTGTGTACCTCAAGGGAACCTTGATGTCACCTTTTGTCTCATATCATAAGAACATGACTACCCTTGAGCAAGAAATAATTGCATGCATTTATTGAATTTTCTTGTAATCTTTTGACCTCCAGTTCATCTCTCTCTTGTATACCTACTAAATGTCTCACTATCCTCTTCTCTTCCTATATTTTCATCATTTGAGTAAGATAGATTTGACAAATACCTATTTGGTGGTACTATAGCCCATCAAATGAGAGATACAATTGAAGTGAAATATTTTTCTATAAAATGGGGCTAATATTGATGAATTCTGCCTAAAGTTGATGTTGAAGGTAAACATAAAACAAGCATCTAGTAAACTTATACCTCTCTATCCATGTCACTCTGTAGGATCTTCATCAAAGGGGTATTGTCTCCTACATATTTAAATCATTTATCTTAAGTTAGTTAAAAATTACATGATACTTATGCTACAAATTACATAGAACACAACATGAATAATATGCACACATCATATTCACTGAATATTTTTAAATTTGTTACCTCTAATTTATGTGTGCTAACTGGGCAAGATCCTCAACAAAAGGGATAAAAATGTTTGTAGTCCTTAGCCTACTTCCACAAAGGGTGAGAATCATGTGCAAAAAATATATTATTAGTAATTAGCACCAAAAATTGAGCATCATAACACATATTTGAAACATGTGTATCATAATTGAAACATGTGTATCATAAATCATCAATGTTGTTATCATTAGAATTGAACACAATAAAATAATTGTACAATGATATTAGACTTGAACACAAAATATATTAATCATGAAAACATATAAAAACTTAAACAAAATTTCAATGAATATATCAATACCTCTTACGTCTCATTGATCATACCTCATACATTTCCATTGATCATGTCATTGATCATTGCCTTCATCCATCTCATCATCATGACCATCATCATCACTATGACCGTCGTCATTGTCACCACCACCACCACCACCACCACCATCATCATCATCATCACCACCACCACCATCATCACCATCAACATCACCATCATCACCATCATCACCATCACCATCATCATGAACATCATCGCCGCCACCACCACCACCACCATCATCTTCTTCTTCTTCCATTAATTATCATTTTTGATCATCATCTACTTCATTTTCCACTTCTTTGGTATCTTATTCTTCAATCACATTATACTTTACCGATCTTCCTCTTGGATCATATCTAACAATAAATAACCAAACCTGATTTATGTGGAATGCCAAAGTAAAATACTTACTCACATTGGCTTGGAAGAACGTAGGGCTCATTTCCAACTGGCTCAAATAATCCTATATTAATCATTATAAATCCATTGTCATGTTCAATAACAACTCTATCAAGATCATTTTGATTTAGTCATAGTCGGTACCATTTGATGACAAATATAACTAGTTTGAAGGAATTAAAGTCACACTCAATTATATAATCCAAAATTTCATAGCATTTGTTTACATATTGGTGAGGATGCATGTCATTTCTAGACAAAATATTAGTGACCTCAAAGATTGCAGTTGTTCCAGAATCACAAGTTTTCTTCATGTCATCCAACTTTTTTATGAAAAATTTACTATAATGGTAGTACATAGTTTTTTGGTGTTTATGTGCTACTTTTCAAACATGTCAAAATTATGCATCCATCTGTGAGTTGCTATTAAATGTATGGGTCATGATAAATAAACTACATACCTTTCCAACTCTTAGACCATGTGCTAGATCAATTACAATTGGAGTAACATTGAAATCTCCATTACGATGAGCTTCTTTCACCAACGAAGAAACACCTTCCCATGTTAATGAGAGATAATTTTGTTGAGATCATTCAATCTATATCGTTATCCAATCAAGATTGATTGTAAAATACAAATGAAGTGCATCCCACTCACGAGCAACTGTAAAAAATAAATAGACCACTTAAAAACAACTTATATTGATGTTGGATAAGAATTAATTAACTACAATAACATCTTATAATTACCTATCACTTTGATGTAATGCCTACCACTAGTTGACTTTTTTGTTGTATTGTCAGATTCTTTTAGGCAAGTTTTATGATTCCATTTTATGATTATTGGTACTTGGTTACCGGATTTGATTATATGTCACTTCATACTTAGTTGATTTATGTGTTGAGTTACTTAGTTATTTCATGTGTTTATGATTATTTTGATAATGATACATGTATGTTCATTTAGTGATTTTCAGTTATCTCATGATGATAGTAGATGGACTATTTATATGTGGATTTTATAGTTACTTACCCCATACTTACATGTGTATAATGTACCTATATGTTTTAATTTATGTTTGACATTCTTGATGTGGTTGAGGGAGGGAGTCGTAGTCACCTGCTAGTTGGGATCTACATGATATACCACTCCCTCCAATTGCATGTTTAGTTTAGAATATATGAGTATATATACATGCGTAGATTTTATGTAGATTGCAGGTACTAGGTATCGACTTCCCTAAATTGCCAGGATGAGTGTACCCTATTGCAGTAACTCAATGGTATAAGTGGTGAGATAATTCTTAAGTCCAATTCCTAACCTAAGCCAATTGTCCTAGAAAGTATTACAAGTATTTGAATTGTTTACCCGTCTGAATTCGTCAAGTGACATGAATTCATGATTTTGACCCTGGAATTTGAATTTGTTCTTTGTCTTCAGTTGAGTTGTCGTATTTAGTCTTGTAGGTCTGTTGTGATTTTCAATTATAATTAAATAATATTAAAATATAATTTATTGATTTAATTTAATAAAAATAGTATAAAGAAAATTCAATATTTAATTAATGGAGAAATTAATTAAATAAAAGAATTAAATTTGAAAGATTTGATTAAAGTTCTAATTTTGGTGTATTTATATTTATTTAATTTAATAATTATAATTTGCTTAGGTGTTTTATTTTAATTAATAAACTCTAAATAATATTATTAGTTAAATTAATAAATATTTTATTTAAATGTCTTGTGATTTAATAAGACAGAGAAATCATAAATTTAATAAATTTTATTTTAATTAAATTACAAAATGCTTGTGCATGAAAAATTAAATATAATAAAGTAATTTAAAAAAGATTTTTTGAGTAATTGCACAATCAAAGCCCTGATTTAGGGGAAAACTCTTTATTATGAAATCAGAGCTCATTTCTGCACAGAGAGGTTTGGAGAAGCTGATTTCCGAGAAGAGGGTTTTTGAAAGAGAAGGAAAATTTTGCGTGTTTGGTGTGTTCGTTATTTGACATAAGATCCAGGTACGATCTTGTGAGTTTTGTGGAGTAGTTCTTGCTTTGAAAATAGATGTCTTCTCTATGTTTGTTGTATTTTTGTTTGTAGAATTTAGTTAGGGTTGAAACCCTTGTTTGTGAAGTTAATTGTTTTTCATTTGAAAACAATTGTAGACAAAATTAAGATCGGAAACATTGTTTGATGAATTTGAGAATTTTGTATTTGGATGTGTTAAAAATTGGGATGTGGATTTATAAGAGGCAATCTGGTTTGTTTATGAATTTGATTGTTCTTCATTTTTGAAAAACCTCTATAAATAAATTGAAAATAGAAACCCTTGTTTGCTAATTTGGAGATTCATATTTGGAATTGTTAAAATCGGGACAAGGCTTTGGAAAATCAATCTTGATTTGAGTTGTAAAATTTGATTAGTTATCAATATCTCTCCCATCAGATCTATAATAGAAAATTATTATTTTTAAAATATGGTAATAAAAATTACCAAATTAAAAAATGTGAAATTGTTTTTTGTGGGGGCAAGTGTTTTATGTTTTTATTACAAAAAAAGACATATAAAAAATAAAAATAAATATAAATTTGGGCTAGCCAGGGCCACCACCCCTCCACCCCACTTTCTCTCTCTCATTTTTTTCCAATGATGGTGACAATGTACTACTGCGGTAGCAACAGGTACTATTGATGCAATAGTACTCTGCTGCGACAATCTTGTTATGATAATCGACAGACTTAAAATGTTTTGTTATTTTTCAAAAAAATTAATAATAATAAGTTTTATTTTGTTTTATGAATTTAATTTGTTAAATTATTATTTAATATTTTTTTTGATATTAAACTATTATTAATAAATTTAATAATTTTTATTATATTAAATTTAGAAATTATAATTATTAAAATATTAATGTGTTTAAAAAAAAAAAAAAAGGGTAAACAACCAAAGCCTTATATTTCTAATATATGAAATAAGAAATTACAGATTGCTCCATTGAAACAGGCACTGATAGGAAAGAACGAAAAAAAAAAACCTCCAATCTAGCCCGGGACCATAGTCCTATAATATAAATATTTAAAAGGGCATTCCCTAGTGAATATAAAAACTTAAATCATCAAATTATACATAGTGTTGAATTTGTTTATAATAGAGAAAGATCCACTAAGAACTTGCCAGGGTAGGTTCCACCCATATGTGCTTAAAGCCTAGTGAGGGAAAATTACTCTTCCAAGAATCTACATCAAAAGAAACCGCTAACTTCCAACAAGGGGTTAGTAATTAGGATCATGTGAAAGGGAAAAGAAGGAAGGGTTTATACCAACCATTATCCATAAAACTCTTAATAACATGTCTTATAGTAAATAACTCTTCTATAGGTGGGGTTCTTACAATCCTTTAATCCCATACTCATTATTAAGCATTAGTGTGTTTAACATTAATAAGTAAATTTCCTAATCACCACGAAGAATTAACAAAGGGGTAAAAGAGAAGAGGATAAAGAAGGGTAGAAAACCTACTTAGGAGCATTCTCCACTTGATCAATCCACTGTACCAGTCTACTTATTATTATAAATTAATATATTTTTCACCCTCGACTTCCTTATTTGCTAACTAATCTGCTATTCTGTTACCTTTTCAGAAAATATGTTCAATCTGAGTTTCTTCGAAGAGGTCTAGAAGTTTTAGAACTTCTTTCAATTTAGAATTTAAAACCCAGTTTTGGGTCTCCCTTTTTCTAATGGCATTTGGGACAATCTATGAATCTCCTTCAATAATAAGATCTATAATTCTTAGGTTTAGGCAAATTTGGAGACCTTCTTAAAGGGCTTCTAATTCTGCTAGATTGTTTGTGATGGAGCCTATAGATTAGGCCCTTTTAGAGATCCAATTGCTAGAATCATTATTAATGATGCATCCTATTCCTACAATCTTAGGGTTGCCTCTTGAAGCTCCATCAAAATTTAATTTTGTCCAACAACTTTTGCGGGGGGGGTGGGGGGGATGGGGGGGGGTTAGTATTCATCTACACTTGTCCCTAGCATCTTCATTCTTTTTTTAATACAAAAGTGGGGGATTAATTAGATTTTTTCAAATATTTTTCATTAGACCATACTAATATGAGAAGGATCCTTCTTCTTTTGGGGTTTTCCTAAGGTAGGAATTTAAGGTTTCAACAATACAAGCCTCAATTTTGTTAGTAAGCTCAAATACAGACATGTCCTAATCATGAAATATTCTTCTATTTCTTTCTTTCCATACTTCCCATATAAGGATAGATGGACAAATATTCTAGACTTTACCATAGATACAACTACTACTATCAAATGACCAACCCCTAAGAAGATCATCTAGATATTCTGGCAAAGGAGTGGTCCAACCCAACATTTGTTAGAGCCGTTCCCAATAATATTTTGTATATGAGCAATTATATAAGAGATGATCAATATCTTCACTATCATGCTTACATAACACACATCTCGATGGGACCTCAATGCCTATCTTTTTGAGTCTATCAGCTATTAGAATCCTTTTTTTGGAGGTAGTCCACAAAAAGAAGCCTACTTTTCGTAGGCAAGAGGAGTTCCAACAAATTTTAGGGGGAAGAATACCTTCTTACCACCTATGTGATTGAGTGATTATTCTATATCCATTTTTAACGTTATATCTACCATCTTTGATGCTGCCCATATAAGTTTGTCTTTTCTCACTAGTTGCTTTATTTTTCTCTTGTGAATGTTATTTTCATAAACCTCTTTTTACTATTGGTTCCAGGGCAATATTTTCCAAAGTTTTCCATTCCCAACTTATGTTGTCATGAATATCTTTCTTAATTTTATAACTGCTGATCTTAAGCCTCCAAATTTTGACTAATTGATCTTTAAGGATTATTGGAATACCTAAGCTATCTACTAGGGTGTGGCCATCCCAAGAGTGCTCCTAGAAGAGAGCTTCATCACCTTTACCAATGTCCCAAGTGAGATATTCACTAATAAGGGATCTGCATTTTGCTGTAAAATTCCAGCTTTTGGATCCTTTAGGTAGGTTCCTCATTCTAAAGAAGGAGTAAGGATTGGCTGCATGTAGGTATTTGTTATATAAAAAAAATTGACCATTTTTTATCTCTTTCTAGGAATAGTAACCAAGTCAATTTGGCCCCTAAGGCTTCATTTTTCTAGCTTAAGTTTTTGATACCTAGACCCCCTAATTCCTTTGGTTTACTTATTTTTTCCATTTTATAAGTGCCAATTTTTTATGTTCATCAGTGTCATTCCATAAGAAACTTCTGAGTTTTGCTTCTAGCTTCTTATTAATAGTTTTAGTTAGAGGTAAGCAAGAAAGAGGATAGGTTGGGAGGGTAGATAAGACTGCTTTAATCTTTGTGACTTTACTAGCTTTTGTGAGCCATTTATCTTTCTAACCTCCTATCTTTTTATCCATTCTTTCATGGATGCTATGTCATCCCATGCTTTGTTTTACTACCTTTTTCTAGCTCTATTCCTAAGTATTTACATGGGAATGTGCCTCTTTTATATCCCATAATGTTACATATCTATTTTTCTATTTTAGGTTTGGTATTAATGAGAAAAAATTCTAATTTTGCAGCATTCAGTCTTTATCCTGATGTTTCCATGTAATGTTGAATAATAGACTTGAGGTTTAGGGCCTCTTCTATTGTAGTTTCTCCTAGCATAATGGTATCATTTGCATATTATTGGTGAGTAATATTAGAGACATTTTTGGTTATAGTAATTCCTTTGATTTTGCCTTCATTGTGAGCTTTTGTTATTGCTCTACCAAAGGCTTCTACCATGACAATGTATAGAAAAGGTGATAGAGGATCTCCTTTTCTTATACCTCTTGATGTGTCAAAGAAGCCTTTAGGAGTACCATTAATAAGAACTTATATTTTAGTTGTTGAGATGCATTGATATATAAGTTTAATCCATTGGTGTGAGAATCCGAAGGCTTTAAGGTTTTGTATAGAAACCTCCAATCAACCATGTCATATGCTTTCTAAATATCTAGTTTCATGAACATGCTTGCCATTTTATTCTTATTGGCTGAATGCAATGTTTCTTGAATAATAATAATCCCATCTAGAATCGATCTTCCTGGTACAAAACCCATTTGCTCTGCTGAGATGAGATTAGGGAGAATTAATTTCAATTATTTAGCTAAAAGTTTGGGTATGGTTTTATAAATGGTTTTGCAAAGAGCTATAGGTCTAAAATCTCTTGGATTTTTAGGGTCATCTTTTTTGGGTATCAAGGTAAGAAAGGTATTATTGATTTATGATTGTAATGATCCACCATTTCTTGATGCTTCTGTGGATTTGCAAAGATCAATTCTAATAATATCCAAACATTTTTGGTAGAAGAAAGCCTGGAATCCGTCTAGACCTGGAGATTTGTTTGGGTTCATGTTGAATATCATAGATCTAACTTCTTCCAGAGATATGGGAGTATTTAATACTTTATTATCTTCTATAGTAACCACCTTTGGGATAGCTTCTAACATTTTTGATTGAGCTATCATATTTGAACTACCAAAATTATTTAATAAATTATTGAAATGACCTACAAAAATCTTTGCTATGTTGTCTGGATTTTCAGTGTCAGTACCTGTCGAGTCTTTGATTTTTATAATTTTTATTTTAGCTCTGTTATACAAAGTGTTGTTATTATTTTTTTTCGTATTTTGATCTCCTTCTTGTACCCATTTTTCTCTTGATTTTTGTCTCCAGAAGATTTCTGCCTTTGTTAGAATATTTTCCTATTTAGCGAGTAGTTCTTTTTCTAGAGAAAATTTATTGTTATTCATTCATTTTTTAATTACTTATATGTTTAATTTTTTTAAACTTTCTTCGTTGTCTATTTTTTCTTTAAATATATTATTGAATTGTTCTTTAATCATTTTCATCTTAGATACAAATATGTACATTTTGGAACCTTTAAAATTGCCTTGAGTCCATTGTACTTTAATAAGCTCCATAAAATTATTGTCTAAGAACCACATTTTTTCAAATTTAAAAGGATTTGTGAAAGGTTTTGTAGGTTCAATAAATTTGATTTTAACAAGATAGTATATCTAAAGCTAATTCTCTTAGTTCTCCTTTGAGAAAGAATCTATCCAGTTTCTCAGCAATAAATGAAAAATCTTTCCTTCTATTGTTTAATGTGTACTTACCATTATTAATAGGAATATTGAATAGGTTGTTAAGGTCTATCCATTTTTTAAAGTCCATAGATGCTTGGGAGATTTGTTGGATGCCTTCGAATTTTTCATTTATGTTCATGATAGTATTAAAATCTCCACCTATCAGAATGTGTTCATTGCTATGATTTTTAATAAATAGACTTATTTCTTCGCATAATTTTTTTTTTTATCTATGTTATGGGTAGGTCCATAAATGTTTATTAAGATTAACTGTAAGTTAGTTTGAATAATTTTAATTTTTCTACTCATCCACGAATTATTAGATTTTAATACATTTAGAGTTACTTTCCTAGGATTCCAAATAATACCTAATCCCCCTAAAGCTCCTTAGTTCTTGTAGGTTAATGTTCCAACTACTTAATTTCTTTTATAGCTTAATTCCTTCTTCCTTATTTAGTTTTATTTCTTGTAATATAATAATTTCATATTCAAATTGTTTTAAATTTTTCTTTGGTAAACGTTTCTTGCTAGGAGCATTCAAACTCTCGACATTCCAAATAATAATCTTCATGCTACCTTGGGAATGTTCTTCCCCTTCCCTGGTTTGAGTAACTGACAGATCTTTTGTTGTTCTTTTTCTTGCCCATCTACTTCTCTAAGTTCTTTAAGAGACTTCCTTCCTCTTTTACCTTTCAACCTACTATATTTAGGGGTATTTATCCCTTCTTGATTCATCAAAATACCCAATTTCTATATTTTCTCCTATGCATTTATCACACTATCAGATTGTTTTCCTTCTTTCTTAGCATTTTCTTCTTTTTCTAATTCTTTCATTATCTGTTCTATGAGGATCGTTTGAGCTTTTGTTTGTATATTATCTACTAAATATGATATTCTCCATACTTTGTCCATATTTGTACCATCTTCTTGTCTTGTTATTGTTCTTGATTTAGTTGTCTATAGAGCTCATCTTATCTTCCTCCTCAATGATTATCAAATCTCTTCTCAAATCATGAAATGTGTAGTTATCTCTGCCTAGCTTTAGAACTTGCTACATTAATTCCTCTTTATGTAAGTCACTACTTTTATCAATACTATCAAAGTTAAATACTTGGATCAATTTATTAGTTAATAGTTCCATTTTCTCTTTCTCTCCCTCATCTGAATTGAACTTTTCCAAATCTTCATTCTTTGTTGGGCCATTATTTAGAAAATTATGAAAATCTTGTGTTAAATTTCCTTTTGTCTTACTTTGATCCTTCTCACTTGCATTGTACTCACTAAGATTATTAATAGAACAATCTTGTATTGTGGTTGGTGTTTGCCAAAATTTGGTGAACATATTTATTGCCTCTCTTTTGGATTCTATGATCTCCTTCATAGACTCTTCTTTCTTTTGCAATGGAGTTTCCATTATTTCTTATATACACTTAGCATTTCTTCGCTCTGGAGATTCATAAAAGAAAAGAAGTTTTTTTTCTATTTCTTCAAGAGTACTATTGTTATTTACTGAGAGCTTCTTCTGATAGTTTTTCTTTCCCACTTACTTCTTTTATTTTATTTTCTTTCTCTACTTTCTTTTGTTTCTTGTTTAGTCTTCTTCTACTATTGACTGCATTCAGTATCCTTATGCTAGGAATATTATGTTTTGTTTTCTCTTCTTCTCTTCTAGTAATTTATTTGGAGCTTTGATCTTCATCGATAAAATCAATTTTCATCTGTGAAGTAGTGCCTTTACATTCTTTCATTTCTGACAGCTAAGTAATTTCTTTACTATTATCTAATATTGGAAACTTTTCCTTTTCTTTGCTTTGGGTTTATTTTCTATTTATTTCTCTTGATCTTCCTTGGAGATTGGTGTGCTAATGTTTTTAATCTCTATAGTTGAAGTTAGAAATGTTATTTTTTCTTTTCTCATTTCACCATCCTCTAATTTTGAATTTGTTTTTCCTATTGTATCCTGAATAGGCTCCAAAAGGTCTTTCTCATTTAAGAACTTCTCCAGATATTCCTTTTTGTTTCTTATATTCATCATAGGGAAGGTATATTTAAGATCCTATGTTGGTTGATAAGTTTTAAATGTAATATTTCTCTCTTTATTTAATCTGATTATTTCAGAGATTTTACCTTCAAATCTGTAGTAGTTTAAGTTATATATTGATCTGTTTGTTATTAACTTAATAGGTTTGAATTCTGAATTTTTAATTTCAAAGTTGATCAATAATCTAATATTATTGTAGTATTTATAAGAATCATCTATTCCTATCAAATTTCCAATTGAAAAACCTATTTTCTTGAGAATCTCTACATGCACAAGTTCAGGAGGTAGAGACTGAATGGAAATCTAGGTTTGTATAGGGAAGTTTAATTGTTCTTCCTTACAATCTAGAGTCCATTCAAAGAATTTAACAACATAACCTTTAAAATAACAATCAAAGACAAAGAGGAATTTTTTTTTAACATATTCATCACTACAATGTATATATGTTAATCTATCAAAATGGTGAGATATACTTACCTTTTTTTACAAAATTCCTTTAGCCAATTAATGAGATTGATCATCTCTTGTTTTGGCCCATTCCAATATGCGAAAACACTGATATTTTCACAATCCTACCAACAATTTTTTTGTCCTAATTTTTGATGATTAGGATCTATTCCTTAGTTTTTTAAAGTTTAATATTGGGGTGAGTAGTTGTGGGGGGTTGAAGGGAGGAATGTATAGGAAGCTTGGGGATAATATTCCTATGGTGGGTGGGGCGGGGGGGGGGGGGTGTATATATGTTAGGAAGATTATGAGGTGGTTTGAGGTTTGAATTCTCCTTCATCTGGAGATGTGCTTCATGGGTATTGAGGGAAATCACAGGGGGTTCATATAGGAATCCTATCTACTGAGAGTACAAGGGTAATCTATCTCAATCTGCATATTTAGTATGGTTAAAAAAGAGATTTTTTTTGTCTAAACTTGAAGTGGACCAGATGATATTAGGTTGAAAGCCTTTTTGGACAGAAGTACAGACTAATTTGGGGAAATCGTCTATTTTAATGGTTTTAGGAATTGACATAAGCTTACTCTCCTTTTTATGAGCCAAGGAGACTTGAAGCAAAGTGACATGATTCATTTCTAATTTAGCTTTGGCTCTATTATTCACATTGTATTTTACCTTTGGTCGAAACCCTAACCTCTTTGTTGATTTTGTTGATATCTCTTGAATGGTAGCACCTAGTTTTATATTAATGATCTGATGTTTGTAATTCGCTCACGGTATATTAGGATGCTCCACTTCATTGTGCTCAATTAGGGCTGAAAAGGGGTTTGTTGTCTTCACTGCATATCATCAATTTGTAGAATGTATGAGTTTGAGGGATGGAGGGTCAATGCATTGTCTCCCATACTTGTTTTCTTCCCTGCTAGGGCATCATGATTTTAGGTCTACTCTGATTTCCATTTTTGCAAACCTTTCCATCCACTCTTCCATTGCAATCAAAGTGCAAATCTGATCTATGCTCGAGTTGTTTTACATTTCCTAGCTGGTGTCATCAAAGAAGGCTCGATAATGCCCCCTTGCAAACACAACACTAGGTGTAAAGTGGATTCTTTCTGGATGTTGTAGTCGACCAGTGTGCAATTATCCTCTAGCTGCTTTCCCACAGAAATCAACCTTTTTTGGTCTAGAGGGATGCCTTCTTTGTCCTGTATCTTAGCCTTGACATTGTCAATTGTGTCACTGCTTTCAACCTCAAGTGTGATTGTCTTGCCCATGAGGGTCTTCACGAAAATCTGCATCTTGATTATCTCTCGAACTTCCTTTCTTAAGGAGTTCAAAGAAATTTCTTTCTTGGGAGAACCTTCCCACATCAAAATGATCGCCAAGCTTATTCCCTCAACAAGAGTTGGGAAAATCTTATAAGAGATTAGAGTTATTTGTTATTTATAATTTAATAAATTATTACTTTGATAATTTAATAGTGTTATTTAATTTTAATAATAATTATTTAAAAAGATCGGTTATAATATCATCCATAAAATTTGAAATATTATGGTATTTAAATGGCTATTGGTGTAACTAAATTGATAGGTTTATTTTTTATATAAAAAATGGAATTTTATATTTAAATGATTTCAATATGAATTGTTAAGTCTTTTTTAGATTGTGTAAACTTGAAAACCCTTGATGAATATAATACTTTGAAAAGATGAAAACTAAAACCCTGATTATATATCAAATCTTGTGTTTTGCTAATGAATTGAACTATGAAACAATTTTTATACAACTTTTAATGAATTGTTGAGTGTTGAGAATCGTATGGACCGAAGAACTTTAGCAAATCTATAATACTTGAAAACAAAAATGAAAACTTGAAAACATTAGTGAAAATTGAACTTATGTGTTTTCAGAACTGAATAAATTATGGAAGTTACATTGTTATGCACTTTTGTGATGTTTGTTGTATTGTATGATTTAGGGTGCTAGTTTGACTAAGTATGGTGTTGACCAAATCATGATGTTTACAAGACGCATGAGAGTTTTATCTGTGATGAAGTTATGGCTTATTTTGGTTACAATCTTTTATACCTGATCATGATGATGTGTCACGTGTCTTTTATGATGAGTTTTGATCATTGTTCATTATTGCTTTCTAGTTTCTCTTATGTGGAACTGAAGTGAATGGTATGACTTTTCTAGTCTAACCTTTGAGTCTTTGATCGGTTATCTTTGGATTGCTTTCCAATTGCTTGTTTAGGAATGGGTGATTATGTGATTTATTTTTGGTGATGTCATGTGATGTCATGAGTTGGTATATGTGTATTTGATTTTGGATCATTCTTATTAGGATGATTGTATTGGTGAAATCTGTGATATTTCAATGCTTTCTAGTTGTTGGTTTAAGAATTGATGTGTATTTTATGATCTTATGAGACCTTCTACTTTTGCTGAGCTTAGGTTAGGTTATATGTATGTCATCTTGGGAAGTGACTTGCAATGGAGGCCAGATCCCTAAAGAGGCTTCTTGGGTAATCAATTGTAGGTTGTTTTAATAAGCGATAACATTCCATTAAATGGGTTTAAAATGAATTAATAATATATCAGTGCCACATAAAGTCACTAAGGGGTTGGAGTCCTAAGGGATTACCAGGGTAACCTTAGAGTTGACTCGTTAGTATGCCTTGTCTATACGAAAGGATACTAATACCATATAGAGACACTAGGGAGCTAGAGTCCAGCAAGGCTACCAAGGTAACCTTAGAGTTGGTTCATGTGATGATTTGTCATGTCCCCTTTTCAAATAATTAAAAATAATAATCTTTGCTAAGGCAGGCAGGCCCAAAAAGGTGAAGTTTCAGCAAAAGGGGATAATCTTTGGAAGCGAATGGACTAATAAATGAAATTTTTTATTAAAATATTTGGATGTGAGTTAGGGTTATGACCTCTTTTAAGGGGTTTGGAGGCATTTTGGACTCATTCCAGAACTTGATTTTTGCTCCTTTCTTTGTTATTCTTCAAAGGCTGCCAAACCTGTGGAGAAGGAGACCCAAGAACGGGAGTTTGCAGGTTTCTAGGGAGACCCAAGAATGGGATTTTTTAGGTTTCTAGGAAGGCTAAGGATGGGAGTTTGAAGCCATTCCATGTGCATTCTTATGCAGAGTTTGCCTTTGTGCTGAACAGTGCAGATTTGTGAGTTTTCGGGTGTATTTTTTGTAAGAGTTTGGTGTTTCCGGTTGAGTATATCATATCAGTTTGGGTTGCTGCTGTGTATCAGACTTTTAAATCTTAAAATAGATCTGAAAATATTTATTTTGATATTATTATACTTTTGTGATAGATTATTAAGTTTCTGTGGTGATTCTGGGCTATTTTGTGCTATTTTCGGGAGCCCGATGAGCATTGTTTTTGTCCTCCGTTTGGGAGCTATTGTGTGCATGTTATAAAGATCTGGAAATTTTATTTTATAGGATTTTATTCTGCTCAAATTTCTATAAAAATGTCCACTTTCAGATCTATTAATAATAGGTGAAGCTGTGAAGCTTTTGGCACTATTTCTGGCATACCCGATTTGGGGTTTCTTGAGAAATTTGGTGGATCTTTGTGATATTAGTTGTTTGATCTTGAAAATCTTATTAGAGGTTAGAAATATCATACAAAATCAGAAAAGGGACATTTCAGTGGTACCAAAGGCATGATCTTGCCAGCCTAAGGGTTTGTAGAAGTTTGCATGTCAGTTTTGACAACTACCCAGATCTTGCATGTCATAATTTATGATTGCATGTTGCTTCTAATCAGCTGCATGTCAAAATTTATGGTTGCATGCTACTTCTAATCATTTTCATGTTAGTTCTTGGCGAATTTGGTGGTTGCATGTTGCTTCTAATTAGTTGCATGTCAAAATCTATGGTTGCATGCTACTTCTAATCATTTGCATGTTAGTTCTTGGTGTTTGAAGAAGTTATATCCTATTGGGGTTACACTCTACTTTATCTAGAATGGACAGGTATAGTACAGAGTCTCAAAGGACACGATCTTGGACAATTGATATCCAGAGTCAAAACAGTAGAAAGGATGGTTATTTAGATATTTGAGATAAACTTATAAAAATAAGCCATGACATGTCTGAACAGTTGGTTGAGCACCACCGTATGATGAGTGACATGTTGTCTGACCCAGCTAAGGTGGATAAGTTGACTGGATTTCTATTTGGCAGATTTTCTCACAGGGCAGATGACACAATTACCAAGAACTTGCATGAGGAGTTTGAGAAACTAGCTTATAGCCAGGCAAAGGTCTCAGATTCTACTCTGCCACAAGAGATAGAGGGTTTAGATGATGATTATGAGGATGGTTTTGTGCATGATGGTGAGATACCTGGTAGAGATGAGCAGACATTGAGCATTCATGACTTTGTTGAGAAAGAGTACCAGGCACAGTTAGATGCTTCATCACATGAGGTTGAGGCAGGTAGTACTTCACATGATTTGTCTAGCTAGATGAAGGTGAACAAAGATAGTATTGTGACTTCATTATCTCATCATGACAAGATGCGAGATATGATAGAGGATCACATTCAGATGATTCAGTTACAGGGTAGACATAAGGGAATTCAGGCAAAGTCTCCTTGTGTTGACTTATAATCGATTAGGGAAGGAATGGGAATGATGAAGTTGAGTTATTTACATCTATCAGATCGTGACCATCTTCTTAGCCTTGTCAGAGACTATTCAGATACCTTGAGGAGGAAGGAGGAGGAAGTTGATAGGCTTTCTCACGAGCTTGAGGACACTCGAGCTTCTTTGGTGAATACTCCATTGGTATTACAAGACTGGGAGATACATGGGGATAAGCATGGCATGGAATTGAGTTTAGTTTCATCTTGCACTCCTAATACTCAGCTTTTTATGAATGGTAGATCATATGTGGACATTGATAATGTTGCGAGTTTATCTTGCATTCACATCCAGGATATAGGGATAATGTCAGACAGGTATGTGGAATTAGTTGGTATTGGTCATATTACTCAGGTGAGGATTTTGCTTGAGTTACCAGCTGATTATAGTTTACAGATATGGACTCGAGATTGTTATATTGGCATTTGGGATTCAGTTGACTAGAAATCTTTAACACTTTTTGGTAGCAGTGATTGTTTGGGTGCTATCATGGATTTGATTAGCAGATTGCACGGTGTTGTCTTTTCTTGTGTCAGGAGCTTATCCGATGTTGGTATTAGTTTTTATACATTGGTGTTGGGCTTTGTTCATATATCTAGTCGACCATACTTGCTGTAATGTGTTGATGATATTTCATATTTGGCAGTGTGTACAAATGAGTCCCAGGATCATATTGGAATTGATGACATCCAGGAGGATGCAGTGGGCAGTTTTGAAGACTTAGTTTCCTTGGGTACAGAGGAGTTGGACAGCAGTGCTAATGTTTTTGATACTCTATATGTTGATATGAGCGTTAGATTTGATTCATAGGATATGGAGGGTAATACTCTAGAGACTAGTAACTTTGAGGATACTCCTTTAGACAGTGCATCAGAGGAGGTTTGTAGGAGACAGTCAAGCCAGTGCCATCATGTGTCTAATCAGTTGAGAGTTAGTGACCGAGACATTTCTATCACTTGCCAGCATTTTGATGCTGCTCATTAGTTGTTAGCAGTTTATGGATTGGGTTCTCCTACTAGTGATGAGCAGGAAGGCAGTTATCTTTCCTTGACAGAGATCCACTCTTTATGGGAGGCTATTTGGATTTTGAGACAGAATTATATTCAGTTGGTAACCGACAGAGATTATCTTATGGAGTGGGGCAGTGCAGCATATGATGCATTGTTGGCCAAGGAAGATGAGGTGAGTGAGCTTACTGAGCAGCTTGAGGTGACTTCTGAGATTCTTGAGAGTACACAGTTGGCTTTCAAGGAGTCACAGTTTTGTTTGGCTAAGGTGACCATGTAGTTAGAGTGACTACAGTCTTTACTTGATTCTATATAGTCACAAGCTATGGTGTTTGGTGATCTGAGGATGTCCATGGCCGAGATTTTCAAAGATAGTGGAGATGGGGATGCATCCATCCTTGATACTAACATTGGCATATCAGGTTCATTCCCACTAGAGTCAAGTTCAATTGAGTTGGGTGTTGTAGCAGATTGTTGTATGTTTGACATGGTGGTGGCCTCTAGTACTGATGGCACAAAGACTAGAGATGTGTCAAAGATCATGTGTGATGTTGGTGAGTTGACAGTTGGCATGGTTCCTACTAGTAATACTACTCCCTTGGTGATATCTTCGGAGGTAGTAGTCAGTTCCAACATGGTTAATGATCAATTGTAGTTAGTTTCATTTGGATTACAGTCTGAGCCACTGACTGAGATTGACGCATTCTATCGGCATTACACTATGAAATACGCTCATCAATTTACCTTTGATGACCATGTTGATGAGATGATGATACAAAGATGTACTTTGGTTCCTAGTGCTTGTCATCAGTTATGGGATAGTTTGACAGCTCAGGATGAGAGTTGTGATGGGCATGACATGGTGATAGGTTCTGCAGTTGACAGCTTGATAATACATGACTTAGAGCTGGAGTTTGGGAGTGATGCTTCAGCAGTTGTTGTTATCAATTCTACTCCTTTGGCTATGACATCTCCTAACTTAGCTGGTAGTCAGTCACAGTAAGCTATATCACTTGTTCATGGCAAATTTGGTTTGGGTTCCATTTCTTACTCTTTATCTTGTAATGTCTTTTCACCATCAGCAGTGCATGGGAGTTATGGTTATGAGATAGTGGCCGGTGATTTGCAGAGTTGTGTTGACTGCAGGAGTTGTACAGTGTGTGGATTCTCCATACTTGGTACAGTTTCATTCGAGAGCGTTCACCATTGTTGCAGAGTTGGATTGTACATTCCGTATAGGCCAGTGGGATGCATTGATGGTATTTACTATGTTGGTAGTTTGATTTGTCCACTTTACTTGGGTTTTGATGTTCTAAGAGTTTTTTTCTCATGGGTTTCTGACTATGGAAGTGGTGATTTTGAAGTTTGGTTGAGCTATAATTGTCATTTTGATTATAGATTCCTCTTGGTCATATTGCAGAGGATATTGCAAGAGCTTGTGTTAATTGGCAGTAGTATAGTTCATGACTACATTTGGGATCCAGGTGGATTGATTGGTTTATTGTTCAGCCATTGCTTGAGGACAAGCAATATTTGGGAGGGGAGGACTTGTCATGTCCCATTTTCAAATAATTAAAAATAATAATCTTTGCTAAGGCAGGCAAGCCCAAAAAGGTGAAGTTTCAGCAAAAGGGGATAATCTTTGGAAGCGAATGGACTAATAAATGAAAATTATTATTAAAATATGTTTTATTAACCCCTCTTGGACATAGTTAGGGTTATGCCCTCTTTTAAGGGGTTTGGAGGCATTTTGGGCTCATTCCAAAACTTGATTTTTGCTCATTTCTTTGTTATTCTTCAGAGGCTGCCAAACCTATGGAGAAGGAGACCCAAGAATGGGAGTTTGCAGGTTTCTAGGGAGACCCAAGAATGGGATTTTATAGGTTTTCAAGAAGGCTAAGGATGGGAGTTTGAAGCCATTCCATGTGCATGCTCATGCAGAGTTTGCCTTTGTGTTGAACAGTGCAGATTTGTGAGTTTTCGAGTGTATTTTTTTGTAAGAGTTTGGTGTTTCCGGTTGAGTATATCATATCAGTTTGGGTTTCTTCTGTATATCAGACTTTTAACTGTTAAAATAAAGCTGAAAATATGTATTTGGATATGATTATACTTCTGTGATAGATTATTAAGTTTCTGTGGTGATTCTGGGCTATTTTGTGCTATTTTCGGGAGCCCGATGAGCATTGTTTTTGTCCTCCGTTTGGGAGCTATCGCGTGCATGTTATACAGATCTGGAAATTTTATTTTATAGACTGTTATGCTGCTCAAATTTCTATAAAAATTTCCACTTTTAGATCTATTAATAATAGGTGAAGCTATGAAGCTTTTGGCACTATTCCTGGCATACACGATTTGGGGTTTCTTGAGAAATTTGGTGGATCTTTGTGATATTAGTTGTTTGATCTTTAAAATCTGATTAGAGGTTGGAAATATCATACAAAATCAGAAAAGGGACATTTCATGATGCTTGCCCACTTGCATAGTAGATTTTCTACATGCCTGTGTTGCCTCTAAGTTTAGATGATACTTTTGTCTTGGTACCCTTTGAGATAGGTTGCTTTTAGGTGTTTCCTTCATCTAGATGTGGTAATGAATTGTGTTTTGGATATCCATTTGGGACTTGATTTTATCTCCTCAGGAGGTGGGATTGGGCCATTTAGGTTTCACAAGGTCGAATGGTAGTGCATTTTTCTTATACCATTGAGATCCAATAGTTTGAAGTCGTTGCTAGAGTTCCCTATTCTATATTACCTTTCATATTGTTCTTGTGTACTATGATGGATGGTTTTACTCTATTGTATTGTATTTTATTTCATTGATCTTACAAGATGATGTAATATATTTTATGATGTATATTCTTTGAGCTTTTCATACCCTCTGACTAGTACAGTGGATGATTATGCATTTTCATTATGCCAAGTGGTAACTTTTGTAATTTTATATTTATTTAAATGGATTCATACTTGTAGTTATTCTTTGATGTGGATTTTTTATATATTAGATTTAGTATTAATTAAACTTAAATTTGATTCAACATCATGGGACCTTTAAGAGATGTAATATGTTTTGATGGTTGTTATGTATGTGAGTCAATGCTTCTGCTATATTATATTTGTTGTTGTTTATTTATTATCTTTAAAAAAAATGTTTGACAAACATAGTAAAACTTTAGGTTAATTTATTTTGGGTTCCTTGGTGGGGTGTTACATCTGGTATCGGAGCCCAAGTTTCTACATTGGGAGCTCTAGGTATATTGGAATGTCACTAGTTGTCAACTAGTTAATTGAAATGAGACTTAAACTGTTATATGTATTTATTACAAACTTGAAACACTTGAACTAGTTTAACTGAAATGAAACTTAAACAATTATATGTATCTATTAAAAACTTGAACACTTGCACTAGTTAAACTGAAATGAAACTTAGACGATGCTATGCATCTTTTACAACTTGAACTGTTGAAATTTGAAACTTGATTTGTTGAAACATAGACTTGTATAACTATTGAGTTGGATTTCAAACATATTTTCTTATGATTATGCTTTAAGGTGTTATGCCTTTGATTGACTTGTGAAATTTTTTTTGTTCTAATTTGGCTGTTTTCAGTGGAGTCTTATCCTCCCACAAGGGGAAAGGGTTCCCCATACATTGAGTGCTTTAGTTTTATCTTTCTTATAGGCTTCCAGGAGTAAGCCTAAGTCTAAAGGGAGTGGATGTAATGCCTACCCCTAATTTAGTTTCGTCTTTCTTATAGGCTTCCAGGAGTAAGCCGAAGTCTGGGGGAGTGAGCCTAAGTCTAGGGGGAGTGGATGTAATGCCTACCCCTAGTTGACTTTTCTGTTGTATTGCTAGATTCTTTTAGGCAAGTTTTCTGATTGTGTTTAATGATTATCAATATTTGGTTACGAGATTTGATTATATGTCACTTCATACTCAATTAATTTATGTATTGAGTTACTTACTTATTTCATGTGTTTATGATTATTTCGATGATGATATATGTATGTTCATTGAGTGACTTTCAATTATCTCATGATGATAATAAATGGACTATAAGTATGTGATTTTTATGGTTACTTACATCATACTTGCACGTGTATGGTGTACCTGTATATTTTATTTTATGTTTGACATTCCTAATGTGATTGAGGGAGGGAGTCATAGTCACCTACTAGTCGAGATCTACATGATGTATCACTCCCTTCCATTGCCTATTTAGTTTAGAATATATGAGTATATATACATGCATGGATTCTATGCAGATTGCACATACCAGGTATCGGCTTCCCTGAATTGCCAGGATGAGTGTACCCTATCATAGTATCTCAATGGTATAAGTGGTGAGATAATTCGTAAGTCCAAATCCTAACCTAAGCCAATTATCCTAGAAAGTAGGACAAGTATCTAAATTGTTTATTTGTCTGAATTCGTCAAGTTACATGAATTCTTGATTTTGACCCTGTAGTTTGAATATTTCTTTGTCTTCAGTTGAGTTGTCATATTTAGTGTTGTAGGTCTGTTGTGATCTTTAGTTATAATTAAATCATATTAAAAAATAATTTAGTAATTTAATTTAATAAAAATTCTATAAATAAAAATCAATATTTAATTATATCTAATTAACTAAGAAGTTAATTAAATAAAAGAATTAAATTTGAAAGATTTGATTAAAGTTATAATTTTGGCATATTTATATTTATTTAATTTGCTAATAATTTATTCTGGAGTTTTTTTTTATCATTAAGAGGCCGAAGCCAAGATTAATTATTATTATTATATGTTGTGGTTAATTATTATTATTATTTATTAATCTTGAGTAGATTCGAACCCAAGACCTGTTGGATAAGAGGCTCACAATTTACCATTGCATTATAGGCCCCTGCCTATTTAGGAGTTTTATTTTAATTAATAAACTCAAAATAATATTATTAGTTAAATTAATAAAAAAATTTAAATGTCTCGCGATTTAATAAGAGAGAGAAAGCATAAATTTAATAAAGTTTATTTTAGTTTAATTGCAAAAAGCTTGTGCATGAAAGTTAAAATAAAATAAAGTAATAAAAAAGGGCTTTTTGCATGATTACGCAATCAAAGCCTTGATTTAGGGAAAAACTCTTTATTAGGAAATCAGAGCTCATTTCTTCATAGACAAGTTTGGAGGAGCCAATTCAAAGAAGACGCTTTTCGAAAGAGAAGGAAAAATCCAGTGTGTTTGGTGCATTCATAATTTAGCATCAAATCCATGTAGGATCTCCTGAATTTTGTGCAGTAGTCCTTGCTTTGAAAATATTTATCTTCTTTGTGTTTTTTGTGTTTCTATTTTTAGAATTTAGTTCAAGTTGAAACCCTTGTTTGCTAATTTGGAAAGTCATATTTGGAATTGTTAAAATCAGGATGAGGGTTTGGAAAAGAAATCTTAATTTAAGTTGTAAACTTTGATTGGTTATCTATATTTCTCCCATCATATCTATATTAGAAAATTGTTTTTAAAAAATATGGTAATAAAAATTACCATATTAAAATATTTATTGTGATAGTTCTTATCGCATATTAATTTATGTGAAATTTCTTTTTGTGGGGACAAGCGTTTTATGTTTTTATTACAAAAAAAACACATATAAAAAATAAAAAATGAATATAAATTTGGGGCAAGCAGGGGCCACTACCCCCCACCCCCCTTTCTCCCTCCCACTTTTTCCAATGTCGACAATGATGTACTACTATGGCAGTAACATGTACCGCTAACACAACAATAATGTGGTGCAACAGTCTTGCTATGATAGCTGATGGGCTTTAAAAATGTTGTTGTTTTTCAATAATAACAATAAGTTTTATTTTATTAATTCAATTTGTTAGATTATTATTTAATACTTTGTTTGATATTAATTATTATTAATAGATTTTATTATATTAAATTGAGAAAGTATAATTATTAAGAGATTAATGTTATTTAATATTTATAATTTAATAAATTAACAATTTTATTTAATTTAAGCAGTTCTACCCACCACTCACACACACCTCGCTCTCAGCCACATTGCTCTCCCATCGGTGGTGCTTTTGGTTGGTGCTACTCTTCTAGAAGTTCTGGTGGATGGTACCACTCTACCTCGTCTCCCCAACGGGCTGGTTCAGGGTGGTCCCCAATGGCTCCTCCTGCTGCTGCTACTTCTGGTTGGCCCTCTATGCATTCATACCCCAAGTGGGTGTTTCCTCGGTTGGACTTAGCCATTTCTCCTACCAGGCTTGAGGGAGATCAAGATGAAGATAATGCTACTGCTCATGACGGTTGGGCCCCTCCTGAGCCATCTACTCACCTATCCCTTCCTCCCTCCATATTTTCTATATGTTTTTTTTTATGCGGAGTTGATTTTCGACCTATGGCTGTCTAAACTCGCAGGGTGATTATGTTTCCCCTAGCCTTTTTTTCTGAATATGTAACTTTTTTTTATTTAATATAAGGAAGAGACTATTCATCAAAAAATAAAATTAATAATTATTTAAAAGATTGGTTATATTATCCATAAAATTCAAAATATTATGGTATTTTAATGGATATTGGTGTTACTAAATTGATAGGTTTATTTTTTATATAAAAAATGGAGTTTTATATTTAAATGATTTCAATATGAATTGTTAAGTCTTTTTGAGATTGTGTAAACTTGAAAATCCTTAATGAATATAATACTTTGAAAATATGAAAATTGAAACCCTAATTGTATATCAAATCTTGTGTTTTGATAATGAATTGAACTATGAAACAATGTTTAAACAACTTTTTATGAATTGCTAAGTGTTGAGACTCGTGTGGACCTGAGAACTTTAATGAATCTATAATACTTGAAAATGAAAATGAAAACTTAAAACCATTAGTGAAAATTGAACTTATGTGTTTTCAAAACCGAATGAATTATGGAAGTTACATTGTTATGCACTTTTGTGATGTTGGTTGTACTGTATGATTTCAGGTGCAATTTTGACTTAGTACCTTGAACATATCAAGATGTTTACCAAAGGCTTGGGAGTTTTTTCTGTGATGAAATTATGGCTTATTTTGGTCACAATATTTTATACCTAAACATGGTGATGTGTCACATGTCTTTTATGATGAGTTTTGATCATTATTCATTATTGCTTTCTAGTTTCTCTTGTGTAGAACTAAAATGAATGGTATGAATTTTTTGGTATAACTTTTGAGTTTTTGATCAATTATCTTTGGATTGCTTTCCAATTTCTTATTTAGGACTGGGGTGATTATGTGAATTTTTCTTGGTGAGGTCATGGGTTGGTATATGTGTACTTGATTTTGGATCAATCTTGTTAGGATGATTGTATTGGTGAAATTTATGATTTTGATCAATGATATTTTTGTGCTTTCTAATTGTTGGTTTAAGAACTAATGTGTATTTTATGATTTTATGAGACCTTTTTCTTTTGCTGAGCTTAGGTTAGGTTATTTGTATGTCATGTTGGGAAGAGACTTACAATGGAGGTTACAACCCTAAAGAGGTTGCCTGGGTAACCCATTGTAGATTATTTTAATAAGTGGTAATATTTTATTAAAAGTGTTTAAAATGAATTAATAAGATATCGGTGCCACATAAAGTCACCAAGGGTTCAAAATCTTGAATGATTGCCAAGGTAACCTTAGAGTTGACTCATTAGTATGCCTTGTCTGTATGATAGGATACTGATGCCACATAGAGATATTAGGGGGCTAGAGTCTAGCGAGGCTACCAGGGTAACCTTAGAGTTGGCTCATGCGATGACACTTGCCCAATGCATAGTAGATTTCCTACATGTCTATGTTGCCTCTGGGTTTAGATGATATTTGTTTCTTGGTACCCTTCGAGATAGGTTGCTTTCAGGTGTTTCCTTGACCTAGATGTTGGTTATGACTTGTGCTTTGGATATATGTTTAGGACTTGAATTTATCTCCTCAAAATGTTGGGTAGAGGTCATTTAGGTTCCATGAGGTCAGGTGGTAATGCATTTTTCTTATATCATTGAGGTCCGATAGTTCGAAGTCATTGTTGGAGTTCCATGTTCTATATTACCTTTCATTTTGTTCTTGTTTACTATGATGGATGGTTTTACTCTATTGTATTGTATTTGATTTCATTGATCTTACAAGATGATGTAATCTATTTTAGGATGTATATTTTTTAAGTTTTTCATACCTTGTGACTTGTATAGTGGATGATTGTGCATTGTGGCTATGCCAAGTGGCAGCTTATGTAATTATTTATTTATTTAAATGGATTCATACTTGTGGTTATTCTTTAATGTGGATTTGTTATATATTAAATTTAGTATTAATTAAACTTAAATGTGATTCAACGTCATGGGACCTTTAAGATATATAATTTGTTTTGATTGTTATTATGCATGTGAGTTAATGCTTCCACTATATTATATCTATTATTGTTGTTTATTTGTTATCTTTAAAAAAATGTTTGACAAACATAATGAAACTTTAGGTTAATTTCTTCTGGGTTCCCTGGCAGGGCATTACAATCTACCGTTCCCCATCAAGTACTCCCCTTTGAATATGTTAATGGAGTTGGGATCCCATATGCGATCTATATGGATCTTTGCTACAAACTTGGGAAGATATTCACTAGTGTACAACATAGTTTGGTATACCATATATCCCTCCACCATGGAACCCTCAAGGTGTGCTCTTTTTTGAACCAAGCCCTTCAAAATATTTAAGTGCCTCTCAACCATCCACATTGACCTAGTTGGTACAAGTCCACACAATTCAATCTCCTAAACTAGATGTATGAGGTAGTGTTCTTGTACATTGAAAAAAACTGAAGGTAGACACTTTAGCATTTCACACAAAAGTTGTGGAATTTTTCTCTTCCAATATTTTGTCTTTTTTATCATTTACTTTATATGACAATCCCTAGAAGGTATTCATCACAGAAAAACATATAAACAAGACTCTACAAAAAAAATATACAATAAATTACAGAAAAAAATAAGCAAGATGCAAAAATAATATCTATATAACAAATCTAAGAAATAACACTTCTAACCTCATGTATTTCCCAAGGTCATCTATAACTTTTTTGACACTCATGTTGTCAAAGTTGTGTGGGAGAAATAGATTTAGAACATATTGCAATAATAATAAAATGACATTTTCAATATATTATAAAATAATACAGTGAAAAGCACATGAAGTTCTATAAATATATTGTAAAAAGAGAAGACCATGGCTTACCTTGACGAAGGCATGCCAATCATGCATTTTCAATCCTGATCGAAACTCATCTTTCTTTGATACGAGACTGCTTATGCTTGCAACAAATCCTGTGAGAAACTTGATTTTTTTGTATGTACTCTTTTATGACATCAGTTTGTTGTTGCATTAATAACCAAGGAAGAGCACTCTTATTAATCTGATTTCCATTTCTATTTGATTCAATAAAAAACATCAATGCATGATTTGATTCATGAATGTCATTACAAATTTTTTTCAATTTTCTTTGTCATGCCTTCCATCCAATGTTTTCCATAGTGTCTATGTTACATCATTTTCAATATGCATAGCATCAAGAAAATGTATGATTGGGAGCTACTCATAGTACAACAACCTACTAAATTATCTAGGATAGCTTTTTAGTACTTGTGGCTGTCTTAATCCTTAATTAATTCATGTTACTATTATAATTATATTATTATTTAGGTAGGTAGGTCAGCTTAGGTGTTATGTAGGGTTGTATCTATTTAGCCTAAGCATAATTAGGCATATATAGGAGGTTGTGAGTCTTTTTTAAGATCATATAGTGAAGTGTGTTCTCATTGGAGATATTTGGAGATTGCCCCCTCAAAGTGGCCTATTACTCTCAGTTTCTATCAAGTATTTGTAGAATATTTCATATTATCCCTTCCAATGTGTAAGTTATTTCATTACAAGTGGTATCAAAGCATGATCTTGGCACCTTAGAGGCAATATTTATTCTCAACATCAGAGGCAATTTTGGGAAAAGCATAAATTTCAGATTTTATTGAATTTTTTAAAAGATTTTAAAAGGGTTTTTGAAGATCATATTAGAGAAGATGTAATCCAAATTTCAAAGAAATTAAAGCAAATTCTTGCAGAATTACTATTTCTACATAATTTATTGAGATCTACATATCTCTCACATCCTCCTAAATTGGAGTATAACTTGTATTGGGTTTTTGAATACATAGTATGGGAGCCTATATTTAAAATCTTGGAGAAAATGAAGCAAAAATAAGAAAGCTACTGAAAAATTAGAAAAATTCACTCTCAAGGCAGAAAATTTGTTATTTTATTGGATTTTTTTTTTCTAAGATTATCTTGGCCCTACTAAGTTACAGTATGTAGTGCCTACCCCTAGTTCGCATTTTGCTTCCATTGCTGAACTCTTTTAGGCCAATTTTATGTTGATGATTGGTAGCATTATCTTGAGATTAGTAGATATTCTTTTACTTTCAGTTGATTATATGTTGAAATTAGTTGGTACTCTATATTTCACGTATGCATGATGATTATTACAGTTTTTTTAGTTATTGATGATGATTAGTTAGATGGTTTATTATCCTATGTGTTTTCTTATGGATACTTACCCCATACTTGCATGTGTATGGTATGTGTGTTTGTTTTCTTTATGTATGGCATTTCTGATGCAGTTAAGGAGGGGATCGTAGTCACCTGCTAGTCGGGATATACACGATGCACCACTTCTTGCCATTGCTTGTTTAGCTTAGTATATATTGTGTATGTACATGAATGGATTTTATACAGGTTGCAGGTACCAGGTATCGACTTCCCTGAATTGCTAGGAATAGGATTCCCTATCGCATTGTCTCAATGGTAAGAGAGGGGAGATAAATTCTTAAGTCCAAATCCTAAACCTCTTAGCCATTTGTCCTAATTGACAATTAGGACAAGTATCTGAGTCATGTACCCTCTGAATGCATTGGATGACTTTAATTCATGATTTTAACCGTTTAGTTTGATTTTGTATGTGTTGTGCTATGATGAGTTTTCCTATTTTACTTTTTAAGTCTTTGGTGGCTTTTCTATTAATTAAGTCTAATTAAAAGATTAAATTAATGATTTAATTTAATGGAAAATTATTATGACATTTTAATATTTAATTATATTTATTTAATTGAGAAATTAATTAAATAAAAAGAATTAAATTTGGAGATAAAAGTTACAAGGATAAATTTAGAATGTGATAATATTTATTTAATTTAATAACAATATATTTAGAGATCATTTTTAAATAAATGCTAAAATAATATTATTATTTAAGTTAATAAATATTTTATCAAATTAAGTTCAAAAATAAGTTTAGAAGTGGAAAAGGAATTAATTAATTAAGTTTCATGATTGCATGATATGTGCATGAGATTAAATTTAATAAATTAATCTAAAAAGAAGCCAAGTGAAAATTAAGTAAAGCAATTTAATTAATTAATGAATGTGCATGGAAAAGATAAAAGAAAGATAAATAAAAGTTAATTTTGAGTTAAGGGTTGTGAGTCAGGAATTTTTTGGGGTGAATGCACAATTAGTGCCTCGATTTTGGGAGAGAACTCCATATCACAACTTGGGGGTTCATTTTTCAATTCACCGCGAATTTTGGAGAAGGAAGAAATTTTTAGAAAGGAGGAAATTTCTTCAAAATTCTGGGGCGTAGCGATTAGCATCAATGTCCAGGTGGGCGCTTGTGATTTTCACCTATTTTAATATGCTCTTTCTCTTTCTTGTCTTCATTGTGTCTATTAATGTTTGTCTAAATAATTCTCTACGATGAATCTTCAATCTGGTAATTTGGAATTCGAGCATGCATGTTGTTCTCATCTGGTTATGGGAGATTAAAATATAGTTGTAGTCCTCCCCCAGTAGAATTAAAAATTTGGAAATTAAATTGGGTTTTGGGTTTGAATTAAAATGGAATTGAGAAATTAAATTTGGAAGGGTTTGGTTTTGAAAATGAAAATCTTAGATTGAAAATTTGAATAGTTGATAGTGATTCTCCTATCAGACTAAATTTGTAAATATTACAAAAAAAAGAAAAAAGACATATATATATATATATATATATATATATATATATATATATATATATATATATATATATATATATATATATATATATATATATATATATATATATATACATATATATATATGTATATATATATATGTATATATACATATATATATGTATATATACATATATATATGTATATATACATATATATATGTATATATACATACATATATATATATGTATATATACATATATATATATATGTATATATACATATATATATGTATATATACATATACATATGTATATGTATATATACATACATATACATATGTAAATGTATTAACATATACATATGTATATGTATGTATATATACATATACATATATACATATATATATATATATACATATATATGTATATATATTATATGAGGGAAAATTTTTCATATTACATTTCATATTAAACAAAGTTTTATTAATATAAATTTATATTAATTAAAAAAATAATTTTAAAAAAATTCAAAAAATTGGGGAGGAGCGGGTTTTACCAACCCCCTTACCTGTTGGAATCGGCAACTTAGCTGCTACCGCAATAGTGATTGTTGCAATAGCAGCAGTACTATGTACTTCTACTGCGGCAGTAGCCTGCTATGGTAGAGTTGCCGCAAGCAAAAGGGCCGTGGCCAGCTTTATAAGCTGGCGAGCTATAAACATTTTTAATATATGTTTTTTTTTAAATTTTATTTTAATTTTTAAATTATTGAATTTAAATTATATTAAATTTAAATTATTAAATTTTAAATTATATTAAATTTATATTATTATTTACTAATAATTTTATAATTAAATAAATTATTAATAAATATAATGAAGTTTTTATTAATTATTAATTAGTTTAATTAAAATTTGATTTAATTAAAACTAATTAATAAGGGAGGTTGTTTAAATTAAGTTTAAAATTTATTAAATTATTATAATACTAATTTTAATGAAAATGTAGATTATTATAAGATCAACAAGTATTATAAATTTAATTATTATTCTTGGAATGTCTTGCAGACTTTGACTTAAAATCAATTAGGGGTAATTGTGCATTTCATTTGGATACAGGAACAAGATATTTTGTAAGGGTAAACTATGGGTTCTATCTGATTAAAACATATGTTCAACTGGAAATGGAAACCTCACATTAACTCAAAAGTATATCATCAATCAAATTGAACTATGAGACTATTTACTTGAACACAAACACTTAAAACTAAACCTTATTGTTTAACTTAAACTATGTGTTTTCAAATCAAATGAAATTGTGAGACTATCCTAATATGTGTTCTATGTACTGTCTATGTTTTGGGGTTTGTCCTAGTGTTGACCAGTCATAGGATGTTACCAGAGGCTCGGGGGTTATGTGTTTGTGATGTCATGTTGATGTTTGATCTCGATCTTTTAACCCAACTATGGTAATGTGATGGTGTGCTCTATGATATGATTGTATTTACTGGTTGTTATTGCTTTCCAGTGTTTTGTGTAGCACTGATGTGTATGTTTATGAGATATCTGACTTAACCATTTATGAGTCATCGATCAGTTATACTTGGATTACTTTCTAGTCGCCTTGATGGGACTAAAGTGTTTGCTTTGATCTTGATGATGTCATGTTGTGACATGTTTGGCTTGACCATTTTGGAGTCTTCGATCAGTACTGTTTTGGGATACTTTTTGGTTGCTTGTTGAGAGCTAATGGCTATTATGATTTGTCATTTGATGCTTTCCAGTTGCTCGTGGAGAATTGGTGTGATTATTGTGGATTATCTTTTGATGCTTTCCAATCACTTGTATAGAATTGAGGTGGTTTTACTATGATTATGTGATTTGTGATTTTATTAAGCCTAGGATAGGTAATCTACTTGTAGTGTTAGGAAGTGGCTTGCAATGGGGGCTGGGGACCTTAAGTGGTCCTAGGGGTAACTCATTATAAGTTGTTTTAATAAGTGAAAACATTACACTAAATGGGGATTAAAATGAACCTAATAAGATAATTGTATGTTCTCTCCCATGCCTCAAGTGCTAGTACAAACTAGGATGGGAGTAGAGAGAATGCTTGGTTGCAACCTTGTATTCGTAGTATGCCTTGTTAGTATGAGAGGATACTAGTGGTCGCATGGGGATCACTAGGAACCCTGGAGTCCTAAGCTAACTGCTAGGGTAACTTCTACATGATTCATGTGATGACACTTGCTCACTTACATAGTAGGTTTCCTATGTGTCTTGTGTGCCTCTAGGATTTAGATGTTGATCTGTCTTAGAACCTTTGAGTTATATTACTTTTAGGATTTCCTTGATTTAGAGAGTACTTGTGTTATGTTGTTTGATATCCTGTTTGAGACTTGAGACTATCTCCTCAACGCGGTGGGAGTGGGCCATTTAGGTTCCACGCGGTCGGGTGGTAGTGTTTTTTCACTCTTACCATTGAGATCTATTCGTAGTCACCGTGGTTAGAGCTACTTGGGATGCTTGTTTATAATGTTTAGGTGATGTTATTACTGATGCATTTCCTTATACTAGTGATTAGCATGTTAGATTTCCTTATGCTTATGTTGTAGTATGTTTAGTAGTGATGTCCCTATTACTATAGTACTGACGATCTAGTTGGTGGCTTGGGATGTTATGCGCGAGGGATGGCTAGGGCCCACAATGGTCTGATGAGGCTATTGACGGTTGGGAGGAACCATGCACTTAGTTAGTTATGTTTTATGATGGATAGTTGTATTTCATGTTGGATGTTTATATCTTTTATGATGGATGGATGTATCATGTATGGTGGATGGTTTCATTTATTTTACTGTACTTTGTATCATGGATTCATGGAGGATGACGTATCTTCATTTCTACATATGTATATTCTTTTAAGCCTTTCATACCCTGTGACATGTACAGTGGATGATTGAGCTTTATGAGTTAATTTTCCAAGAGGCATTTAGAGCAAATGTATATTATGGACTTTGGACTTTTCTATTATTCTTTCATATGGATGTGGTAGTTGTTAGACTTAGCATTAGATTAAATTTATATGTAATTCAATGTCATGGGATCCTTAAGAAATATAACCTATTGTGTATGCTTTTAGTTGATTGTATGTTATTGCTTCTGCTACTACGTGTATGTTATTCTTTCTTACTTCAAAAAAAAAATGTTGGCAAACTTAGTAAAACTTTAGGTCATTTCTTTTGGGCCCCTTGGCAGGGCATTACATAGTAAAAGAAAATTTCAATTTCAATTTCATTTGTCTAATTTATTTCAAAAATATTGCTTTCCATCATGATGGGGCCTCCAACAAGAGGCAAAGAGAATGCTACCACACCAGGGAAATCATCTGATAAGGATTGGGAAACAATAAAGGATAGTAATACTAATGAGAAAATAAGTAAGTTCAAGGAAGAGGTTAAGAGGGATAGATGTGACCTACAAGGAGACATATCAGATATATGAAGATTGTTAAGCTCCTATATAAATGAACCAAGGAAGGAGTTCTCAAGAAATCAAGGTGAAACCTTCTAGTTGACTAATAATGACACAAATCTTAATACTCCTATGAGATCTAATAATATTTTTCCAAAGGTGGAGTATGCACAAGTTTATGGTAAGGATCCTCTAACGTGGATAAACCAAATGAAGCATTTTTTTGAAGTACATCAAGCCCCATAGGGACAAAAGGTCACAATGGCTTCCTTATATATAGAACCAAATCAATTCATTTGGTATCATTGGCTTTGTACTCATTAGAGTAAAATGGGTCTCACCCTATCATGGTCAATTTTTACAAAAAGAACTCCAAGCACAATAAAACAATAGTGTGATAGAAAACTTCTTTACCCAGCTTGCTAAGCTTCAACAAATAGGATTAGTTAAGGATTATAGGATTATATTCCAAAATTCCAAAATCTATCTTAAGAGTGGATACAATTATGGAGGAAAACTTGAATGATTTATTCTTGGGTGGCCTCAAAGATTACATTCAACATGTGGTACACATTTTTAGTCATAGCTCAATAAATGAGTCTTTTATATTGGCATGCATGGTAGAGGAGAATTTCTAGATTCCTAGAAAGCAATGGGCTAATGTGACAAGAGAAAAGGGATATTCAACACCTTCTCTTCCTCATCCTACTAGGTTGACTCCACAACAAATTAAGGAGAAAAGAGCAAAAGGGTTGTATTTTAATTACGATAGCAAACATAGCCGAGGACATAAATTTAGTGAAAATAAATTGTTCTATATTGAAGGTCCAAGTGAGGAAGAAAAGGATGAACCCATATTAGAGAAGGATAGGGAGTTAGGTGAGGAATCACATGATTCTCAACCAATCATTTTTCATTGTGCACTTTTAGGTTTCAATGCACCACAAAATTTCAAGGTAGTGGTTTTCTTAAATAAGAAAAAAGTAGCAGTGTTGATCGACTCAGGTAGTACTCATAACTTCATAAGAAAAAAGTTGGCAACTCTTCTAAATTGTTTTATATATCTAGCCCCAAAGTTTTAGGTTTTGATTACAGATGGGGGTACAATTAGTTGTTCAGGGAAGTGTCATAGCATCAAATTATCCATGGGAGATTATCAACTTGACACCCCAATGTATGCGATATCCATGGTGATGAGCCCCTAAAAGGCCATTATTTTAAGAACTTTTTATCTTATTTTTAATAGTTATCTTAAAAGAAATAGTTTGTGACTCTATGGTTTAAGTAAAAGAACTTATGTTTTATGAATATGCTATCTATATGTTAAGACATGAAGATTGAAGTATAGATTGATCAGTTATGTTGTGTTTGCTTAAATCTATGGCTTTTTATGGTTTAATGATGAATGTTACATGTTAATAAATATTTCCTCATCTATTCTATGTTTGGGTAGGTCCATTTCTTGTGGCCATAGAATTTGCAAGAGTGATAATCTGAACATTATACCTTTTCTAACATTGATGATGAAATGAATGCATGTATGTAGAAGTTGTTGTGTTTAATGCTCTGCAAGTGTTGCCACATGTATTAAAGATAACATTTCAACATTGAAGTCAAAGATAACCAAATGATTGATGAATCATCGAATAAGCAAGTCATGGTGTGAATTCTATTATGGCGATGCACGAAGATAGCTTCCTCAACCTACTATATTTTTGGGGGAGTTAAAACGTAGTTATAAGTGTTTCTATTGTAGATTTTATGATCTGTAACTAATCCTCATTGATGGAGTGAATGTAGGAGTAGGAAGTTGTTGAGCTTTCCTTTAAATAATTTATGTTGTAACCTTGAAAAGGAGATTTTTAGACTTTTATCTTTTCCTAGTTTTGACCGAAGGAAATAGAGAAGATTGTTTTAGCAAAGTAGAATCTTGTTTTCAAATGTAATTTGTTATTATGAATGAATATAATACAGAGTTCAAGTTTCCACCTTTAGAATTGATTTTTTTTGTTCACTCATCCAAGGGGGCCCACTTCGTGTGTGAATTTCTTTGTTAGAATAAATTTCCTTAGTTTATTTCCTTACAAAGTAGACTTTTGTTGTTCCTGCAACCATTGATAACAGAATCATTGAATTGTTCTTGCAACATAGGTGTTTAATTATATTTACTATTTGTAGCATTACTCTAAGATTTAAGGCAAATATTATTTTAGTTCTTAGCTTAATTTCCTTCAACATTCCTTTTCTATTGTAGTTGTAATGATTTAGAGAGGAATCAGAGCATGTACTTTGCAGCTACCCTCTCAAGATTACGCTCCTAGGTTGACAAATAAAATGAAATCAGTATGTTATTCTTAGTAGAATACATGATTCTATCTAGTCATGGAGTCAATGTAGAAGGATGTCCAATCCTTTATTACTAAGGTATTTAGTTGACCGACCATTTTTGGCACCATTATCGAGGAAGATGTCAATCTAATTTAACCCTGAAGTCATTATGTTAGATCAGATTTTGCATTTTTGCATGCATAGAAGAAGAAACCCCTTTGGGAGATTTCTTCCCTGTAATATTCAAAAAGACATTTTTAATCTTGAACTTGAAAAGCCTCACAGTGAGAATGAAGAAGAGCCTATTGAAAATCTATTCATTATTGCTTAAGAACAAATACCGTGATCCTCTGATGAATTCTTGCATTTGAATGACCTCTTTGTTGAACCTAAATACCAAGATAATCCACTTGCTCTTGTCATATATCAAGCACCATTAATAGTACCTCCTCCAGAAGTGGCTCAGCCTCAACCAACATTTCCTTTTCCTATCCCTCCTCAACAAGGTAATCAAAATCTGAAAAATATACTTGTTGTTGCACTTCCCAAGTTTTATGGCTTGATCACTAAAGACCTTGAAACCTTTCTCTTTGAGTTTGACATACTATGTAGAAGCTATGACTATATAACTGATGCTCACAAATTGAAGTTGTTTCCTTCTACCCTCAAAGCAGCTTCTCTGAGATGGTTCATGGGGTTGGGTGCCAATGTTGTAGTAGATTGGCCTGTAATGAGCAATTTGTTTTTCATAGAGTATAAGGAATACTACAGGGGTCAAGATTTAAAGGGAGATGACATTTTTAAAATGTCCCAAAAGGATGTTGACACGTTTGAAGACTATGTTTCTTAGTTTATGTTTAACCTGCAACATAACACATAACATCAATTGCATGAGGAGTCAAAGAAATATCTTTTTCTGAGAGGTGTAAATGAAGGGAGCATTGAAGAGCTAGACCTTATGGTGGGAGGAGACATTACTCAAAAGATTTGGACTAAGATATAGAGTATATGCTCAAACTATTCCAAAGCTACTATGAAGAAAGGTAGGGGACTTAGAAACCTACCATATAAGTCAAATGGTAGTTCAGGGGTATC
Organism: Cupressus sempervirens; assembly: GCA_028749045.1. NCBI lineage: Eukaryota > Viridiplantae > Streptophyta > Pinopsida > Cupressales > Cupressaceae > Cupressus > Cupressus sempervirens. The sequence goes on from JAPHAW010000012.1 coordinate 1,563,517, forward strand.
CAAGATAGAGTTATCTAATTTGCTATTAGAGTTCAAGCAAGACATCATTAACAATGTAGCCACTTAGCTGGACACCATGCAAGCTCAAAGGAAGAAAGATGAAGCTCATGCCATGTTGATTGAATACTGTCCACATTGTAGATAAAAGAAAAAGCATTGTAGATGTAAGTCTGTTACAAATATGGAGACACAACCAATGCTAATTGAGTTCAAAGCCATTGATGAAAATAGAGAGGTACTCTATGTTGATCAAAGAAGGCCATGGGCTCAAAGACAAGGTATGCCATAGGATCCTCTTCAAAATTATCATAATAATAATCAATGGCAAAAAAATAAAAAATACTGGTTTTAGTGGAAATCATAGTTGGCAATAACCCTAGCATAGTTTGCAAAAACCCCAATAGGGTTGTAAAAAATCCCAATAGGATTGAAAACAACCTCAACAGGGTTGGTAACAATCCCAGCAAGGTATACTCTGATGGAGAGGAGAGTAAAAAATATTGAGAACTACAATCACAACCTGGCTAGTCAAATTATCTCCCTCCTCGCTTCGATCAACGACAACATCCTCTCTCTCTGGGATAATCTCAAAGACAGGAACCAGATGGAGGAAGATGATAAATAGAACAGAGACAAAGATAGGCTGGATGTGGATAAAGCCAAGGACAACACTATTGAGCAGGATCTGACGAACACCTAGGACCATAAGGTAGAAGAGCAACAAGAGTGCGCCGAAGCTGCCCAGACCATGCTCGAGATGGAGAAGTAGTCTGCTAGGTTTGGTCTCTGTCCTTTGGTTTTTGTTTCTCCTGGCTTTAGCTTTTTGTCTGGTTTCCATTTTTTCTGGTTGGTTCTTTGGCCTTTTTAGTGGGCAGCTATTTCGGGCTGGGCCTTTGGGCTTATTTTCAGCCATAAGGATTATGATTTGGCTGGGCAATTTTTCGCTTATTTTCAGCCTGTCTTGTTGTTAAACTTATGGGTTTTAGGACCCCTTAAAACCTGTTTACCTTATCAAAAACAATCCCAGCAAGGTTGGCAGCAACCTCAGCAGGGTTGGCAACAACCTTAAAATTGGAGTCCCCAATCTAGTCAACCAGCCATATTGCCACCAACTTAGTAGCAAGCTCTAATGCCTCCTCCTGTAGCCACTAATACTCCTTCCAAGTAGACCCAACTACCAATTCAACCTAACCCAAATTCAAATTATACTAAACAACAAACTCAATAGGAAAGCCATGCCATCTCATTGAATGATATTCACTTAGGATCAGACACCACTCTTTGTGTACCCCAAGAACCTATAATAACTAAAGTTGAGGATCCTCCGATTAAGAATACAAATGAATCAAATCAGAATACCTCTCCTATAGCCAAAGAACCTCCATTTCCCCATAGTTTGATATAACAAGCCTCGTCCAAGGAGAACCATGTAGTCATTTATTTGCTTAATTAGCTGAAATAAATTATAGTAAAAATACCACTGTTGGATGCTATTAAGTAAGTCCCTATCCGTACTATAGTTATTAAGGAAGCATGTAGTAAGAAACCAGGAAGGAAGAGGAAAAATCCAAAAGCCATTCATGTCCTAGGACAATTATCTAACTTAATGCTGGAAAAATTAGCTATACTCAAATACTCTGACCCTGGGAGTCATGTAGTCATAGTTGTTATTCATGGGACCTGGGAGCATCTATTAATGTCATAACAAAGGAGGTATTGTCTCAGTTGCATATTGTTGGTCTAAGAGAAACACCCACATCCTTCAACTTGCTGATAGTTCCACCATTAAACCAAATGGTATGATACAAGATGTTATAGTCACCCTAAATTCCTGGGAGTATCTTATTGATTTTGTTGTTCTCTCCCCAAAAACTAATATGGGAGGATATCCTTTAATCCTAGGAAGGCAATGGTTAGCCACTATAGATTCTTATATAGTTTTCTAATCTGGGAAGATGACACTATCTAATGGAGTTCATACTAAGAACTTGACTTTATACTCCCCTGATCAACCATTCTTACTAGATGACCAAGTAGTTTGGCCAAAGTTGGGTGATGATGATCTAGAAGCCAATTCCATCCATCAGTTAATGATGATAGGAAGAGAATCATTCATAGATGATCAAGAAGAAGATGAAATAATTTCATCCATTATTCTGAATGAATATGGAACACAATCTTCTATGTGTCCTCAAGCTGTATGCATTTTAGAAACCATTGTACCACCTTTAAATTCATTCAATAATTCAGAAGCTTCATAGTTCCCCCATTCATTATTACCTAATGAGATGGATTCTTCCCCCATTGCTCAATTATTCATGGTAGATAAGGTTATTAAGATGGAAATTGGTATAGGTAAGGCACTGAATGTAAACAATGCCTTATCACACTCCCACCAAGAAGCTATGTTGCAGTGACTACAGGAAAAAATCAGAATGCATTTGCTTGGGATTACATGGACATGAAAGGATTAGATCCTATGCATTGCACTCACAAGAATTATAGCAATCCTAACTTCCTGTTATATTGTGTTTACTGATTAGGAAAGAACTGTACATACTTCATAAATAGTGGGGTTCGGGGCATCGCCCCGAAAAAAAAAAAAAAATTGGGCAGTAGCCGACATGGTAGCCGACATATTATGGCCGACATATGGCCGACATGTTATAACCCTAAAGCGGTTTAATACTTGTATAAAAGGGCTTAGGGTTGGGTATTTTTCATAATGTTGTGATACGAAATTGGTTCTTGCGGCGGTATTGAGCTGTAAGGGATTACGGATTGTAATCAGGTTGTAATCACTGGATTGTAATAAGATCGGACTTGTTGTTTGGTGGACGTAGCCCAGGGATTGGGTAAACCATGTTAAATCTTGGTGCCTTATGTTCATTTCTGTGTGTTCTATTATTTTCTGTTATTGGTTATATTTGTATGTAGTTTTTATTTCTGTTTATGGTTTATCCTAACAAGTGGTATCAGAGCAAGGTTGTCTTTCAGTTATCCTCTGCAGGAAAGTCTCACGGTTAAGTGGGAGTCTCACAGTTGAGTGGGAGCGATGGCAGATGAGGGTAAGTTGAGGGTTGACAGGTTTAATGGGCAGAACTTCCAGTTATGGAAGATGTAAATGGAAGACTATTTATATCAGAAGGATTTATGGAAGCCGTTGGAAGGCCAAGAATCAGGGAACTATGTCAGAGGCTGAATGGGATCTTTTGGACAAAAAGGCACTCAGAAGCATTCGGTTATGCTTGGCACCATCGGTGGCATTTAATATTACAAAAGCAAAGATGACAGAAGATTTGATGAAAACCCTAGCGACACTGTATGAAAAGCCCTCCGCTTCAAATAAGGTATTTCTCATGAAGCATTTATTTAATATGAAAATGGCAGAAGGTGGATCTGTTGCAGATCATTTAAATGAGTTTACTACTATTACTAGTCAATTATCTTCTGTGGGTATCAATTTTGATGAAGAAATTAGGGCTCTCTTGATTTTGTGTTCTTTACCTGAAAGCTGGAATGGCTTAGTAATGGCGGTGAGTAATTCTGTTCCTGGATCTAGTACCCTAAAATATGATGATGTGATCGGTGTTATTTTAAGTGAGGAAACTCGTAAAAAATCCTCAGGTGGATCTACATCAGAAAGTGCTTTAAATGCACAAAGCAGGGGCAGAACGACTGAAAGAGGAAGTAACTTTGGAAATCGTGGGAAATCAAGAGGAAAGTCAAAGGGAAGGAGGTCCCAATCGAGAGGACCAAATGATTGCTGGTACTGTGGGAAACCAGGGCACAAAAAGAAAGATTGCTGGAATCGAAAGAAAAATGAAGGAGATAAATTAGATGGAGATAAGGAGGCAAATGTGGTAAGTAACAAATCCAAAGAAGATGCTTTGCTTCTGTCTTTAGAGAGTGTTGATGATTCATGGGTTTTAGATTCTGGTGCTTCATTTCATGCTACACCTCATAGAGGTTATTTCATTGATTATGTCCAAGGGGATTTTGGGCTTATTTATTTGGGGGATAATGAACCCTGTCAGATTGTTGGAAAGGGAAAACTTAAGATTAAGTTGCAGAATGGGAATCATTGGCTACTACATGAGGTAAGACATGTTCCAAAACTAAGTAGAAATTTAATTTCAGCAGGGCAACTCGGTGATGAGGGTTGTGTAGTTACTTTTAATGATAAACATTGGAAGGTTTCAAAAGGTTCCCTTGTAGTAGCAAAAAGTGTGAAAGTAGGCACCTTATATCTTTGTACAGGTCATATTGTTCCTTCTACTTTGATTGTTTCAGAGAAAAATGAATATTCAGGAACAATTACTGCAGTTGAGTAGGGAGAATAAATAGCTGTTGTAGATTCTGATACAGCGTTGTGGCACAATAGACTTGGGCACATGAGTGAGAAAGGTATGAAAGTACTTCATTCAAGGAAATTTTTACCAGGTCTAAAATGTGTGAATATGGATTTCTGTGAAATTTGTGTGTATGGAAAACAAAAGAGAGTGAGTTTTGTAAAGACAGGGAAGGAAAACAAAAAGGAGAAATTAGAGCTTGTGCATACAGATGTATGGGGACCGGCTCAGGTATCTTCCCTTGGTGGCTCTCATTATTATGTTACATTTATTGATGATGCAACTAGAAAAGTATGGGTTTATTTCCTTAGACAGAAATCTGATGTATTTCAAACTTTTAAGAAATGGAAATGCTTGGTTGAAAATGAGATTGGTAAGAAATTAAAATGTCTCAGATCTAATAATGGTGGTGAGTATTGGAGTCATGAATTTGAAGATTATTGCTCCACTAATGGTATTCGTAGACAAAAAATTGTTCCAAGGACTCCACAAGAAAATGGAGTGGTTGAATGCATGAACAGGACTATAATGGAGCGTGCAAGGAGCATGAGGTTGCATGTTGGGTTGCCCTTACACATGTGGGCAGAGGCTATTAATACTGCAGTATATTTGATTAATAGAGGTCCCTCTACTCCTTTGGGCTGTGGTATTCCAAAGGAAGCATGGATTGGTAAGAAGGTGAGTTATTCTTTTCTCAAGACCTTCGGTTGTGAAACTTTTGCTCATATAGACTTTGAAAATAGAACCAAGCTAGACGCTAAATCAAAGAAATGTGTCTTTTTTGGATATGGCATTAATGAATTTGGCTATAGGCTTTGGGATTTTGAAAATCTTAAAATTGTTAGAAGTCGGGATGTCATATTCAATGAGAAAGTGTTGTACAAAGATCTATTGGAGCAACATGAGAAGAAAGAAGATGATTATGTAGTGCTGGATGATACTCCAAAAGCTGATGTTCCAGCCATTCCTCATGATGTGCAACAACTGCAACAACAAATACCACACACACCAATGAATGTTAGATGGTCAACAAGGCAAATTAGACCTCCACAAAGGTTTTCTCCCTCTTTGTATTCTATTTTACTTACTGATGCTGGTGAACCTGAAAGTTATGATGAAGCTATGCAGGTGGATACTAAGATTCAGTGGGAGTATGCAATGAAAGATGAAATGGACTCTTTGCTGAAAAATAAGACATGGGATTTGTGCAAGTTGCCTGCAGGTAAAAAGGCTTTACAGAATAAATGGGTTTACAGGTTGAAAGAAGAGGAAGGAGGTAAGAAAAGATTTAAGGCCAGGTTAGTTGTAAAAGGATTTGCACAGAAAAAGGGAATTGATTTTGATGAGATATTTTCTCCTGTTGTTAAAATGACTTCTATTTGTACTGTTTTAAGTCTTGTGGCTACTGAAGATTTGCATTTAGAGTAGATGGATGTTAAAATAGCCTTTCTTCATGGTGATTTTGATGAAGAAATATATATGGCTTAGCCACAGGGTTTTGAGGTCAAAGGTAAGGAGAACTTAGTGTGCAAATTGAAGAAAAGTTTATATGGCTTGAAGCAAGCACCTCGGCAATGGTATCTGAAATTTGACAGTTTTATGCATGAGCATGGATATAATAGGTTTCATTCAGATTACTGTGTTTATTTTAAGAGGTTGGATGATGATAACTACATTATTTTATGTCTATATGTTGATGATATGCTTATAGTTGGGTCTAACATGCATCATATTAAGGGGCTAAAATGCCAGTTAGCACATGCATTTTCTATGAAGGATTTGGGGGCAGCAAAACAAATCCTTGGTATGAAGATTTCCAGAGATAGGAAGAATAGAACCTTGACGCTATCTCAAGCTGATTATGTTGAGAAGGTGTTGCAACGTTTCTGTATGGAGAATGCTAAATCTGTCAGCACACCTTTACCTGGTCATTTGAAATTGACTAAGGAGATGTGTCCCAAGACACAGGAAGAGGAGGATAAGATGTCCAAGGTACCCTATGCTTCAGCTGTAGGAAGTTTGATGTATGTTATGGTATGCACTAGGCCAGATATTGCACATGCAGTTTGAGTCGTTAGCAGGTATATGAGTCATCCAGGATTTGAGCATTGGAATACTGTCAAGTGGATTCTCAGATATTTGAGAGGAACATCCAATAAGTGTTTACACTTTGGGGGCTCTACTACTGATTTATAGGGCTATGTTGACTCAGATTTGGCTGGGGATATTGATACCAGGAGGAGTACTACAGGTTATGTCTTTACTGTTGGTGGGGTAGCCGTGAGCTGGGTTTCTAGGTTACAGAAGATTAATGCTCTCTCCACTACATAGGTAGAGTATGTTGCTGCTACAGAGGAAGCCAAGGAGATGATATGGCTTTAGTTCTTCTTGGAAGAATTGGGACATCCTCATAATGATAATTATTTGTTCACATATAGTCAGAGTGCCATTCATCTTGCTAAGAATTCAGCTCTGCATTCTAAGACCAAACACATACAGTTGCGGTACCATTTCATTCGATCAGTTTTGGAGGATGGACAGTTAAAGCTGGAGAAGATACATACCAATGACAATCTAGCAGATATGTTGATAAAGGTTGTAACAAGGGAGAAGTTGAACTCCTCTTCAGCTTCGGTTGGTCTTTTAGACTAAACATGAATAAAAGAACAGTAGATTCCAGGATGGTTTGATCCAGTGGGAGCCCCATGTGGTAGTGGTATTGCTACAGGATCAGTCTCCAAGTGGGAGATTGTTGTTTAGTGTGGAGCCTGATCAGTCCCCAAGTGGGAGATTGTTAGATTGTGGTGACTGATCAGGAAAGAACTGTACATACTTCATAAATAGTGGGGTTAAGAAAAAAAAAATTGGGCAGTAGCCGACATGGTAGCCGACATATTATGGCCGACATATGGCCGACATGTTATAACCCTAAATTGGTTTAATACTTGTGTAAAAGGGATTAGGGTTGGGTATTTTTCATAATGTTGTGATACGAAATTGGTTCTTGTGGCGGTATTGAGCTGTAAGGGATTACAGATTGTAATCAGGTTGTAATCACTGGATTGTAATAAGATCGGATTTGCTGTTTGGTGGATGTAGCCCAGGGATTGGGTGAACCATGTTAAATCTTGGTGCCTTATGTTCATTTCTTTGTGTTCTATTATTTTCTATTATTGGTTATATTTGCATGTAGTTTTATTTATGTTTGTGGTTTATCCTAACACTTCCAACCTGTTAGATAGCCTTAGAGGAGAGTTGATCCTGTCTTAAAAGATATTGTTAAGACTGAATTACAAAAGCTCTTAAGTGTTGGTTTCATGTACCCCATCTCTGATAGTCAATGGGTCTGACCCTTGGTCATAGTACCCAAGAAGGCAAGAAAATGGCAAGTATGTGTAAATTATAGGGAGCTTAATTCAACCACTAAGAAGGACCATTTTCCATTACCATTTATAGACCAAGTCCTTGATAACCTAGCTAGTAAAAAGTATTTTTCTTTTCTAGATGGTTTTAGTAGTTACAATCAAATTCAAATAGCCCTAGAAGATCAAGAGAAAACAACTTTTACCTGCTCATGGGGAACATTTTCCTATTCAGTATTACCTTTTGGCTTATGCAATGCTCTAACTACATTTCAACGAGCTGTCATCAATATTTTTTCAAATATTTCTGCTGATTGTATGGAAATCGATATAGATGATTTTACTGTTTATGGTGTTACTTTTGAAGAAGCAAAAGCAAATTTAGAAATAGTTTTTAAAAGATGTCAAGACTATAACCTATCTTTAAATAGTGAGAAATGTTTTATGATGATGGAGGAGGGGTAGTCCTAGGCTATTTTATTTCATCCAAGGGTATCCAAGTAGATCTAGCAAAGATTGAAGTTATCAGTACCTTGCTGACTCTAGAGAAGAAAAAGGATCTATGAATTTTTTGGGACATGCTGGATATTACAAAAGATTTATAAAAAACTTCAGTCAACTTGCAACACCTCTCTACAACCTGCTCAAAAAGGACTCTGAATTTGCTTGGGATTTTGACTGTGCAACATCCTTCCTACAGCTTAAGGAAGTTTTTACCCCAGTACCTATTTTGAGAGGACCCAATTGGGGCTTACCTTTTCAGATTCATACATATGCCTCAAACTATGCTATCGGTGTTATGTTGGGATAGAAAATAGACTCTATTGAACATGTTATTTGTTTTATTAGTAAGAATTGGCAAGGTGTAGAATTTAATTACATAGTCACTGAAAAAGAATTACTTGCGGTCATTTATGCTCTTAATAAATTTAGGCATTACATCACTACATATGAGATATTTGTTCACACTAACCAATCTACTATAAAACATTTGGGGAACAAATCTACAATTTTAGGAAGATTGGCTTGATGGCTATTGCTCAGGCAAGAATTTAACATCATCATAGTTGATAAACTTGGTAGGGCCAATGTGGTAGTCGACTTTCTCTCTCAATTGCATCTCCTTGATGATCCTACAACCATTGATGATAGTTTTCTAGATGACTACCTTTTTCTGTTAGCCACACAAAACCCATTGTATTCAGATTAATTACCTTACCACAGGAAAAATACCAGTATATTTCTCTGCCCAAGCTAGAAAACTACTAGCAGAGAAGAGCTTTAATTATTCATAGATTGTTGGGTTTATGTTTTATATCAGTCCTAATCAAGTTATGCGTAGGTATCTAAGAGATGATGAAATATACAATATCCTAAAGGCTTGTCATGATGAACCCTATGGAGGTCACTTTGCAGCCAAAAGAACAACTTTCAAAATCTTAACAACTGGGTATTATTGGCCAAGCTTTCATAAGGATGCAACTAGATATACAAAGAAATGTGACAATTGTCAGCAAATGGGAAGACTCACTAAGTCAAATGAATTGCCCCCGCAACCTCAAGTTGTTGTCACACCCTTTCACAAATGGGGGATTGACTTTGCATGACCCATTGAGCCTACTTCAAAAGGAAAATCCTACATTTAGGTGTGCATTGATTATGTTATCAAATGGGTGGAAGCTAAACCAATGAAACACCAAAGGGATATCAACATGCAAAATTTTTTATATGAATTCATTTTTACACGGTTTGGTGTTCCTAATCACTTGACATCTAATAAAGGGCCTCAATTTACATCAAATTTGATTACTAATCTTATGAAGGAGTATACCATTAGGCATGGTAAATCATCACATTATCATCCTCAGGCTAATGGTCAAGTTGAAGTTACTAATAGGGAGATGGAATTTATTCTCACAAAGACTGTAGCACTTCATAGGAAGGATTGGGCAACACACCTTCCTGAAGCTCTCTGGGCTTATAGAACCACTTGGAAATCCACAACTAGTTTACTCTGTTCAAGCTTGTTTATGGTAAGAAATTCATAATTCCTATTGATTTCAAATATAAAACATTGAAGACTTCCTTGGAGCTCAGGATAGAACTCTATATTGCCCCACAATATTGAATCCTAAATTTAAACAATCTTGATGAATGGTAGAAATATGCGCTAAACAATACTAATCCCATTCAACACCAAAGGAAATAGTGGAATGATAAGTTTATCAAAAAAAAAAAGTTTTTTGTAGGCAATTGGGTACTCCTTTATGACTTAAGATACCAACATCATCTAGGAAAGTTCCAAACACATTGGATATGACCATATGAGATTGTTATAATATTTCCAAATGGTGTAGTTCAATTATCTACCATTGATCTCATTCGCTTCAAACTACTTGTCAATAGGCATTGCTTCAAGCTTTACCATAAAGCCACTAGCCTTGAAGAGTTCCTATAGTAATTCCAGCATGATGAGGATACTATTGTTCCTATAGCCATTTAGTCTGGGTCTTCTTCCTTGACTCCTAGTTCTTGACTCCAATCAAGACATTCATAATAAACACTTCTTTTTGAATTACTTTTTTCACATCCATTCACTTCCACTTTTCTCTCTTCCATCCCATCACTTTGTCAAATATGATGATCATTTTAGAACATCTTTTCTACAGTAGTTGACAGGTACCTTCTGCATAACTCTGCATGCATTTTATTTTATTCACACTTCGTTATGATTTGGTATTGTTTATGTTTATTCACTCTTACTTATCCTAGCTTGGTGGGACCCATGCCTTCATTTAGTTGCGGGGAGGGGAATATTTAAATAGATATTTGATTATTTTTTAAAAACATTTTTCAAATCGCATGTACCTTCAAAGTGCATTAAGATAACTGGAAATAAGTACATAGTTAATATCATGAGCTCATTACTTGTCCTTTTGTGATTGCATCATTATGTAATTAAGGAAAGTAAAAGTGGTTATTTAACTTTTAATGATGTTTCCAACATGTTTGGGTGATAAACCTCTACATGAACAAAAATCATGAAATTTGATACTAAAGGATATTATGAGATATGGTGCATTTAACTTCTCAAGTACATCCATTTTTCTGAGAAACTAGAGCCAACATTGTAAGCATTAATTCACTAAGTTTTGAACATCAGAATTTATTTGGAATTCAACTGTAATCAACCATGTGCTGGGGTATACAAAAGAATGATCCTATTGATCATTGAGTTCTTTTAGAAGATGTAGCCAACTGTGAAATGTTTAGGAGAAGGGGATGCCCAAATTTTGCCTTTGTTTGAGTGGATTTAATGAAGTAGCAACCCTTTAATTTATGATCACCTTAGGAGATGGAGTTGTAGTGGTTAAAGGTCTGAGAATTGAGTTCTCAGAGGAAGCAATAGCAGAAGTCACTGGGTTGCCCCGGGAGGGTGAAAACTGGGAGAAAGAGTTTGATTTGAAGACGGCTAGCATTCAATTTAGCATACACCAGGACCTTGACATTGGACATTGATAAGAAACAAGGAACTTTGAGGCTATCCTTACCAATGGATTTTATTCAACCTACTACATTTATCATTTGATATGATACAAATATCTGCATCCTCTGCATTTCAAGCTATTGGCTCACCTATGACATGATTATAGACAACTAAACCTTTCGAACTTCTTGTTCAATATTATTAAGAAACAAGCCTCTCTAGTATAGTTAGGTAGTGGTCGGTCAGTCTCTCATTATGGTCTAATAAAGATAATTGTAGAAAGAGAGTTAAAAAAACAAGCAATTGGGTCATGGGAGGAATTCTTGTGGATGAAAAAGGTAGAACCTAGGTTGGTCAGCCCTAGAGGCCAAGGTGTAGGATGAAGGGAAAAAAAAATCCACAGGATTCTGTAAAATTGTCCTTCAAGCTAAGAATACTCCTGAAGCCTCTCCCTCTAGTCTTAAGCTAGCTAAGAAATAGATTTATAAGGAAAAACCCTCCATTGTTAGAAAGAAGAAAAGAAAAAAGGTAGAAACTGCTACTGCTCCTAAATCCCCGTCATCTATTAAGAATAAGTCCTCTACTAAGAAGGACAAAGGAATTTTTTTGGAACTTGAAGTAGAAAATCTAGGGAAATTAGATTAGGAGAGTAACCCTAATGAAGCCTTTCACTCTCAAGAGGAGGAAGACCTACAAAAACCTCCTGAAGCACCCGTGCTAGAAACATCTATAAGAAGGCGGAAACAAAAAAGTTCCCTATGCCTGTCAAAACCGCCTAGGAGGTGAACTGCAAAACTCTCTAAGATTAGGGTTCTGGAGGCCTCTATTCCCATAATTACTCTTGGAAGTGTCTAAAAGTGAAAAGGAACCATCTCCAAGGGAAAAATTACCACAAACTAAAGGTAGTGAAAATAAGGGCAAAACTCAAAATCTGCCACCTGAAGCAGAGTGTAGTACTGAATATTTCCTTATTGATAGAAATAAGGAATCTGAGGAGATTGAAATGTCTAAGGAATTTGAAGAAAATCTCGCTATGAAAGACATTAATGACAATTATGCAGAAATCCCTTTAGAGAATTATCCAGAATTTAGACTTGAAATTGTTCAAGAGGTATTGGAAAAACTAGATCAAGAAGGATTCGATACATTAGTTGCAACAACCATAGAATCGAGTAAGGAGGAAAAAGAGGAAACAATTATTGCCACAAGAAAAAGTGGGTGCTCCACACAACAGAATGTCATCGAAACTCATCGATTGGAGCCTAAATGGATAAACCTCTTTCATCATGAACCATTGCCACCACCAGATTTATCCACACCTTTGCCTACAGGAACTAATTTGTTTCAACAACTCTTATGGGAAAGAGCTCAATGAAATTTGGAGTAAAAGAAATTAAAGCATGTTATTGATGAGAAGAGTTGCCAGTTGAACCAAATTGTAGATCATAATGAAGTTTTAAAGAGAAGAATTGAGCAGATTACAGGATTGATTCTTGAGTTAATGGAATGTAGGTCACCATCACCAATGTATGCCCTATTTCTTAAACAACAATTTGTAAATTATAAGTTAACTAGAATTATAGAAGGTCTTAACCCCTCTGTCTCTACCCCACATGAATTTTTTTGATGCATTTCGATCTATTCAAGTGGCCTTGAAAAATTTATTGTGTGAATTGTATCTTCACAATCTGGCAGTGCCTAATGATACTGAATGGAACCCAATCCTATATGTAGGGGATGTGCAATCAAGGGTAGCAATGTCATGGATGCAAAATGAAATAAGAAAAGAACATCAAGTTGCACCCTACAGGGAGATTGAGATGAAAACACCTTTGTTCATGAGGCTAGAAGTCCAATATTCTAGACTAACATATCTAGATTGGGTTTCTATTTTGGGCAACCATGCAGGACTTGGTAAGGTGAGTATAGTTAGAGAGAAGGCTTTTACAAACTAGGAACAACATTTATCTCATAATGTAGAAACAATAATCGTTGCCTCAAGGCAATGATGGATCAAAATGCCACATGATTTAAAAATAAGAGAACCACACTCTCCACAAAATATGACTCTTGCTACAATAAGGATTCCTTGGTACATTGACTTGGGGAGAAATTAGTGTAAACATTGGCTACCACTAAGGCATCAACCTCCAATCCTCCTGCAGCCACTACTAGTAGTAAATGACTGTGATGCCTACCCATAGTTTAGTTTTATCTTTCTTGTAGGCTTCCAAAAGTAAGCCTAAGTCTAGGGGAGTGGATGTAATGCCTAACCCTAGTTGATTTTTTTTTGTAGTATTGTCAAGATTCTTTTAGGCTAATTTTTTGATTATGTTTATGATCATCAGTGATTAGTTACTAGATTAGATTCAATATATTTCATAGTTAGTTAATATATATGTTGAGTTACTTTAGTGCTAATTATTTTAGTTGTTGCGTGATTGTTCAATGATGATATATATGTTCATGCATTGACTTTTACTTATTTAATTATGTTAGTTAGATGAATGATTTTTATGCGGTTTCTATGGATACTTACCCCATACTTGCATGTGTATGGTGTGAGTGTATATTTTCTTGTGCTTGACGTTTCTAATGTGATTGAGGAAGGGAGTCGTAGTCACCTGCTAGTCGGGATGTACGTGATGTACCACTTCCTGCCATTGCCTATTTAGTTTAGAATATTGTATTTGTACATGCGTAGATTTTATGCAGATTGTAGGTACTGGGTATTGATTTCCCTGAATTGCCAGGATGAGCATACCCTATCACATTATTTCAATGGTATAAGTGGGGAGATAATTCTTGAATCCAAATCCTAAACCCTAAGCTAATTGTCCTAGAAAATAGGACAAGTATCTAAGTTAATTTCACCTTTTCAAATTCTTCAAGTAACCTGAATTCATGATTTTAACCCTGGAATTGACATTGTCCTTTATCTTCAGTTGAGTTATCATTTTTGGTTTTGTGAGTATGTGATTTTTTTTTGTTTTAATTAAATCGAATTAAAAGATAATTTAATGAAAATTTTATAAAGAAACTTTTATATTTAATTATATTTAATTAATTTATAAATTAATTAAATAAAAGAATTAAGTTTAAAAGATTTAATTAAAGTTCTAGTTTTGACGTATTTATTTTTATTTTATTTAATAATTATTATTTAAGATTTTTTTTTATAATAAACTCTAAATAATATTATAAGTTGAGTAATAAATATTATTTGATTAAAAAAAGAAAATATTAAAACATGTGACTATTTGATTAATAAAAAACAAATTAAATTTATGCTCTAAATAAAAATTCTAAAATTAGAAGTCTAAATTTAGAGGTCTAAATTTAGAAGTCTAAGTTTAGAGGTCTAAATTTAGAAAATTGGTTAAAGGAAAAATAGAATATGATTTTATTTAATTACATTGTTAAATATGTACTTCAATTTTAAATATTTATTTTAAAAGTCTAATTTAAGAAGTTGAATAAAAATAGAATTAAAAATATTAAAAGATTAAAGATTTAATATTGTTTTATTATTGATTATTTAATTAATGATTATTAGATTAGAGTTGCATTTAAATAAAGAGCTTTAATATTCTTTTTAATTTAAATAATAAACTATGCTTTAACTAGTGCTTGCACTATTTAATAAAGTGGAGGAAAAGAAAATATAAAAGAATATTTTAATTAAAAGTTCTTTAAATGTGCATGAAATAATTAAATTTAAAAGACTATATTAAAGTTCTATTTTGACGTATTTATATTTATTTAACTTAATGATGATTATTTAGGAGTTTTATTTTAATAATAAAATCTAAATAATGTTATTAATTAAGTTAATAAATATATTAGTAAAAATTTGTCTCGTGAATTTATTTAAATAAAAGAATGAAATAAAGTTATGGTTCTAATTGTGGCGTAATTATATTTATTTAATTTAATGCTAATTATTTAGGAGTTTTATTTTAATAATAAACTCTAAATAATATTATTAATTAAATTAATAAATATATTATTAAAAACGCTTCAAAAATTAATAAGGGAGAGAAAACTTTAATTTATTAAATTTTATTTTAATTAAATTGCATAAAGTGTGTACATGAAAATTTAAATATAATAATTAAAGACAAAGAGTTTTTGCATGATTGCATGATCAAAGCCCTGATTTGGGGGAAAAAAACTCTTTATTAAGGAAATTAGAGCTCATTTCTAGACACATAGGTTTGGAGGAGTCAACTTTCGAAAAGAGAGTCTTTGAAGGAAAAGGAAGATTCTTTCGTGTTTACGTTCATTGTTTTAGCATTAGATCCAAGTAGGATCTTGTGGGTTTGTACAATAGTTGCTCATTCTTTAAATTCCTATCTTCTCTGTGTCTGTTGTTTTTCTATTTTCAAAATTTCTTTAGGTTGAAAGCCTTGTTTGAGAAAATTGATTTCCATTATAGAATTGTCTGTGATTTAATCTAAAAACCTTTAGTAAATATTGAACTTTAGGGCTTTCAAAACCTAATGAATCATAAAATTCACTTTTGTATGCACTTTTTTTTATGACGCGTGATTTTATTGTTGGGTGTCAGGTTGACTTAGCTTTGACCAGTCGGGATGTTTACCAGTCTGGACTTGGGAGTTTTGTCTGTGATGTCATGATGATGCATTGTATACAATCTTTTATACTCAATCGTGGTAATGTGTCTTGTATGCTCTATGAGGTGTTTTGATCTATTGGTTGTTATTGCTTTCCAGTGTTCTTATGTGAAACTGAGGTGAATGGTGTGACCAATCTGATATAACCTTTGAGTCTTCGATCTGTTGTTTTTGGATTGTTTTCTAGTTGCTTGTATAGGACTAAGGTGTTTGTATGATTTGTGAATGGTGATGTCATGTTATGACATGGCTTGGTTTACGTATACTTGATTTTAGGATCAATCCTATTAGGATGATCATTTTGGTGGAATCTGTGATTATGATCAGTGATTTTGGTACTTGTCAGTTGCTTGTTTAAGAATTGATGTCTGATATGTGGTCTTTTGTGATATTTTGATTTTACTAAGCTTAGGGTAGGTTATCTGTATGTCATGTTGGGAAGTGGCTTGCAATGCAGGTCGAGGCCCTAAAGACGTTGACAAGTAACCCATTGTAGGTTGTTTAATAAGTGATAACATTTCATTAAATGGGTTTAAAATGAATTAATAAGAGTCATTATTTTCCTCACCCATGCCTCAAGTGCTAGTGCAAGCTAGGATGGGAGTAAAGAGGATGCTTTGTTGCAACCATGCTTCATTAGTATGCCTTTTCAGTACAAAAGGATACTAGTGCCGCATAGAGTCATTAGGGGACCAAAGGATTAAAAGACTATAACCCTAGAGTTGGTTGGTGCGATGACACTTGCCCACATGCATAATAGATTTCCTACGTGTCTGTGTTGCCTCTAGGTTTAGTTGATAATTGTGTCTTGGTACCCTAGAGATAGTTTTCTTCCAAGTGTTTCCTTGAACCTAGCTATTGGTTTTGACTTTTGGGTTTGTTATCCTATTTGGGGCTTGATTTTATCTCCTTAGCATGGTGGGAGTGGGCCATTTAGGTTCCACAAGGCTGGGTGGTAGTGCTTTTTCTTATACCATTGAGATCTGATCGTCAGATGTTGTTGTTGGATGTGTTTGTGCAAATGTTCCTTTCTATCTATTCTTGTATTTCTATGATGGATGGTTGTACTATTGTATTGTATTTGATTTCATAAGATCTTAAGAGATGATGTAATTTATTTCATCATGTATATAATTTCAGCCTTTCATAATCTGTGACCTATATAGTGGATGATTGTGCATTTTATTTATTACCAAGTAGCATCTTATATAATTGTATATTATTTAAATGGATATTTATTTATAGTTATTCTTTAATATGGATGTGTTGTATATTGGATTTAGTATTAATTAAAAATTAAATGTGATTCAACTTCATGGTACCCTTAAGGGTTGTAACCTATTTTTGTGGTGTTGATGTATAAGTGTATGTTAATTACTTTGGATATTCTATAACTGTTATTGTATATGTTATCTTTATCTCTAAAAAAAATGTTTGACAAATTTAGTGAAACTTTACGTTAATTTTTTTTGGGTCACATGATAGGGCATTACAATGATAATGCAGAAAATCATGACATAACTGTTGAAGTTTAGCACAGGAAGAGGCTCAAGTCAAATTATGGTTACTTTGACTATGTAAGGAATGAGATAGGTGAAAGGACACCTAGTGACTGGAGAGTGCGAGATAGGATTTTGAACTTCATGATTGTTGGAGACCAGCAATAGTTTGGTGGGGGGGGATGATGAGCCTCTAAAATGCCATTATTTTGAGAACTTTTTATCTTGTTTTTAATAACTATCTTGCAAGAAATAGATTACGACTATATGGTTTTAGTAAAAGAACTTATGTTTTATGAATATGCTATCTATATGTTAAGACATGAAGATTGAAGTATAGATTGATCAGTTATGTTGTGTTTGCTTTAATCTATGGTTTTTTATGGTTTAATGAAGGATATTACATGCTAATAAATATTTTCTCATCTATGCTATGTTTGGGTAGGTCTCTTTCCTGCGGCTGTAGAATTTGCAAGAGTGATAATCTAAACATTATACCTTTTCTAACATTGATGATGAAATAAAATGCATGTATGTAGAATTTGTTGCTTTTAATGCTCTACAAGTGTTGCCGTGTGTATTAAAGATAGCATTTTAGTGTTGAAGTCAAATTCAATGAGATGATTGATGAATCACCATATAAGTGGGTCATGGTGCAAATTCTATTATGGCGGCACACAAAGATAGCTTCCTTAACCTGCTATATTTCCAGGGGAGTTAAAATGTAGTTATAAGTTTTTCTATTTTAGACTTTTTGATCTGTAACTAATCCTCCTTGATGTAGTGATCATAGGAGTAGGAAATTGTTGAGCTTTCCTTTAAATAATTTTTTTTGTAAGCTTGAAAAAGAGGATTTTAGATTTTAATCTTTTCTTGGTTTTGACCAAAGGAAATAGAGTAGATTTTTTAAGCAAAGTAGAATCTTTTTTTGAAATGTATTTTCTTATTATGGATGAATAGAATACAAAATTCAAATTTCCACCTTTAGACTTGATTGTTTATGTTCAATCATTCAAGGGGACCCACTTGGTGAGTGAACTACTTTGTTAGAATATATTTTCTTTCTTAGTTTATTTCCTTGCAAAGTAGACTTCTATTGTTCCTGTAGCATAGGTGTTTAAGTAGATTTATTGTTTGTAGCATTACTCTAAGCTTTAAGGAAAATATCATTTTAGTTCTTAGCTTAATTTCCTTCAGTATTCCTTTTCTATTGTAGTTGTAATCACTTAAAGAGGAATCAGAGCATATACTTTGCAGCCACCCTCTCAAGCTTACACTCCTGGGTTGAAAAATAAAATGAAGTTAGTAAGTTATTCTTAGGAAAATACATGATTATGTCTAGTCATGGGGTCAATGTAGAAGGATTTCCAATCCTTTATTACTAAAGTATTTAGCTAAATAGCCACATGGGTGCAACATATATTATTTTTGGGAGTACAATGGCTTACTACATTGAGAACAATTGAGATGAACTTCCAAGAACTATTCATGATATTTCAATCAAAAGGAAAAGCAATGGAGCTAAGGGGTTTGAAGGCAAAATCCCCGCAAATGGTAAGCTCACATAAAATGCAAAAGTTTATTAAGAAAGGAGCAGATGGATTTGTGGCCCAACTATATTCATTAGAAGTCTCTCAAACTAATGCTCTTACTCATTCAAATTTACAAGCAATAATTGATCATCACTTAGTGATTCTTGGAGATATGCCTAAAGGAATTCCTCCTAAGAGGGATCATGACCATGCCATACAAATAGTTCTAGGGAGCCAACCACTAAACATTAGGCATTATAGGTACCCACACATACTAAAAAGTGAGATAGAAATATTTTTTGAGGATATTCCAGAGGCAGGAACTATCAGGCATAGCCAAATAGTTCACTCCTCACCTGTGGCGATGGTGCATAAGAATAATGAAACTTGGCACATGTGTCCATATTATAAAATCCTCAACAAGTATACCATTAAAGATAAGTTTCCTATTCTAGTCATTGATGATTTGCTAGATGAATTAGATGGAGCTATTTATTTTACCAAGTTAGATCTTAGATTGGGCTATCACCAAATTCAAATTAAGGATGAAGATATTTGTAAGACAATATTTCAAAGTCATGAAGGTCATTATGAATTTATGGTGATGTCATTTTATCTTACCAATGCATCATCTACATTCCAAAGTTTGATGAATTCCGTTTTTAAGAAGTTCTTGAGAAAGATTGTGTTAGTGTTCTTTGATGATATATTGATTTATAGCAAGACCTGGGAAGAACATTTGTAGCATGTAGATCAAGCATTACAATTACTTGAATATCATCAACTCTATGCTAAGCCATCCAAGTGTGCTTTTGGTCTTAAGAAGGTGGAGTATTTGGGACACATAGTTTCATATGAAGGAGTAAAGGTGGAACCTAACAAAATTAAGGCTATCATGGAATGGCCTATTCCAAAAACCATTAAGAAGCTAAGGGATTTCTTGGGATTGACAGGGTACCATAGAAGATTTGCGAAGAATTATGGTTGTATAGCAACACTCCTCACCACTCAATTGAAGAAGGATTCTTTTCATTGGAATGAATCTACTAATGTAGCATTTGAGTGATTAAAGGAGACTATGTGTACAACTCCAATGCTTGCCACTCCAAACTTCACCAAGGAATTCATTGTGGAATGTGATACTTTTGGAAATGGGATAAGAGTAATTCTCATGCAAGAAGGTTGACCAATTTCTTTTGAGATTCATCAATTAAAAGGTAAAATTCAGCTCAAACCTATTATAAGAAGGAAATGCTAGAAATCCTTCATGCAACTAAATAATGGAAGCCTTATTTAATGGGTTGACACTTGAAGGTTAATACAGATCATGATAGCCTAAAATATTTTTTAGAGCAAAGACTATATTTGAAAGCGAAAAAAATGGGTCACTAAGATGTTGGGATATGACTTTGAGATTTTATATAAGAAAGGGAAGGAAAATATTGTGGTCAGTGCACTTTCCTAGAAGGACAAAAAATATGAAGCCTTATTGTGTGTCATTTCAATATTATAAGAAAATTGGGTGGTATAAGCCAAAACAGAGTGGCAAAATAATTTTGCAACACATAATATCATCCGACAAGTAAAAAGTGATCCTAGTATTTTAGATAAGTTTTGTTTAAAGGGGGATATTCTTTGGTATAAAGAGTGTTTGTATCTTTGTAAGAATTCCACTCTTAAACAAAAGATTCTCACAGAGCTACATCAGTCCCCAATTGGTGGTCATTTAGAATTTTTGAAGACATATCATCGGGTCAAGCAAGATTTTTTTTGGGAAGGGCTAAAAGGTGATGTTCAAAGATTTGTGTCTAAATGTTTGGTTTGTCAAAGAAACAAGGGGGAGACAATTAAGACATCGGGTCTCTTGCAGCCTTTATTTATTCCTAGCCAGTGTTGGGAAGAGGTATCCATGGACTTCATCACAGGGCTTCCCAATTCTAAAGGTCATAATGTCATCATGATTGTAGATTGCCTCAGTAAATATGCACATTTCATTGCATTATCACATCCTTTTACAACAAGTATAGTAGAAAAAATTTCTTGGAGAATATTCAAAAGCTACATGCCACACCTAAGGTTTTTGTCAGTGATCGTGATCCTATCTTTACTAGTCAATTTTGGAAAGATTTATTCTCATGTTTAGGTATTCAATTGGCCCATAGTTCTTCATACCATCCTCAATAAGATGAGAAAACTAAGGTTGTTAATAAATGTTTGGAGACTCCAACATCAAAAACTTACCTTATCCTTCCATGAGCTTTGCTCTATTATAACCTAATCCACTGTCACTACAATATTTCGGGTAAAATTGGGACAACAATTTGTGATGGTGGTGTAGTTTGCGGTCATTTTCATTTATTTTTCCAGTTGTCCCCAACACCATCACAATATTGACATTGACATCATTATTGTGATGCCTACATGAGCATTAAAAAAAGTGATAAATCATTCCCCATTTGTTTTGATTGTGGAGAGTTGTGCACGAAAGAGGTGGAGAGCTTTGAATGAGGGTAGAGAGATGTGAAAATTTTCATGCCATTGTGATTGGTGCATTTCATTGTTGTGCCTTTGTGATCTCTGCATTTTATTGTCATGCCCTTGCAACTTTGCGATTTTATTGTCATGTTGTGCCCTTGTGATGTACTTGCCCTTGCTCTATGATTTTCTTCAAGGGCAAGAAGAGGTACCTATATAAATGTTCTTTTCTTTTCCTTCTAAACATGTATTCCTTATATATCCTTCTAAACATATATCTCTTTATATATTTAGAGAGATCTTTTTAAGGTTCTTATTACATATTAGCTCCCAACATAAAATTGATACAGTTGCATACATGTTCTAGAATCCAAATAACAAAACAATAAAACTCACTCAACCCGTGCTAAATGACTTTCCTCAAGATCCTACACAAAATAATTTAGACCATGAAAAATGGGTAGATTTTGGAAGAAATTTTACAAAAATATATCATAGAAAATATTTTTAGAAAGTAACAAGTCATAACCTAGTCTTTATATATACATATATATCTTTTTGAAGGTGCTTATTACATATTAGCACAACTTAAAAATTGATCCAAATGCATACATATTCTATAATCCAAATAATAAAGCAATAAAACTCACTCAACCCGTGCTAAGTGACTTAGCTCAAGATCCTACAAAAAAATAATGCAAACCATGAAAAATGGGTAGAGTTTGCAAGAGAATTTACAAAAACATATCATAGTAGATATTTTTAGAAAGAAACAAGCCATAACCTAATCTTTATATGTACAGAGAGAAATTTTTGAAGGTGCTTATTACATATTAACACAACAAAAAAATTGATCTCATTGCATACATATTCCAAAATCCAAATAATAAAACAATAAAACTCACTCAACCCATGTTAAGTGACTTAGCTCAAGATCCTGCACAAAAATAATGCAGGCCATGAAAAATGGGTAGAGTTCGCAAGAAATTTTACAAAACCATATCATAGAAGATATTTTTAGAAAGAAACAAGCCATAACCTAGTTAAATTGGTTTAGTTCTTGATTAGTTGGGTTGATTAAAAATTCTTGTAGAACTGTCATCAGATTAGGTACAATAAAATGAAGAATCAGTTGTTCTCAACAAGCAGGATCAAATAATTTTTTTTAAGGTGATAGAATTTCATATGCAAATGCATCACTTGCATTCCAGGAAGGAAGTGGATTCTCCAACTTATAATGAATGGTTGGATATAGAGGCTCCATACACCGACCCAATAATGGAAGTCAAGGATGTAACCATGCATGTATTGGCACACTCTCCCTGCAATGATCCCAAGTATTGATTATTGTTGTTAATTTGGGCATCCTATATGATCCAAAGTGTTATGAAGTATTGAATATAATAGTAAATTCTCCCATGTCTCCATAAAATGTAGCATAGATTCAAGGTCCCTTGGCTCCCAGGAATTTGTAGCAGTTATTCTCACTGCTAAAAGAATAACTTCAGTGAAGAGTTGAGTGAAAGGAGTTGAAAAAGAAAGTTCTACTTTTATGTAAATGTCATAATCACGAGGCTAATTCCCTTTTAGAAGCCTCTGCCACAATGAAATTACATGTAAATCATTCAAAGGATGTTGAAGTGGTTCCCAACCTTGAAACACTCTTATAAGCAATGACAAAGCAAATGCAAATGCAATACATGATAAATTGCATAACTTGTAGTATTTATATATATAGATGGATATTTTTGAAGGTTCTTATTACATATTAGCACAACAACAAAAAATGATCCAATTCCATACATATTCTAGAATCTAGATAATAAAACTTAGCTCAAGATCCTGCACAAAAATAATACAAACCATTTCGCAAGAAATTTTACAAAAACATATCATAGTAGATATTTTTAGAAAGAAACAAGCCATAACCTAGTTAAATTGGTCTAGTTGCTAATTATCTAGGTTGATTACAAATTCCTATAGAACTGTCATTAGACTATGTACAATAAAATGAACAATCAATTGTTCCCATCTAGCAGGATCAAATACAAATTTTGAAGGTGATAAAATTGCATATGCAAATGCATCACTTGCATGCCAGGCATGAAGTGCATTCCTCAACTTATAATGAATGTTTGGATATAAAGGATCCATATGCTAACCCAACAATGGAAGCCGAGGATGTAACGATGCATGTATTGGATACTGTTGTTAATTTGGGTGACCTATATGATATAAAATGTTATGAAGTACTAAATCTAGTAGTAAATTCTCCCATGTCTCAAGAAAATGTAGCATAGATTCATGGTCCTTGGCTCCTAGGAATTTATAGCAGTTATTCTCACTGCTAGAAGAATAACTTAAGTGAAGAGTTAAGTGAAAGGAGTTGAAGAAGAAAGTTTTGCTTCTATGTAAATGCCATAATCATGAGGCTCATTCCCTTGTAGAAGCCTATCCCACAATGAAATTACCTCTAAACCATGAAAGGGATGTTGAAGTGATTCCCAAACTTGAAACACTCTTATAAGCAATGGAAAAGCAAATGCAAATGCAATAAATGACAAATTTCAAGTTGATCAGATGTTATTTCCAAGGTGATCATGACAAATCCTAATATCTTAATATCTTAAATGTAATAAATTGGATGGTAAGAATCTTGTGAGAAGTGTGTTTTCTTTAAAGATCTTCTAGCAAATCTAGGAAAGAGCATTGTTTGATTGCAAATAATTAGAGAATAAATATAAGCTCAAATATTTCAAGAGAGTATGTTGATAATTAGTATGAATGAAAGTTGTGGTCAACTATAGATACAACTCATATGGTTGAGTTACTATACCATCCAATTTATTGTATTTAAGATATTAGGATATGTTGGTTTAAGCAAATGCATATGTTGTTTCCAAGGTGATCATGACACAACAATAAAGAATGTAATTGCTACTATAGATTGGTCAAACAAAGATGAAGTTTTGACATAATAATGATTCATGTTTAATGCCATTCAATCATACATAGATAAACCAATAGATGGTTAAGTTGAAGGAAAAAAAATCCATTGAAATATGAACTAATGAAAGATGTAGAAGAATGAAATGAGAATCAAGTGTACAACTCCCTAAATGTTCAAGAAAACAAGAAGAAGAATGGAGGGGGTTGACAAGGAGTTAAAAACAAGAGGAATGAAGAGGAAGGGGATAGAGGACAAGGGGCCACCTCAAAAGAAGCAAAGGTCACCCTTATGTCCAAGTAAGTAAGAGATAGTTTCCCCCTCTAATGAAAGTAAAGAACAACATATTGAGAGACATTTTGTAGTCAACTTTGAGGCCCTTTCAAATGATGATCAAATAGGGCTCTAAGGCATAAATGTCTTGGACATTAATTTGTGCACCCAAGATCATGATTAAGTAATTCAAACTAATGAGGATGAAATAGGTGAGATCACCTTCCTAACATTGTTATCAAACTGAATGTGATGGGGACAAATAATAATAGCCCAACCCATTAGTCGTTAGCAAGGTAGATATAATATTTACCTTTGGATTTGATTTTCTTCATGCAATCTTATTTGTTGCAACACTTAACTAGATTCTATCAAGTGCTCCCATAATATCCTCTATGTTGTTTAGTTGTTGTTTGTGTTTTGCAGTCTCTTTTTGAAGCTGCTTCTTCTCCTTCTGGTATACTGCCACAAACTCTCTCTCGTAACTTAAATTTTGATCAAACTTTTGAATATCTACCTCTACCATATCTAAAATCAACTTTACATTGTTTTGTAACTCTGGCATAGGTATTTTATCCTTGATAGCTTTCATTTCAGCATTCAAGTGTTCAAGATTGGTCAACACCAATACTTACAGACCTCTCATGTCAAGCACTTTTTGTATTATTTCAACACCATGTTCTTGCTTCTGAGCTAATAGTTCAAGTGGATTTTCTTGTAAAACATTAATTTTGTTGAACAATTGTAAACTCTTAGAAAATGCATTCTTGTTTTCTATTACAATTGACAAGCTTCCCTTGAACAAAATCAAAATGAAGAGGCATAAATACACCAAATTTTTCTTTCAAAACCATATGTGTAGATATAAACATTAAATACATGTCCAATATTTTTGCAGATATACACATTAATTAGATCATATTTTTCTTTCAAAACCATATGTGCAAATATAAACATTAAGTACAACATGTCCAATATTTTTGTAGATATACACATTAATTACACCAATTTTTTCTTTCAAAACCATAGGTGCAAGTATAAACATTAAGTACAACATGTCCAATATTTTTGAAAATATACACATTAATTAGACCAATTTTTTCTTTCAAAACCATATGTGCAGATATAAACATTAAGTACAACATGTCCAATATTTTTGTAGATATACACATTAATTGCACCAAATTTTATTTTCAAAACCATATGTGCAAATATAAATATTAAGTACAATGTGTCCAATATTTTTGTAGATACACACAACCAACTCAATAAGGGTACAAGAATAAGTTATTCTCGTGAAGAAGAATCGAGTCAGATAATACAAAGGAATTAGATCAAAATAGGGAGACAATCACTATATTGTCATCTAACTTTCAAAGAGATAGCGATGATAGATGTTATTGTCCTTGCAAGAGTTGTAACGACTTAAAGACAAGAAGAATCAAAATCAAAACAAATAAGAGACATTATAGGGAGAATGATTGCACTGAAGGGGGGTTTGATTATTATCCATTAATAAGTTGTATGTTATATTGTTTCCACAACTAATATGAATATGAACCATAGAAAGGGGGTCTGATTATCATCATTTTTATATAGGTCGATCTCTCCAAGGTAGTACATGATATGTACCAACACATCTCAGAGGAACATGGAGGTGTGAGTATTGAAGGAGAATATCATGATCCCGTGAAAGATGATGATCATGTGCTAGAAAATACATTTGAAGATGATGGTACAAATGCATTGATCCATGACACATTTGGTACTAGTGTTGTTGTTGCTATAGATGATGATGACCATGATGAGGATGACATTGAGGACGTCCATGATATACCTCTACTTGAGAAGGAAAAAATGACCCTTTAAAAAGGATCTCAATCAACTCTTCTCTCTATTGTATTGTTGTTGGTGAATATAAAGGTTATGAATGATTTATCTAACATAAAAATGTCATGTATGCTAAGATTTGTGGTATATGTCATTATAGTATATAAAAGGTGAAATATGTACCATTAAGATTTTTTATACTAACAACTTATATTTTTTATTGTAGATTGATAGGTGACTATTTGTTACCACCATCAAATGTTCTCCCTCACTTGTACCGAGAATTATGTGTCATTATGAAACATATTGGAATGGAGTATCGATCAATAAATGCTTATTCTGAAGATCATGCAATTTACCATGAAGAACACAAAAATATAACAGAATGCCTTGAATGCCATATGAGTAGATATCGAGATGATCAAGTGACAAAAAAAAGTGCTCCACAAGGTTCTTCATTATGTCCCCATTATTCCATGTCTTAAATGATTATTCAAGTGTAATAGCATGACACAATTTATTGATTACTGATGCAAGAGCATCCAATGGTATAAGGGCAATCCTATGTCACCCAAAAAAATATAACTAGACATAGTTTTTGTTTCTTGTTCTTTCATTTATGGATACCCATTTGGGTCAAATAAAGGTTCCAACTCTCACAGTTTCACTATTAGTGTTGTGGGTTAGAGTTTTTAAGCACATTGGGATGCATGTAAATGCCAGAAAAATAGGACTATGTAATTGAGCTATAATTATGGTCAGTTAGAAGGTGTAAATTGGTGGGATAATTATAATTGTAATTTAGAACATTCCAAAAAAAGAATCAGGTCAAAAGGTCCCACAGTTTGAAAGTTATTGCAGTTTTTCAATTTCTAGAGGCCTCCTAAGAATGCTTCAAAGTCAGGTTAGGGGAATTAAATGACCTTTTACAAGGCCAAAAAATGGGGGACAAGTGAAGCTGGTCCATAGGGCTATAGAGAACTCTGAGAGCTTTCTGAAAATGTAAATGGTTCGTCAATCAGAGCTATGGTTCAAAAGTTATGCCTCCCGAAAGTTCGGCTACTATTTCAAGATTCTTCTAATTTTGCGCTGACTTCTAATTTAACTTCTGGAGCCCTCTATTTGGTCGGTGGATGCCAACTGGCACATTCTAGAATTTATTCCTAATCCTTAACCCTTTGGGGTCTATTTAAGAACATTTTTGGCATTGTAAAAGGAGTTTGGAGTGGAGTTTGAGAGGAGGTACTAAAAGGAGAAATTATCTCCAGATTTATACTATTGTAAGCCCATAGGGCATGTTTTGAAGTTTGTTTTCTCTGTACTGAGTGTATTAGCATTTTTCATAGTTAATAAAGTTTTATTTTCCTATTGTGTCCATTCTATTATTTGGCTTGACCCCATCAAGTGGTATCAGAGCAAGGTTTTCCTGAGTGTGTAGACAAAGCACCGACTC
This sequence comes from Cupressus sempervirens, assembly GCA_028749045.1. NCBI lineage: Eukaryota > Viridiplantae > Streptophyta > Pinopsida > Cupressales > Cupressaceae > Cupressus > Cupressus sempervirens. The sequence goes on from JAPHAW010000012.1 coordinate 1,591,364, forward strand.
TAAGGTAGTTTGCACCAGGACTGTGTGGTTGTGGGTTTGAGTTAAGAAAATGCCTCCATGAAGAGAGCATGGTGGAAGGTCCGGAGCTATTGATCCTAAGGAGGTTAGAGCCCTCCAAAGGCAGGTTCAAGTGTTGCAGGAGGAGCTCCGTAGAGGAACAAATATTGCCGCAGGTGACAAAAGTGAGGACGATAATGAAGAAGAAGAAATTGGATAGGAAGTTGAAGGGGAAGTTCTGAATTAGGTAGAGGAAAGGCTTTTTAGGGCCATTAAGAAGTTTGGAAAAAGACCTAAAATTGATGTGGGTGTATTTTCAGGAAATCTAAAACCTGACGAGTTGATCGACTAGATCAATGAACTGGAGGAGTACTTTGAGTATGAGGATATCAGGGACCTAGATAGGGTTAAGTTTGCAAAGGCCAAATTGAAAGGCCATGCCAAAATCTTGTGGTAAGAGGTTCAATTGGAAAGAAATAGAAGAGGAAAGGAGAAGATCACAAGGTGGGATTGCATGGTGGACAAACTAAAGAAGCAGTTCATTCCTGTTGACTACGAGCTTGATTTGTTTAAGAAGATGCATAGGTTAAAGCAAGTAGGAAAATCAATCCAGGAATATACGGAGGAGTTTTATTGACTTTTGATTAGAGTAGGGCATGTAGAAGCAAATAAGGAGAAGGTTGCTCATTATATCAATGGGTTGTGACCTAGCATCCAAGAGGAATTAAGTCTAGTAAGAATGACTAGCATTGCGAAGGCATACCAATTTGCCTTGCAAGTTGAAGAGAAGCTAAATAAAAGGTTTGAAGGGAGAAGGAAGACAAAGATGGTGTGATCAAGGATGAAGGGGTAGTGTTAGGTCATCTGGAGGCCAAAATGAGACCCAAAAGAAAAATAAAGATGTGGATACTAGCAGAAACCAGAGGAACGAGGGTTTCAACAGCTCCCATGATCAAGACTTTGGAGATCAGAGAGGAAGAGGTAGAGGATGTGGACAAGGTTCAGGAAGAGGAGGTTTCTATGGTACCTATTTCCATTGCAATGAAGAAGGTCATCGTGCCTTTGAATGCCCTCAATGACAAGGAAGGATAGAGAGGAGAGTTGAGGGTCAAGCTAGGGTTGCTCATGTGGATGAGGATGCATAGTCATCACATTCAGAGGATGCAAAAAGAGGAGAGACTTTAGTAAATGAAAGGGTCCTACTAAGTGGTGAGATTGAATCAGGACAAAGGAGGAGTCTATTTTTTACTAGGTGCAAGTGTGAGGATAAATGTTGTGATGTGATCATTGATGGTGGTAGCACTGACAACTTGGTGTCAGAAGAGATGGTCCCTAAGCTGAAGCTCAAGAGGAAGAAAAACCCCTAGCTCTATCTGTGAAGGATGATCATAAGGTCCTAGTAAGTGAACAATGTTTAGTGAAGTTCAAAATTGGGAGTTACCATGATGTAGTTCTCTGTGATTTTATTCCAATGGATATCTGCCATCTATTGTTGGGAAGACCGTGGTAGTTTGATAGTCATGCAGTACATGATGGTCATGCAAACACATACTCTTTGACAAAGGATGGAGTTTGCCTCAAACTAAAGCCCATGATAAAAGAAGGTGAAAAGGTATGTAGCAATGCTAAGATCTGTCTTGTTGATGGAAGAAAGTTTTTAGATGGGACGAAACATTAGTGTATGTGTTATGCTTTGGTTCCTAGAAAAGATAAGGAAGGTAGTAGTGAAATACCACTTGAAGTTTCAAATTTATTAAGTGAGTTTGGAGATATCATATTTGATAATGTTCCAGAAGGATTGCCACTAGTAAGGCAAATCATTCATCAAATAGATTTAATCCCTGGAGCTAGTTTGTCGAACAAGGCTGCTCACAGGATGACTCCTATTGAAACTAAGGATCTAAACAGACAAGTTCAGGAGCTATTGAGGAAGGGTTTGATTCGAGAGAGCCTAAGTCCATGTGTAGTACCTATAGAACTGGCACCAAAGAAGGATGGAGAGTGGAGAATGTGTATAGACTCTCAAGCTATAAACAGGATAACCATCAAGTATCAGTTTCCTTTGCCAAGAATGGATGATCTTATGGACTGCTTGAGTGGAGCTTAGTACTTCACAAAGATAGATCTTGAGAGTGGCTATCACCAGATATGGATACGAGAAGGAGATGAGTGGAAAACTACCTTCAAGACCAAGGAGGGTCTTTATGAGTGGCTAGTCATGCCCTTTGGAATGACGTATGCCCCAAGCACCTTCATGCGGCTTATGAATGAGGTACTTAAGAAGTTCTTGGGAAAATTTGTTATTGTTTATTTAGATGATATTTTAATTTTCAACAAGACTTTGGAAGAACATTTATTGCATATTCATAGTGTCCTTGAAAGGTTGAGGGAAGAGAAATTATTAATTAATCTAAAGAAGTGTAGCTTTGCTAAAAAGGAGTTAGTCTATTTGGGGTTTGTTGTATCACCTGAAGGTCTCAAAATAGATCCAGAGAAGGTAAAAGCCATCTTGGAGTGGCCTACTCCAAGGTCTGCTACTGAGGTAAGATCATTTCATGGTCTAGTTAGTTTTTACAGGAAGTTCATTAAGAATTTCAGTGGCATTTGTGCACCCCTGACTGACACAATAAGAGGGGATAGAAAAGAGTTCAAATGGACTGCGGCAGCTGCAAGAAGTTTTGAAATGCTAAAGAAGAAGGTGACAGAACAACCTGTGTTGGCACTTCTTGATTTTAGTCAGGTGTTCCAGGTGGATTGTAATGCTAGTGGCAGTGCTATTGGGGCTGTATTGAGCCAAGAAGGTAAGATTATTGCATATTTTAGTGAAAAATTGAATGATGCAAAGAAGAAGTATTATGTTTATGATCAAGAGTTCTATGCGATAGTTCAGGCCTTAAAGAAAAGGAGGCATTATTTATTGCCAAAGGAATTTGTTTTGTATACTGATCACCAAGCATTACAGTACCTAAATAGCCAAGGTAAATTAAACCAGAGGCATATGAAGTGGGTAGAGTTCTTGCAGAGCTATACATTTTTGTTGAAGCATAGAAGTGGAAAGTCTAATAGGGTTGCAAATGCATTGAGTAGGAGGCAATTGTTGCTTATAGTAATGCAGGTTGAAATACTTGGGTTTGATGAACTCAAGAATCTATACCTTGAGGAACCTAATTTTGCTGAAGCGTGGAAAGCTTGTAAAGAGCCTATTGTTGTAGACAGAACCAAGTGGCTAGACTATTTGATTTAGGATGGTATGTTGTTGAAGGGCAGTCAATTGTGCATTCCAAGGAGTTCCATGAGGGAAAATCTAATTAAGAAGAAACACAGTGGAGGGATGGCAAGAAATTTTGGTTGAGATAAGACCATTGCCATTCTTAGAGAACATTATTTTTGGCCTCAAATGTCACAAGATGTGAAGAAGTTTGTACAAAGTTGCCAGGTTTGTCAAGCGGCCAAGGGATCTAGTCACAATACTAGACTATATCAACCATTGCCTATTCCATCAAAGCCATGGGAGGACATAAGTATGGATTTTGTTCTTGGATTGCTAAGGACACGGAGGGGTAATGACTCAGTATTTGTGGTGGTTGATAGGTTCTCCAAAATGGCACATTTCATCCCATGCCACAAAACTCATGATGTTGTCCATATTGCAGACTTATTTTTCAGAGAGGTGGTAAGACTACATGGTCTCCCAAGGAGTATAGTTTTTGACAAAGATACTAAATTTGTGGGCTATTTCTAAAGAACATTGTGGAAGAAGTTGAGAATGGACTTGAAGTTTAGTTCTACACATCACTCGCAGACTGACGGACAAACTGAAGTGGTAAATAGAAGCGTGGGCAATTTGCTGAGATGTTTAGTTGGGGATAAGCCCAAGGGATGGGATTTGATTCTACCACAAATGAAATTTGCTTACAATAACTCTATAAATAGGAGTATGGGTAGATCGCCATTCCAAATTGTATATGGAAATAGCCCAAGGATTGCACCAGAATTGAGGAAGATGGAGCAAGGGGAGAGGAAAAGTGTTGAAGCTAAAGAATTTGCTGAACATATCAAGTGTCTACATGAGGAGGTCCTGGCACACATTACTAAGATGAACCAACAGTGTAAAGCTAGGGCTGATCAAAGGAGAAGACATAAAGAGTTCCAAGTAGAGGATCTAGTCATGGTACACTTAAGAAAAGAAATATTTCCAGTAGGTACTTACAACAAGTTGAGGATGAAGAAATTTGGCCCCTACAAAATTCTGAAGAAACATGACTCAGGAAATGCATATGAGGTGGAGTTGCCGGATGGAATTCACATTTCTCCTATCTTCAACATTGCTAACTTAACAGAGTATCATGATGATGGTGCAGATCAGGGTTTGATGTTGGAGCCATGTCCAATTCCTACTTCTAAGAAGGAGGAGATAGAAGAGATTCTGGACAGTCATGTGGGTAGGAGTACCAAAAATAGGAAGTATGAAGAGTACTTGGTTAAGTGGAAAGGACGGTTGATAGAGGACTCAACTTGGATACCAGTAGCTAAGGTTTCCCATTTGGGATTTCCTCTACCATCCATCAAGTGACAGGGTCACTTTTCAATCTACCCTGGGTGTCTGATGCAGGAGCATCTAGTGGTATAAGGGAAATCTTGTGTCACCCAAAAAAAATATACCTAGACATAGTTTCTATTTCTTGTGTTTTCATTTCTAGATACCCATTTGGGTCAAATAAAGGTTCCAACTCTCACAGTTCCACTATTAGTGTTATGGGTTAGAGTTTTTAAGCACCTTGGGATACGTGTAAATGCCAAAAAAATAGGACTATGTAATTGGGCTATAATTATGGTCAATTAGAAGGTGTAAATTGGTGGGATGATTATAATTGTAGTTTAGAACATTCTAGAAAAAGAATCAGGTCAAAAGGTCCCACGGTTTGAAAGTTATTGCAATTTTTCAATTTGTGGAGGCCTCCTAAGAATGCTTCAAAGTCAGGTCAGGGGCATTAAATGACCTCATATAGGGCCAAAAAATGGGGGATGAGAAAAGCTCTCCATTGGGCTTACAGAACTTTGAGAGCTTTCTAGAAATATAAACAGTTCGTCAGTCAGAGCTACGGTTCAAAAGTTATGCCTCCCAAAAGTTCAACTACCGTTTCAGAATTCTTCTAATTTTGCACTGACTTCTAATGCAACTTCTGGAGCCTTCTATTTGGTTGGTGGATGCCAACTGGCACTTTCTAGAATGTATTCCTAATCCTTAACCCTTCGGGGTCTATTTAAGAACATTTATGGCATTGTAAAAGGAGTTCGGAGTGGAGTTTGAGAGGAGGTACTAAAAGGAGAAATTATCTCCAAATTTATACTATTGTAAGCCCATAGGGCATGTTTTTAAGTTTGTTTTCTCTATACTGAGTGTATTAGCATTTTTCATAGTTAATAAAGTTTCCTTTTCCTGTTGTGTCCATTCTATTATTTGGCTTGACCCCATCAATTACCATGCACGCAATAGAAGTTGAGATGACATTATTTGAATGTCTATGGATGGTTCAACATTTATGGACATAGAGAAAAAGTGGCCACACTGACAGTGTCAATCCATTTGGAGAGATGAGATCTATTTACTTGGTGTGGCCTATTTTTGTTATCAACATGAATAGAAAGAAAATAAGGTTTTCTCTTCAACCCTAATTTCCAAAAGGAATGATCCAAACTGATTAAGCACAAGAAAGTGATCAATGTAGAAATGGATCATGTGATGGAGAATAGGGAGAAAAGAGGTGTTATGGTCTTTCTATTTGAGGAGTATGTACCTAAATTTTGAAATACATAAAAGACATATACTAACCTTGAATCTGGAAAATGCTGATATCTAACATCTATGTACTATTTTGGGGAATTCTACAACTTGTTTTGGACTAGAAATGTCAAGACATAGAAAACCCAAAAATATTTTGTCCTTTGAAGGGAGGTTGACCTTGACACTAATAGTGGGGCATAATCTTACCTTGGGGCACAATTGTACCCTAGAAAATTGACCTTGACCTGCACTACTTTGAAAAAATTTATGTTTGCAGATCTCCCAAGTTTGACAAAAAAGGTATCTGAATATGCTCTTCAATTCATTGTTCAACACTATATGTGCAAGAAAAATGGTTTTTTTGTTTGGATGAGGGATTTTCCTTTGTCAAACCCCAGTTTGGAATCAACCTTAATAATGAAATTAAAATAAGGAATGCTAGAAAGTAGTATAAATAAATCTAATAATGAAGCTATGGTATTTAATAGATATGCAATTGTATTTGAAATATAAACAAGTATATTGACATGAAAGCTTGAACATAACATTAGCAAATGTAAATCAAAACCTCCATGATTGTATGCTTATAATCCACCTTGATAAAAGAATGAATAGATATTGATGATGAACAAAGGATCTTGAAGGAAGATCACACCACCATAATGGCTAGATCTAGGGTTTAAATGATGAATCTTGAATGCTTGAACCAAATCCTTTCAGGGACTTGAATGCTTCAATCTTTGATCTTCAATGGAGAACTTGAATGCTTGAATGGTATAATACTTGATCACTTAAAAATGGATGCTTGATAATGGAACATATATGCTCTTCATAAAAAGTAGATACTAACTTTTCTCATAGGTCCTAGATAGCACTTATTAATCATGGATAATGGATAGTGGATGTCAAAATGATGGAAGAAGGCTTCCTTATATAGAGATCTAGGGCACTAACTCCTAGAGAAGGCTGACATGGGAGCATTAGATCCCATTTAACCTTAACCTCTAGGAATAGACCTAGATTAAATGTAATTTAAGAGTCTAACATTTTAAAATCCAAAATAATTGACTCAGAAGTGAGAAAATAAACATTTTGAAACCCGAGATCCCAAAACTCCCAAATTTTGAAAATGAGAACTAGGGTAAGGGACAAGGTTGACCCTGCCCTAGGTTAGTTTCAAGGTCATTCTTGAACAAGGTCAGGGTTGAGGTCAACCTTGACCTAGAAGTCAAAGTCCTTAGTTTCATAGAGCAGGTTGTCATAAATAGGCTAGAAATGGAGAGAGAGAGAGAGAGAGAGAGAGAGAGAGAGAGAGAGAGAGAGAGAGAGAGAGAGAGAGAGAGAGAGAGAGAACCTAAACAAAGGGAAAACTACCAGATCCATTAAAAAACCCATTCAAGGTACTTGACATGACCCCAAATCACTTACTTAGAGTGCTAAACACTCTTAACATGGAAGTGCTTCTATTTTAAGATGATACATTTAGCCCCCACTTTAGCAAGTATATGAACTCAATGTAAGTTCTTAATAAAGGAGAAGAAAGAAGAGATCCTAGTGGATTTGTAATAAGATAAAACAACACTTAAGTAAAAAAGCCCCCAAGCTAAGGATTCTAACTCAACATACATGCACGAGGGTGTGAAAACCAAAACAACATAAAAGAAAGGGTTAGTACTAAACAAACCCAAATCAACTAGCACAGGAAATCTCACGAAGAAATATTTCTCATACTAATATCATATTTTGTAAAGTTTTCATAAAAATATAAATGGTTACATATGAAAGAAAGAGACACATTATAAATAACATAGCTTCTTGATTTAGTCCTACTAGTATGCAAGCGAAAAGAAAGAAAAGAAGAAGTGATTGCCTCACCTAGTAAGATGCCTACCTTACCATGAATCACCAAAAGAGAGGGAGAGAAAAATAAGTGGCCAAACTTGATAGGTCACCCATAAATTGTGCTTGCAATTATAAATGTGTCTTTTGAAGGCTTCTAGAACATCCATAGATCCACCATCTAGTATCACTATGAATATGAAATGTGTGTCTTCTTAGGATTTAGCAACTTATGTGTGTAACCTTCAAAATATTTAGCATATTGAAAATTTTGAATGCATATTTCTTTAGGATTTAGCAACTTATGTGCATTACCTTTAGAGGATTTAGCAATGTGTGTCTCTTCAAGATTTAGCAACTTACGTGCATTACCTTCCAAGATTTAGCATATATATAAAATTTACAAATGTGTATCCCTTCAGGATTTAGCAACTTATGTGGGTGACCTTCCAAGATTTAGCATATAGAATAAAAACTATAATACAAGGGAGACCCTATATATATGCCCCCCTCCTTATTTTGGTTGTCTACTAGACATGATAAGGAAGAAGAAGAGGATACCTACTTCATAATGTAAGGATATATCCTATTAACAACAATGTGCACCATATTCTTAACAAGGTATATTGACCCCTACATTCAAGAGTATGGATAATCATGAAAAGGACATGTCACTTATGGAAAAAGGATCCTCAAAGAAAGAATTCTTATCAACAAGACCCCCACCACTGAGGAGTGCTTTTAGATAAAATATTAGCTTTCAAATCAAATGGGAACATATATTCAATCATCAAGCCCCCTCCAAGGAAGAGGAAAATGAATATTTAGAATAAGAAAAACAACCCTAACATAAAAACAAGGGTAAGAGTTTATAAAGAACATAATTTGCAACATAAGAAAGAGGTGATGACCTAGGACAACAAAATCTCTTATAAAAAAGATTATCCATAGTCAAAACATCTATCACTAAGCTAAGGAAAGTAGTTCCCTGGACAAAAAGTAAGAAGGAAGAACCTTGCCCCCAGCAAAGAAGACAAGGGATACCTTTCCAAAACAAATGTCTTATAAAGATACCATGAATAGAGCATACTAAAAAATCATATCAAAATAGGAGGAAAGAATACCAATTAAGCCTAATAAAAAAGCTAATGGATCCTAGGAGATTGGATGAAAATACACCTCTTGCCCCCCAGTCCAGAGACAAGAGGAGAAGAGATCTATATTATATCAACAAGAGGGGAATCCCCTATATCAAAATTATGAAGGAATTGTAAAACTACATGAGAGTGAGATATATTTCCTAAAGCAGCTTGTTCATGAACATTCAATTTAAAATGTCTATAATCAACAAGTAAGTGCATATTATGATATTGAAAAGGGCATTTGTAATTAGGTAAGGAATATTTTAGTATAGGTTTAATGATTTTTTTTTTGGAATTTTTTAATTCAACATACACTTGTTTAGCCACCTCTTGATGAATATTAGAGTTATCTAAACTAGGTGCAGGGAGAAGTTTATGAAGAGAATGATGATTAACATCACCTTCCTTAACTCAAGATGTCGAACAATCAACACCATGAAAATCTAGTTTAGAGGGTTATGAACATGATATTTAATACCATGCTCATTAACTCCAAGACCTAAACCTTTATGACATTGTTTAATGGTTATATTATATCTTGCAGTGTACATATCATGTAAAACTTCTATAGGAGGTGATTGTTTATCACGTTCATGATTAAAAGTTGTATAAGATGGAATAATAGGTTTTTAATAAGTGTATGTACCCTTTCCTTTAATATCATCATGAATCAAAGGAGAAAATAAATCAAAGAAATCTTGCACATCTGTATCCTAAACTATAGCTTGAATTCCATCATAAGTAGAATGAGGATGAACAGATGGAGATCTAGGCATCAGATTAGGAATAATAACATTCGAATTAGGAAGATTAAGAGATGGTGTATCATCTACCAAATCCTTCACATAATCCAAAAGAACAATACGTCTACCACATGAATTATTAATGAAAGTTTTGCATGTAGAAAGACCAATATCAATTAAATTCACAAAAGCACAACCAAGAATAAAATGAAAGATCATGAACATAATAAAATGAATGATACTCTCATAAACATCATAATTATGGTAAAGAGATGATAGGAGAAGGGTAATAAGGAACATAACCACACACCAAAACATCTTCGTAACAATTGAAATGCAAGAAATGTTTTTGTATTTTATTAAATATATAGATTTTTTTGTATTTTTAATTTAAAATGTAAGATCATGAACTAAATCTAAAAAGACCTAATAATTATGAAATGAAATATAACACCACATAATACAATAGGGCATCGAATTCTACAAAAGATAAGGGGTAAGCATGTTAGGTTCACCAAAATGAATATAAAGAAAATAAGGTTTTCTTTTCAATCCTAATTTCCAAAAGGAATGATCTGAATTGATTAAGTACAAGAAAGTGATCAATGTAGAAATGGATCATGTCATGGAGAATATGGAGAAAAAAGGTGTTATGGTCTTTCCATTTTGAGGAGTATGTGCCTAAATTCTAAAATAGATAAAAGACAAATACTAACCTTGAATATGGAAATGTTGATTTATGATGTCTATGTATAGTTTTGGGGAATTTTAAACTTGTTCTAAACTAGAAATGTCGAGATAGAGAAAACCCAAAAAAAAATTGTCCTTTTGAAGGGAGGTTGACCTTAACCCTGATACCGAGGCACAATCTTACCTTGGGGCACAATTGTACCCCAAAAAGTTGATCTTGACCTAAATTGCTCCGACAAAATTTTTATTCACAGATCTCACAAGTTCAACAAAAAGGTTATCTAAATATGCTCTTCAATTCATTGTTCCACACCTATATTTGCAATAAAAATGGTTTTTTTGTTTGAGTGAGGAGTTTTCCTTGGTCAAACCCCAGTTTGGAATCAACCTTAATAATGGAATTGAAATAAGGAATGCTAGCAAGTAGTAGAAATAAATCTAACAATGAAGCTATGATATTTAATAGATATGCAATTGTATTTGAAATATAAACAAGTATATTAACTTGAAAGCTTTAAACATAACATTAACAAATGTAAATCAAAACCTCCATGATTGTATGCTTAGAATCTACCTTGATAAAAGACTGAATAGATCTTAAAGATGAATAAAGGATCTCGAAGGAAGATCACAACACCATAATGGCTAGATCTAGGGTTTAAATGATGAATCTTGAATAATTGAACCAAATCCATTTAAAGACTTGAATGCGTCAATCCTTGATCTTCAATGAAGAACTTGAATGATAGAATACATGATCATTTGAAAATGGATGCTTTATAATGGATCATAGATGCTCTTCATAAAAAGTAGATACTAACTTTTCTTATAGGTCCTAGATGCATTTATGAATCATGGATAATCTATAGTGGATGTCAAAATGAGGGAAGAAGGCTTCCTTATATAGAGATCTAGGGCACTAAATCCTAGAGACGGCTAACATGTGAGCATTAAATACCATTTAAACTTAACCCATAGGAATAGACCTAGAATAGATGTAATTTAAGAGTCTAACATTCCAAAACCCAAAACAGCTGACTCGAAAGTAGGAAAAGAAACTTTTTGAAGCCTTAGATCCCAAAACTCCTGAAAATTGAAAATGAGACCTAGGGTTAGGGACAAGATTGACCCTGCCTTAAGTCAAGGTCAAGGTCATCCTTGACCTAGGTAGGTCAGGGTTGAGGTCAACCTTAACCTAAAAGGTCATCCTTGACCCAAAAGTCAAAGTTCTCAGTTTCACAAAGCAGGTTGTCAAAAATGGGCTGGAAATAGAGAGAGAGAAGAAAAACATGGGGAAATCTATTAGATCCATGCAAAAACCTATTCAAGGTACTTTGCATGACCCCAGACCACTTACTCAGAGGTCTAAACACTCTTAACATGGAAGTGCTTTCATTTTAAGATGATACACAACAATAACCTTCCTCCATGGATGTCAATAAAGAGGGAGCACATTATGTTGACAATGATTGTTCTAGGTATTTTATTATTTTATTGTTACCTACATGTAATGAAAAGTCTTGGAGTGAAATAACCACAATAATTAACTGATGTTGTTCATTCAACTAGGTAAGTACCAAGTGAAAGATATGAATGTATATATTGCACCTCTTATCGATGAGTTGCTAGTATTATGGAATGGTTTCACTTTGTATGATATCTCTAGACCAATTGGACAAAAACAATTTTAATTCCATGCAATGATTGTGTGGACAATTCATGATGCCCCATGGTTGACACAGTTCTATGGTATGTTATGCTGAAATCTAGTTGTACACAGTAATACTAATTCCAAAAATGAACATATTTAATCTAATTGTATCGTTATCTTGTAGGTCTTCAAACACAGGGAAATTTTTCATGCCCAATGTGTGGTCTAAAGATGAAATCTCATTATTCCAAAAGTTTCAGAAAGTAGGTGTTTGATGAGAATAGGTACTTCCTCCACATAAATCATAAGTATCGAAGTGTCAAAAAACATCTTCTCGATGGGAAAGAAGAGACAACACCAAAGCCATGAAGAATGACACCTCACCTATGGTAGTTGGAATATAATAGAATTTGAGGTCATCAAGGCATCAATACTGACCACCTTCCAAAGGGACTAAAATGTTATCCCAAAGGATTTAGTAGGTTTCCCACTAAAAGTAGCTACAAATTGTGCATTTGTTTGATACTATGCATATTGGAAAGAATGTTACAGAGACACTGTGGAAAATATTGGATGGAAGGTGTGACAAAGAAAAATTTGCCAAATTTTTTAGTAACATTCATGGTTCCAATCATGCAATGAAAAATATCATTGAATCAAATAGCAACGGAGATCGAATTAATGCAAGTGCACTTCCTTGGTTATTAATGAAGCAGTGAAGTAATGCCATAAAAGAAGTCATACAAAAAAATTGATTTCGTAGAGGATTTTCTACTAATTTAAGAAATCTCATATCAACAAAAAAGGAATTTGGCCTAGGGCTGAAAATGCATGATTGGCATGCCTTCATCAAGGTAAGTCACGGTCTTTTGTATTTATAATATATTTGTGAAACTACATTCAATTTTCATTGTATTATGTTAGAAAAGAATGAAATGATCAGTTGACAATTGTTGCATTATGTACTACCTCTATTCCTTCCAAACAACTTCAACAATAAATCAAACAAGTGATATATGATCTTGGAAAATACATGAGGTAAGAAGTGATATTTGTTCAATATATCAAACAAGTAATATATTGTAAAGTCTCATATTTATATGTTTTTGTGTCTTGAATCCCTTGTAGGTGGTTTTCATCTAAAGAAATCTATAAAGAGGATATAAAATATTGGAAGAAAAGAATACATCTACTAATGTGTGAAATGCAAAAGTATTTACCTTCAACTTTTTTCAATGTACAAGAACACTGCCTCATATGCCTAGTTGAGGAGATTGGATTTTGTGGACTTGTACAACCTAGGTCAATGTGGATGGTTGAGAGACACTTGAAATTTTTGAAGGGTTTGGTTTGACAAAGAGCATATCCTGAGGGTTCTATGATTGAGGAATATATGACATACCTGATGATGGTGTATGTTACTCATATCTTCCTAATCATGGAGTAAAGACCCATATTGATTGCATTTGGGATCTTGACTCCATTAAAACATTTGAAGGGGAGCATTTGGTGGGGAATTATAGATTTAGGAAAGTGAAAGGTAATAAATTATGAGATATTATTGTAGTTAATTAATTCTTAATCTTCAAAATAAATTTGTTGTAAGTCAACTATTTACTTTTGTACAGTTGCTAAAGAATGGGATGCAATACATTTGTTTATTGCAAATAATCAAAGTTTTGATGACGATATGGATTGAATGATGTCAAAATTTTGGTCATAGATTAAAATGGGAATTTGTGTCTTCATTGGTTAAACAAGCTCACTGTAACGGAGATCCTAATGTTACACAAAAGGAAATAGATTTAGCAAACTATATGTTTTTGTACTCATGATGCAATAATTTATACATGTTTGACATTATTATAGGTCAAACACCACAAATCTATGTTATGAAATGGTTATAAATTTTGCATCAAATATTTAGATGACATGAAGAGAACTTGTTGATTTTGTGATAAGTACAGCCTTCTAGGTGACCAATATTTCATCTAGAAATGACATAAATCCTCGAGAATCTCAAAATTGATACTATGGCATTTTGGTTGATATGCTTGAATGTTAATACCTTTAAATTAGTTCTCTTTGTTGTCAAATGGTATAGACTATGATTCAATCAAAATGATCTTGATATAATTGTTATTGAGCATGAGAATGGATTTTCAATGATTAATACAAGGTTGTTTGAGCCAGTTAGGGATGAGCCCTATGTTCTTCCAAGCCAATGTGACTAGGTATTTTAATCAAAGGGTCCACATAAATTGATTTGGTCATTTTCTATTAGACATGATCCAAGGAGAAGGCCGATAAAGTATAATGCGATGGAAGAAGAGGATACTGAGGAAAAGGAAGAAGTGGATCACAATCGAGAGTTAGTCAGTGATGCTCTTGATGCAAATGATGTTGTTACTAATCATGATGGTGATGAGGATAGTGATGATGATGACTAGGATAGTGGTGATGATGATGTCAACAAAGATGATGATCCTAATGATGAGATGGATGAAGAATAGCATCTTGTATTGTAGTTGTAGGGGATGCAAAGTTGTTCGTAATGATTGTGTTGAGGCCTAAGTTAATGGGAAAGATGATGTAGTTGGACAAGGTAAAGAGCACTACAATTTTCTTTAAAATCTTTAAAGTCTCAACTTTTTAAAATTTAACCCTTTTATTTGTTATTGCAGAGGACCCACATTTGCAAAGGATAGCGAGTGCACATCCACAAGTGAGAAGAAATATCAATGACAACATAGATATGCCCCTAAAACAATATACGAAAGGAAAAAAACAAATAAAAAATTCAAATGATTCATGTGAACATTTGTGACTTATTTCATAAGGACTGATATTTATGTCTAGATGTTTTATTTATGTTCTATTGAATGTTCGTGTGAACGTTCTAATGAATCTTATGTTTTAATGTTAGCATGAATGTTCTAATGAAACTTATGTGTTAATAAATGTTATCATGTGATAATTCATGAATATTACATTTTATTAATAGAATGAATGAATTTTAGATGTTAATGGGGAATTTAGATGTTAGGAAGTTGGTGGGGGGTGGGGGTGGGGGGTGGCCAAATGAGCTTCCACTTTCACATGGTTGGCCCTATATTCTCAAAACCAATTGAAGCTCAATAGTAACCTATGATTTCATGACAATTGACTATGTGAATCTCTTGGTTTCAGGAAATATAGAAGGACGCTATAGTCAAACTTGTTGATATATAAAATTTAGTTGTAGTGTATGAAGTATTCAAAAGAATGTCTTTCTATGAGATTGCCTCAAATTATTCCTCTCTAAGGTATTTTATTCTTTCTATTTATCTGCAATCATGTTTGATTGTGTTGTTATTTTTACATCAGCATCTTGGATCACATTCTATGATTCATCATATAAATAAGAGAAAGATATTAGAAAGCATGATTCTATGTAAATAACAAAATTAAAGTATTTAGCTTGATTTCTTTTGAATTTCTTATAGAATTGATAGTAGTGTTGAGGAGACTGAAATGTTTTCAATGTATATAAAGCTCATGTTCATAGCTTCCCATGAAACACCATTAAGGTAGAGCTTGGGAATGAATGAGGTTGCAACTGGTCATTGCGCTTCAAAGGTAGAATTTTTTTCTTGTATATTCAGATTGAATGGAGCTATTTTTCTAATGGAAAGAAAATTAATTGATCTTGTCCTTTCTTATTTTGGTACAGGGGAAGGTTCCTCTTATATCACAAGATGGACTCCATCAACTACATATCTTCATTTTTGTATTAGCAATTTCTCATGTCTTGTCTTGCATTGTAATTATGACACTAGGATGGGAAAATGTGTGAGTCACTAGGACTTCCTCCTCTTATTGTTATGTTTTCCATTTTCTCATTGAATGATTGCATTTGATAACTTTTGTTGTAAATTGGGAGACATGAAGGAGAATTTGAATAGTGGAAACAAATGATATTAGATCATTCTAAAGTATACATTGATTCACGATTTATTTATTTTTAAAATGAATCTTGTCATACAAATTGACTTGATATGTTGGCAGATAGTAGACTTAAAGGGTAAAACAAATCTTCCAGGGGATATGAATACATCATAATTCATGCGCTTGTGCATTCTATTGTTTCACAATGTTCTCATGAACTATTCTCATTATTTCTTTTGAGTGTGGTGATATGTTGATAATATTATAGGGAAATTTTTAATTTTTTATCTTTTCCATGTAACCTTTTCTATTTATTATCACTTCCAAATAAAAACTGAAGTGTAATTATGTCTTGTATATACACTTTTTTTCCCATAATAGAGCAATATATAGTTATATGCTTAATCTATTGTTTTATTTTATGTACTAGTGTGTATGGGTGGTCTATCTTCCTTTGAAGTTGACAAAGTTCATAGACAAACATACTAGCACTAGTTGATTACTTAATAGTTTCCTTATATTTGTAATTGGTTTGTTGTCATACATGGTTAGACTAAGAAAATTGGTCAATCACCATTACATAGTTTTTAATCGATTGTCATTTTTTGTCTCAATAGTTCTGACATTTACATATTTGATGTTCAATCAATTGTTCAAATAGTTTTGGAAAGGTGACAGGATGATATATTATAGTAAGTATGACATGTTTTAACATGGGTACAATTAGAAAAGTAATCAAGGTCCACTAGATAGTTTTTCCTTGATTTCTTAATATTAATATCACACATTCAATATCCATGATATTTAAATATTTGACATTCAATCAAATGCAAAATATTGTTGGAAAGGTGACTAATTGATATAATATTGTAAAAATGACATGTTATGGCATGGCTATAGTTGGAAAATTATTCAAGGACTGTTAGATAGTTTTTTCTTTATTACTTTGCATCAGTATCATACATTCTTGTAGATGATATTTACATGTTCAACATGCAATCAAATGCATAAATGTAGTTTGAAAGGTGATGAAAATATATAATTTAATAAATATGCTCATATTTATTTTCTAGGTTCATTATCCCCCATTTTGATGCATCCTCATCTCTTGCTTCTATCTTTGATCCTTGTTATTTCCATTTTGAAATATTGTTCCCATAATTTTTAGGGTAGTTCAAAAAATCCTCTTCAAACATTCTTACATTTCTTGGACTTTCCCAATAGGGGAATGTGGATGTGGTAGGATCATACTTTATTTCACTGTCATTCTAATATATGTTGTTGGTCTTGGATTGGTTTTGACAATTGAATGTCAACACACTTAACCAATTTTCATATTGAAGTTGAGTACACTATATATGTGAAGACATAGTATGTGTCGAGTTAGATATCTAGTAGGTGTCAAGTGAACTTCAGGTGCCAAGCATGATGCATGTGTCGAGTGACTTTAGGTGTTGAGTCACAATTGATGCCGAGCCAGATAGAATTACTATGTATGTCGAGCAAGCCAGAATCCTATATGTGTTGAGCATCAGCAATCAGTATGTGCCAAGTAACACAGAAATAGCATATGATTTTGTGCCTTCACAAACTCAGATGTACACCATTTTAGGATGAATTGCGAAGGACTCTAAAAGATAAGATCGAATCTTTTGCATTATGCAATTTGCATGCAACCAATAAGAAAAATGGAGAATGCATGCCACCAATAGGAAAAGTGTAAGGATTTGAGCAGGGAAATAAGCTCGTGGATTTATACCTAATACTAAGTCTTCAAAGCCTTTATAAGAAGGTAAAAACCCCATGATTTAATGTTGTTGAGTTGACAAAAAGTTGAAGCGAGCAAAATTGTAGAATAGAGCAATAGCAGGGGTGTCAAGACTTAGAGATTTGATCAGCATTGCAGATTATAGTTGATCAGAATAGAGGAAGGGTTACGCATAGACATTAGATCACAAAGGATTAGATCAAAGTAAGCAAACCAAGAGCCTAAAATCAGAAATCAAGGACTGTAAGCTATCAGGTTTATTCAACCTAATACTTTCTAGCAATTGTATTAGGAAGGAAAATTCTATATTGATAGGTTAGCTTAACAGCTATGTTGTAGAACCTTTAACAAGGTGATAAATCCTTTTACAAGGTAGCACTTCAAGTAAGTGTTTGTAAAACCCTTTGAACAGGTCACTATTGACAAAGTGTAAAGCCTTTAATAGGGTAGGCCTCTAACAAGGTAGACCAGAAGTGGTCAAACAATATTGCTGCATGATAATTTGTGGGTATCATCCCCACCCCAGTTTTACCTTCTCATTTATGGAGGGGGTGATCAAAATTTGGTATTATGTGTCTTGATACATGTCTTTATTTTATCTGATATGATTACATGCATGCAATTTATATTTAGTTAAAAGTTTTTATGGTTAAAGTGTATTACTTTTGATTCACCCCCCACCACCCCCCCCCCCCCCCCCCCCCAGAAGTAATCTTCTCATTTGTAAATTCCAACATATGTATCACCTATGAATATATGATTCTATCTCTAGAGGATGTTTAATCTTGAAAAAAATAATATTTAATTGTTCATGCTTGTACTATTAAAGTAAATTAGTTTTTCTAATTTTAAGATTACAAATTTTTCTTTGTATAGTAATTGTGAAAGCTAGTAGTGGGCCAAGATATGTTGTTTGGTGTTAGAATAATGTAGATAAAGATAAGCTCACTATAGGTACACGTGTTTTTCTTGACATGAAAACACTTACAATAATGAGGGCTCTTCCTCATGAGGTACCTAGCATTAGAATCTCACATCGACAAGCTATTAATAAGCACAAATTATATCAGAATATTTGAAGGGATTTTCTAGAAAAAAAGACTAATAATTTTGTTTGTGTATATTGGATGTAGGTGGACCCTGTTGTTTATAATATGCTACATGAGGATCCTAGAAATGTGAGCTACTCAATAGTAGGAGGGTTAGTAGATCAAATCAGGGAGTTGAGAGAGTATATTTCTCTTCCTTTAATGAATCTTGAACTCTTTCTTAGGGTTGGAATCAAACCTCCTAA
This sequence comes from Cupressus sempervirens, assembly GCA_028749045.1. Classification (NCBI taxonomy): domain Eukaryota; kingdom Viridiplantae; phylum Streptophyta; class Pinopsida; order Cupressales; family Cupressaceae; genus Cupressus; species Cupressus sempervirens. The sequence continues at coordinate 1,610,200 of JAPHAW010000012.1, forward strand.
GGTAAAATTTGTGTGGGGTGCAAATTAATCATGGTAATTACTTGTTTATGTAAAGTTAAACTTGCTTGATTTATTTATTCTTGTTTGAAATCTTTCATAGAGGTTGATTCTTTTTTCTCCAATTTCAGGGAGTACTTCTATATGGCCCTCTTGGAATGGGAAAGACACTATTAGCAAGAGCTATTATTAGTATCATTGATGCCAATTTCCTTAAGGTTGTAGCTTGGTTTTTTTTTTTTTTTTTTTTTTAATCCATCTTACTTTTATGCAATCCAACTTTCTTATTTCTTGTACCTGATGTTTGATTTATGCCTTCTTTTTGTGATACTATTTTTTAGATGGTTTCAAGTGCTCTAATAGATAAATATATTGGCAAAGTTCAAGGTTGATAAGGGAAATGTTTGGTTGTGCACAGGATCATTGCGTATGACTTCTTATTCATTTGAACATCAGACGAGTAATTTTTGGTATTTGTTAATATAATTTAAAATGCTAATATTTTGTTTACATATAATAATAGTTTTTTTTTTTCAAAACATTTTGTATGTTGAATTATTAGCTCATTACATCTAAGAATTTAAAGGTATTGACACTAATAAGTATTTCTCTATATGCCTACAACCCTATTCCTCTTAGTAATTGCATTGCAATTTACTAACAAGTATTCTGATTCATATAAATGAAATACTTAATATTATAGTGGGGCTTTGTTGCAGCCATGCATCATATTTATGGATGGAATTGATGCAACTAGTGGATGTCATTTTAGTGAAGGAACACGTGTTGATTGAGAAATTCAAAGAACTTTAATGGAATTGCTTAACCAACTAGATGGTTTTGATCAATTAGGAAAGGTATTGTGTTTTAAGGTGCTCAAGTTGTTGTAATTGTCAATCAATTGCATTAATCAAGAAACTATGTTATTTAACTTATTTAAGATTCTTCAAGGTAGTGTATTTTTCATTATGACCTTAAAATCTTGTTAATCTCAACATTAAATGTAGGTAAAAATGATCATGGCAATCAATTGTCCTAATGTTCTAGACCTAGCCCTGCTTAGACCTGGTCGTTTGGATAGAAAGATTGAGATTCCACTTGCAAATGAACAAGCAAGAATGGAAGTATTGAAAATACATGTTGTAGGGATTGCAAAACACTAAGACATAGATTATAAAGCTATTGTAAAGCTTGTTGAGGTCTTGTTATGTTTCTTTAATAATTTGAAATTTATCCAAAATACTTGAGTTTTATCCTATACTACACTGGTATGTTTTGGAGTTAGTAATTATTGTTTTATTAATTACTATATAATTGAGATTATTTCAACTTTGATCAAGGCTTCAATGGAGCAAATTTTTGTAACATTTTTACAAAAGTTGGTATGGTAGTCATTCATGCAGAGTGTGATTACATAATCTAGGAAGATTTTATGAAGGTGAATTTTCTTTCCCTTTCTATTTAGCATTTTATAAAATTGGAGTTGCTTATGCTCTCTGGCCTATAACTTGGACTTATCTTTGTCATTCAAGTTGTTCGCAAGTTCAACGAAGCAAAGAAACTAGATTCAAGTTGTTCAAGAGTTGATCTATGTATTAAATATCTATTGTTTAATTCAAAACAAAAATACAAAATTTATGTTTGTCCTTATTTGAGAAATCTTGTATGTTCAAGTGGTAGACAATGTGATCCAAATGATGTGATCATTGCACCAGTGCAGTCCTTATTTTGTTAAGACTTCAGTCACACTTTTCTTTTAAATTTTTGATGTAATCTTGTTAGGCATTTTTTGAAACTCTATGATCTATATTGTTTCAATGACTTCACTCATGCTTCAAAAGATATTAGAATGTTGATTCAAGGCTTGTCCTCTAGCCCACAAGTCAAAATGAGATTAGGGTGTGTCTGGATGCCTACACCTCTAGAGTTCTCTGCCATGGAAGGAACTAACAATAGAATATGAGAACTACCAATTTTTTTTTGATAATGTAGTGATCTATCACAATTGTGATGTCTTGCCAGATGGAAAGTTGTCACTCTCACAACTTTGTCATCGCACATAGCCACACTTGCAACAGTAACATCTATTGGATGACCATCACTCGAACAATATTGCTTTGGCATGTCATTTTCATTGCAAAATCTAATCTGATGGATGCCCGTCGAGCCTACAACAACTCTATCGCAAGTGAGACAACAGACTGAAAATGTTAGTCGTCATAATTGTGATAGTAGGTCATCCAAATTATGATGGCGTGAAGAGGTACTCTTCACCTCTCTTTTTTCCAATTTGCGATAGATTTAGGCATACCAATTGTGAAGGACTAGCTTTCTGTCACAACTTGGGACAACAAAAGTTTGATGCCCGTTCGATGAAGCCAATTTGTACTATTGTCGGTCGGGCGACAGTTGGTTGTCATAATTACAAGAGGTTGCCATCACAATTTGGGCCCAAATGTACTAGTGTATGCATCTTTCCTACTGTGGTTCCTTAATCATCTATTGTTCCTATTTTTCCACTGCTTGTAGTCTCCACATGTGTTGAGAAATCTTGCTAAAATCCACTTTTCACCCCAAGTTATAAGAAGTAAAATGTTGCATTGGGTGACCATTGTTTCCAATGTTTCTAATCCTCCCAGTCCCATCTTGTCTCACCCTTTCATCATATTTCCCAACTTTTCTCCATTGAGTCCTCTGTTGTCCCTACCTACCTCCCATCTGTCATCTCTTTGGCCTCAGTAGGTCAAACCCTCATGCCTTTGAAAGGGATTGAATCTACCCTACTACTAATTTTTCCCTCCACTATCTCTGTATCTTCCACCATTCCAGTCGTTAAACCTTAAGCCTCAACATTCCTGCATCTTGCTCTATTATATTATGAATTTTAAATTTTTGCATATGTCTATAATAAAATTAAACATCAACATTTAAATACAATATAATATATATAATATTTGTTATTTTTATTTTATGGTACAATTTAATGTATTTCTTGTTTTTAAAAATAATTATACATAAAATAAATTTAATTTATAAATATTTAAATCTATATAATATATTTATATATATTTTATTATTATAATTATTTATTTATTATTTATTAACACGTATATTGTTTATTGTAAAATGAAACATCATAATTTAGTATATTTTTAAAATTATACATTAATTAAAATATAGAATCTTGTAAAATAGTCTAAATTCAATGAGCTTCTTTGGTTTATTAAATGATTTTATTTCACATATTTAACTTAATTCTAATAGAATTGTGCCTCGGGTGAATTTGGTAGAATGGATACCCCTCAGTCCTTGGTTCTTAACCAAAGAGGCTAGGCAAAATGTTGAACCTCCATAAAAAAATATAATAGAATGATAAAGTTGTTTTTTTTTTAAGAGTTAAAAAAGTTAGTTAATAAGTTTTTTAACTTTTATAAATTCTTAATTTTAATTATAAAGTAAAAGTTAAGAGTTATTATATTTAATTAAAGAGTTCTCCTACTTTGTTATATAATTTAAAAATATTAAAATTAAATATTTAGCATCACAAATAGAAACACTAAAATATGTGGAAGAGATCCAGTGGTGGAGAAAAATTCACAAGCAACGTAGGAATGGAGGCCAAGATAGGGGATTCAAAGGGGGAAGGAGTATTTTTTTGAAAAAAATTAGCAAATCAGATGATGGAGACAAGGGATTTGATTGACATTGAAGTTTTTGAAGTGATCAAGTTGGATATTGATCTCTGGAGGAAGATGGCAGTTATTGGTAGATTTATTGGTCTGAGGTTTAATAGATTGCAAATCAAAGAACGGTTCTCTAAGTATTGGTGTGAAGACAATGTTCTAAAATTCATTCCATTAGGTTTCTTCATTGTTATTTTTTGAGAAGAGTCAATCAAAAATAAAATCCTAGGGCAACAAAATTGGGCCTACAATTATTCCCCTTTATATTTGCAAGCATAACAAATGAATTTTGATATGATCTCATTAGCAGTATACAAGGAACCAATTTGGATCTAGTTGTATAATCTTCCTATTGAGTATTTGGGGATGAGTGTTTGGAGCATATTGGACGTTCAATGGTTACTTTGTTGGAATTGGATGAAGAGATCATCAATAACGATTTGTATCTCTATGCAAGGATTAAGATTGCAGTAGTCAAGAGAATCCCATCAATTATCAATCTCAAATTAGGGAGTGGAATTTGGAAACAAAAAGTAGAAATTGAATTGCCTAATTTTGACATACAAAAGAGGGCAATAATCTCCTTGTGGGTAATCATTGACCTAAGGACAAACTGGACAAGGTTTGGGTTCCCAAGAAAATGGTTACAAAAACTATTTTTCTGAAACAAAAGATAGTATCTCCAAAGAAAAATTCAATTTGGGAAGAGGGGAAATGTTCTATATTGAAAGAAAATCTAGTGGATAGGAGAAAGTCTTATGTGGAGAAGAACCCCATACAAACCCATATGCAATCAGATACAAAGTGGATTATGATCAGGTATCTAGTGATAGTTTCTTCACTTTGGGGGAATTAGGAAATGTTGATCCAAGAAATGTGAGTCAATCGGCCAATGTTCTTCTTGGTAAAACCAAAGGTGGTAGGGGAAGGAGATCTAACATGTAGAAAAGAGAAGAAAGGGCTAATGAGATAGGGATCATCAATGTTTTTTATTATTTAAGGAAATCCAAACGAGTAGGATGCTCCATTGGTGAGAAATGAAAATATCTACATGGAATGCCAGGGGATTATCGGCCCCTGACAAGAAACTCTTGGTAAAATGAGAGTTAAATAAAATGGAATGGGATTTGGTGTTCTTATAGGAGATGAAAATCAATCTTGATTAAGCTCTTAGTTTCTTGTGGTTTTGTCATAAGTGGGAAGGTTTTTTCAGGAAGCAGTTGGGGCTTCGAGAGGTTTGGATATAATGTGGAATCTAAATCTCATAAATGTCTCAGAATTAGAAAGATCTTCCCATTGGATCTTTGGAATCTATCAAAAGGATAACTTGGACTTCCCCTTTTTTTATGTCTATGGCCCCATAAAATCTAATGAAAAAATTAAGGTTTAGATAGAGATTTCAAAGATGCTTTCCTTGATTGATAACAACAAGGTGATTATAGTAGGGGGTTGTAATGCCTTACTAGATCAAGAGGATAATTTTGGGAGTTTAAGGACGTATTCTCAAATCATGGAGGATGTTAGAATGTTTGTGCATCAAAATCATTTATTTTATGTAGTCACAACAAATGGTAAATTCAGATGGACTAACCATAGGGAGAAATTCACCAGAATCATGGAGATATTGGATAGATTTCTAGTTGGTTCTTTTTGGGTTAAATCTTCTTTTAAAATGGGTTCTTGTATTCTTCCATTCTCTCTGTCAGACCATTTCCTAGTTCAACATTCTATTAAAGAATCTCCTCAAAGTGGTAAAGGAAGCTTTAGATTTCAAAACATGTGGTGGAGAGATAAGGATTTTTCGCCAAATTGGGAATCATGGTGGTAGAAGAGTAATATTTTTATTGGGACACCGAGTTATTGCTTCTTGCAAAGATTGAAAATGCTAAAAATATATATTAAAATATGGAATAAGGATTCATTCAAAAACATATTCGTGGAGAAAATAAGGATTGAAGTAGAATTGGATGTGCTTAACAATCACGTCATAGTTGATGATATGACTAACAAAGATTTCCTACAAGAAAAAAGGTTGAAAAATGATCTAGCAGAAATCCTGCATAAAGAGCAGGCATTTTGGAGGGATAAGTCCAAAGATAACTAGATTTGTGTTGGCAATCTAAATACAAAGTTCTATCATGCTTCAGTTAAATCAAGGAGAGCCAACAGTAGGATCAGTCATATTCAAAATGACCATGGAGTTTGGTTAGAGGATGAATACATAATAACAAAGGAAGTAGTTGATCATTTTAAATATCTATTAGGGGAATCTCTTGACTCTATTTTTTTGGACCCTCAACATTTGCTTGATGTGATTCTGAAAGTGGTTTTGGAAGAGAAAATTTTGGATTTGATGCATCCCTTTTCGATTTTGGAGGTTAAAAAAGCCACCTTTGACAATCTACTGGATAAGATGCTAGGCCCAGATGATTTTCCTTCATATTTTTTTCAAGAACACTGGAGTTTTATGGGGGAAGACATGTTAAAAGTGGTGGAGGATTTTAGAAAGAAGGGGAGATTTGCTAGAGAGATCAACAATACAGTCATCGTCTTGATTCCTAAGAACTCTACAATTCTATCTACACAATCATCTTTAAGGCAATGGTTAATAGATTGAAGATAAAACTCGACAGGTATATTTTGGATGAACAACCTAGTTTTATCCCTAGGCATGAAATTTCAAAGAATATTCTAATGTAAAGGGAAGTTATTCATTCTATGAAGTTAGGAAAGAATCCAGGTATGATTATCAAATTAGATGTTAATAAAGCATGTGATAAAGTAAGATGGTCTTTTATATGTGAAGTTCTTTCCAGATTTGACTTTTGTCAAGAGTAGATTAGATGTATCATCCACTATTTATCCTCTGTCTGTAGACACCTAAATTTGATTACACCACTATGGTAATCTAATTTAGCCATCTCTAAAGGCATCATTAATTAAATTCCTATTTAAATAATCCCTTGCCATCCCCTAGCCGATTAATTTAATTAATCATCTATAGTCCTTATTGATAAATCAAATATCCTATTATTTATCAATTAAATCCTTTTCTCCTATCTAATTCCAAAAATCCCCATTTATTAAATAAATCTATTTGATAAATAAAATCCTCAAATTCAAAAACCCCTAACCTATCTCTAATCCTCCATTTAGCCTAATCCACCCCATCCACCCATACTAAACTAGCTTAGCCACTAACTCACCCACCCTCATTAATGCCATCCACTTGCACATCTCTAACATTCCTAATCTAATCCTAAACCCAAGCCTAATCCACCCCCTAATGTTGTCACATTCCCTAAAGCAAGTTTCAGACTTTCCTAAACCAAACCAAAGTCTCCCCTCAAAAATCCCAACCACCAAGTCATGAGTGCTCTTACAAACCATAAAAGACTCTTACAAGCTCACTCATGACTCTTACATCCATCTTCCACACTCTTCCCTCTTCCACACTCATTCCTCTTACATCTCTCTTACATTCTCAACCCCACTCATCATGCCTTTAACCAACCCTTTACCCTACCCTCTCACACTCATCCTCCTTGTGACAAGTGTCACCTTCCCATTGGCGCTAAACAAGCACAATCCATGTGCTCCCCTTTGAGTGCATCTTAGCCCTCCTTAACGATCTCCCCATCCTTGCATCTAAGCCCTCCATCCCTCTACCCCTTGGCCTATAAATTGAATCCCATCCCAAGCCATTTAATCAAAAATCTTTGAGCTAAAGTTACCATGCCCTTTTGAGAGCCAAAAGCCATACCCATACCCTTATAATGCCAAATTGAGAGCTCACAAAGCTACCAATTTGCTATTATCCATCTCCACCATTGAAGCAACTTTGAGCATTTGAGCATACATCCACATCAAAGGACACATCTACAAAATCAAGAAAACAATGAAGTGCTTCATCCTTTGAGGTTTGCATCTCTTGTTTGTTTTCTTTGTCTAAGCATATATGTGAACTTAGTTTTGGTTTGTGAATGCTTTCTTTAATGTTAATGTTCCTTGCACACTAAGATCTTGTTCTACACTGTCCACTTCTCAATTCTAGTCAATGGTTTTCTTTGTGGTTTTTTACAAGAAACCAATGGATTGAGGCAAGGTGATCCTCTATCTCCATTTCTTTTTCTTTTTTTTATAAAATTTCTTGGTAAGAACATTAGAAAACAAACAAATATGGTTTGGTGGGGAGAGAGTCTTATCCATAATTTTTCTAAACTGATTTCGCACTCACAGTTTGTTAATGATACTATGCTTTTTGGGGAGGCTTCAATTAGGGAAGTGTTGGTCATTAGGGAGGTGTTGGATAGTTATGAGAGGGGTTCAGGACAATGCATGAACATGTTGAAGTCCAAGATTTATTTTCTCAATTCCAGCAGGAGCCTATAGAATAATATTATTAATATATTGGGATTCATAATAGGTGAATTCCCTGTTGTATATTTGGGGGTCCCTCTATTCACAAGTAGGTTTAACCCCAAGATATGAGAGGATAAATCAAATAGATGTCAACAGAAAGCTCTAGGGTGGAAAAATTAGTGGTTATCTTAGGTAGGTGGAATACAAATGATAAAATCGATGCTATCAGCCATTCCTATATACTACATGTTAGTCTATCAAATGACTAACAAAGCAACAACATCCATTGATGGTTCGTTAAAAAACATCTTGTGGGAAGGATCAAAGGAAGTAAAAAAGACCCCGTAATAAGTTGGGACATGGCTTGCAAATCAAAAAAACATGCAATATTGGTATGAGAAAGATGTTGGACTATAGTATCATGCTTTGGCAGCTAAATTGGCATGGAAGATGTACAAATATCTAGAGAAACCATGGTGTAAAGTTATGTTAGCTAAATAGTTGGACTCTGCTAACCCCAACATAATTCTTACAGTGGCCAATGCAAACAAAGGATCTCATATGTGCATTTCCTTTGAATAGTCAAAATCTCATTACTGAACATCTTACATGGAAAATAGGAAATAGGCGTAGAGCAAAGTTTTGGCATGATTCTTGGAATGGAGATCCTCTGCTAATCAATTAATTCAAGGATATTAATTGGGTGACTAAAATAGAAGTAGTGATGGGGGCAAATTAGATGATTATTTTAGTAGTCATGAGAATTCTTGTTTGATAAGTTGGAAATCGGCAAGATCAGGCTCCCTGGAGTATTAGAGGAAATTATATGATCTCCTTTCAATTAGAATTGTGATTCCCTCAGATCTTGAAGATCAACTATTATGGAGTGCATCTAAATCAAGGAATTATAAGGTCAATCTTAGTTATGAGTTGCAGCGGTGCAAAACTAGAGATGTTTAGTGGCCTTCGATTCTTTGTTGGGGAAAATGGTTGCTTCCAAAAGTAGGAATATTTCTATGGATTGCTCTTCATGGTAGGATTCTCACAGGCAATCATTTGAAGAGTATTGGTATTGAGGGACCGAGCTGGTGCATTTTGTGTAAAAAAATGAGGAGACGGTGGACCATCTCCTCCTTTGGTGTCCTTTTGTGCGACAATGTTGGGAGTGGTTAATAGGTAGATTGAATTGGAATGCAGTCAAGAATGAATTGTTTAGAGATTTTTTGTTTTCATGGCTATTGGATAGGAGATTTTCCAAATGGGGAATTCTCTAGATATTAAGTCCATCTATGCTAGTATGGCATAGCTGGAAGGAGAGAAATCATAGGATTTTTGAAGAGAAATAGATGGGAGTTGAAGTTTTGTAGGAAGAGATTAAAGAAGCCATTGAAGAAGTTGTTAACATCAGGACCCAAGGGTTGAAGTATAGTGTAATTTCCCCACTAACTAGGACATTAATACCTGCAAAACCCATGTTAGAATTTATACAATAATAAAAATATATATCTTACTATTCTACCCTCTATCCTCACCCAACCTTAAATACGTCTCTAGATTGGGTTACCTATCCCTTAGTTATTCAACCATCTTTTCTAGAGTGCACCCTTTAAGGTTCACATATGCATATCTTGACACCATTAGAATATTCCTTCCATTGGACTTCCTCAAGCATGTTGGTCAGATGGAGATAATTCTCGCATACCAACATTATAAAGGTTGTATCCATTAAGTAGTGTTCTTGGCCAAATGGGTATTTTACCCATTTTTGATACCAACACTTTACCATCATCTCTATCATGCTAGCCAAATAGGTAGTTATACTATCTCTGATATTGATGCCTAGAGCTTGCCATTTACTTCATCATAATTTCCAAATCAGAATGAACCCATCTCTAATACAAAATATGTGAAGCAATAAAATTGGATCCTTTCATGACATTCATAATGAATGCCCTCCACCAAGACATGCTTGGATCATATTAAGACATTCTAATGAATGCCCTCCACCAAGACATGCTGGATCATATGCTTAATAATTATATTCTTTTATTCTATTATGATCTAATTCCATAAATAATTGCTTAGAAAATATATAATCCCCATATATTTGATGTCATATAGTAATTGCACATATATATGGATTTTGTATATGCATATATGTTGATTTAAAGATATGCCACATTAAATTAATGTATACCATCTAATAATAATATTTAGACAACTTAAAAAATCCTTGACTTACCTTGGGGAGTTTAGGCTTTGATTGCTTTGAAATGCAACCTCCTTTATAATCTTCCTATACTTACCTCTATCATAGACTGTACCACTTGCTCCGCTACAAATGTGTATTTATACTGATGTGATGGATGACTTGAGGGGTCTCAGTGGTAGCAATTATAATCTTTCCCCTTCCTTTGATGGTCCACCTATCCTTCCATGTGGGCATGGTTATAAAGTGAAGGTATATATGTCTCGACCTTTTTCGGTCCAAAACCCCATTCAACCCCACACTGACATGGTCCTCCGCATGCTGAAGTAAACCTTCATTCTTTCTTACTGACCATCAAATTTTTGATAACTTCATGACCACCATATGTCTAGCACCTTCTCAAATGAAATGGACCCCTAATGGTTGGTCATTCACACTTCTTATTTTACTTCATCGGTTGTTTGTGAGTGTGTGGATTCATGCACTAATATGCAGTATCATCTTTTCCCCCTCCTATTTCTTCTTTGTTCGATATATATATGCATTGCTTGTGTGGACACCATCCTTGGAGTTGTTGATTGGTAGTAGTTTCATTTATTAATAACATTAGTTAGTCTTTTATATGTTGGGTAACATAGATATGTTTGGAAATAATAGTGTTTAGTGTTTGAGCATTAATATATACTAATTTCATGTATTTTGCTACTTATTTACATTTATATGTTATATTAGACAAATTTATTAATAAAATAAGGACTTAGATATTAAGAGCAACATTAAAAGAGATACATATTTTAAATACATTGTGTATTAAAAAAATAATTTGGGGCTCACTACATATAGATACCATTCTAAATGAGATCATGATATGGAATTTTTATGGTCATTAAAATCCAGAGGGGATCAACTCATGAGAGATAAGAAGGCAGTTAGAAATTTGGTTACTTGGTAGACTCCTTAATAGGGGTGGTTGAAATTAAATTTTGACAGGGCTGGTAGAGGTAATTTGGGTAGAAGTAGGATTGGTGTAATCATTTGAAATGAAGAAGGGTGGTTCATTAAAGCAATTGCAAGTCCCATTGACAACACTTCAAATAATGTTGCAAAGATCTCTATGTTGGAAACTGGTCTTAGATGGTGTGCATAAAATAGAATATTCAACTTGGTCATCGAGGGAGATTCAAAGGTCAACAGCAATAGATTAGCAAAGAGGGATTTCCAATCATGGAGATTGGAAGATTGGATCCCAAAAATCTCATAACATCTAAGGTCAATGGGAGAATTTCAACTTCAACATGTTTATTGAGAAGGTAACAGGGCGGTAGATCTACTACCAAATTTGGGGATTGATTACAATGAAGTGATGGGACATTCGGTGAACACATGCTGCTATATTTGAAGGAGATTCTTTCAGAGGACATTCGGTCATTCATGAGTAAAGGCATTGGATAGTGATAGAAGGTGGCACTTTTCCTACTTGAAGTGGAGTTTCTCATGATTTTAGGACCTTTCTCTTCCACTTTGAAATTGAGAAAATATTTTTTCAGGATTCATAGAAGAGATCAACCAGATCGAATGGCTTGGTAGAAGATTGTCACATAACCCTTGTACATCCTATGTCAATCCATATTTGTAAACATTTCAATCAAACATTTGTGGTAGTAATTCTTTTTTAAGGAGAAGTGTCTTCATCCATTTGCCTCTCACAGATGGCGAGTGTCTTGGGTATTAGATGTAGGTGTATGCAGGAAGTCGCGTTGGTGGAAGACAATGAAGGAACAAGTTTGTAGAATTTTTAAGCATGCCAATGATCAAGAAAAGGCAACCATGATCAATTTTTTGGGTGTGGACCATTGGACAGGAGGCCATGTGCACAATGGGAAGATGGTGTTTGATCTTTTTTAGCCCATTATCCAAGTATTGGGACATTTGGTGACTGCAAATGGTATGATACAAAGTATGATTACAAAAGAGATTTATTTGGAGGTGACTATTACCTTGGATTTGATTGACACCGGCATCTTTGGTGGAGGTATGTTGAGCCTATTTTTTCTGGAAGCCGAAGGTAAGAAGAAACTAATGAAGAAGGCCTGGAAGCTATTTAAGACTTGTGAGTATGATATGAGTAAGTTTGAGGCCTTTTGTCAAGAAAATGATACGTATTCCTAGTAGAAGTAACAACAAGGCTTCTCTCTATTGGAAAAGGGATTGGGTATCTCTTTTATTGAAATGGATAACATAGCTTATTTGTAACTAGTTTCGTAAATGGAGAGATAGCTCCTACATATAGTGTAATATCTTTTTTTTCCAGTAATACAAAGGGTGTTGCCCCCTAGGTAGAGCTTACCAAAAAAAAGCATTAAAATATGATTATAATTTTGTTATAATTTTTTAAAATCTAATTTATTACATTTGATGAAATTTTAATGACAACTATATTTTAGCTTTCTCTATAACAATCTCTATCTTATCTTTATAGTTATTTCTACCCTCCCTCCTTATTAGTACTTGTGGTAGGCTAAATACTATTGTATCAATTTTTGGATTGTTACTCTTGATTAGTGATTTAATGATACATTTTTGGACCAATATCAAGTGTTTTTCTCACTTTCACATTTTTTTATATTTTATATACTTTACATGCACACTTTTTAAGTTTAGATATTGTAAAAATTATTTATTGATGATATGATTCGTTAAAATCAATTGATTCTTATGTATGGCTTTTTGGAAAATAATGAACAATAACTTTAATGCCTTTTCTTTAGTTGTATTGCATAAATATAGCCTAAGCCCTATTTTTCCGCATAATGTTGCACCCAATCACTAAAAATTATCTCACGCATATAAAATCTTCAATAAAATAATTATTTTATTTATTTCCTTCAAATGTTTTAGACCATAATATGAAACATTTGTTTCATTCCAAATCAACTATTAAATTACCCACTCTCCATAAATGTGTAATTATAATATTAAATTTAATTTTAATTAATGTAATTTATTTTTTTGATAAGCAAGAGTCAAATCCATATATTAAGTCAAAAAATGATAATACAACCCAACTCAAGGGGCACTAAGAGGACAAAGTTGGGTGATAGTCCTTCAGTATTGCCCTTTACAAAACTGAAACCATCGGATAACAGAATATAAAAAATTATTCGAGACAATATCCTTGATTTTCTCTTATTAATAGTCAACCCATATGTCAGTATGACTTGAAAAAATATAGATACAAACATCTAACAACTTTCTATGCTACTCGTTAGGAAGTTAGAGAATCTTGACAAAGTCATAAATCTGCTAGGAACATTAAAAACTAAATGTAGAAATTTGACAACACAAATCCATTAGGCAACTAATTAAAATCAAAAATTGACATGAAATTGTCAAAAAAAAGGATATTAATAATTTAAAAGACTGATTCAAGACTTGGGCAATCCTAGTACATCCAAAAAAATTGGCCCACAATATATAGGGATCCTAAAGCAAAGCTTGAAATGAACAAAAGTGGAGATAGATGAAACAACTAGCATGTGAGATGAGGATGGTGAATCCTCCTCCTTTGAGACCTCATCTTCTTCAGGTGGTGGAAATTCAAAGCATCTATTTTGTTCTTCCAAGCGCCAATATCTTCTTTAGCCACATACTACTCTAGTCAATTTCTAATTGAGGTCCTCTTCACAAGAAAAAGACACAAGAGGAAGGAAAAATTCCTATGAATTATTGGAAACCATTAAATCACCTTGGTTGGATCAAAGGAAGAAATGTTTAGATAGAGCAGGACTAGCTGACACCCATTTTGGGGAATATCATAGTGGTAATGTCTACATAATAAGAGATTATATCTCATGTTGGCCAAAACTTTCTCCAAATTACCTGAGTAGTCTAGTTTAAAAAAATGTCTGACCATCATATTCAAGCAACCCTTGTCAATATAAATTAGAGTGGACATAGCCAGGACCATTGCTAATATATCATTAAGAATCCTAGACTAGTCAGTAGTCATAATAAATTCCTTACCCAAGATTTTGAACACAACCCAAACTACTAAAAAGTGTGTGTTAAGGTGGACTTCTCTGAGATGAATACCATAAATTGGTTCATTAAAGGATATTTGAGAGGGAGGGCCCTTCAATGTAATGATGGTATTCATCTTGAAAATCCCACCGAATGGGGTAGTCAGGTTTCTTCCTATAAATACTTGAGGAGACCTTTTCGATTCTCTTAACGATACGTATTCCCTTGATTGTTGGTTTACTTAGAAGATGGAACTAAGAAACTTTGGGATATTCTCTTAAATTTGAGGCTAAAAATAAGAACAAAAACAATTCTAAAAAAAATCTTATATCTTAGAGTCAAATCTCATGTATAATTCTTTATCCAAAAATTACCCAACTTTGTCCTCTCAGTGCCCCTTGAGTTGGGTTCTATTATCATTTTTGACTAAATATAAGGCTTTGACGTCTTGCTTATCAAAAAAATAAAAATACATTAATTAAAATTAAATTTAATATTATACTTACACACTTTTGGAGTGTGGGTAATTTAATAGCCAAGTTTGGAATGAAACAAATGTTTCATATTAAGTTCTAAAACATTTGAAGGAAATAAATAAAATAATTATTTTATTCAGGATTTTACATGCATGAGATAATTTTTAGTGATTTGGTGCAACATTATGCAAAAAAATAGGGCTTAAAAGGCTATATTTATGCAATACAACTAAAGAAAAGGCATTAAAGTTATTGTTCTTTATTTTCTAGAAAATCGTAATAACTATAAAGATAAGATAGAGATTGTTACTAAAGAACATATTGGAGCTTGGGAGAATGAAATAGAAGCAAGTTTGGAATGGTTGGAATTTCCACCACCTCAAGAAGAGGAGGTCTCAAAGGTGGAGGATTCACCATCCTCGTCTCACATGCTAGTTGTTTCATCTATCTCCACTTTTGTTCATTTCAAACTTTCCTTTAGGATCTTTATATATTGTGGGCCAAATTTTTTAGATGTACTGGGATTGCCCAAGTCTTGAATGAGTCTTTTTTATTATTAATATACTTTTTTTGAACAATTTCATGTCAATTTGTGATTTTAATTAGTTGCCTGATGGATCCATGTTGTCAAAGCAATTGCAAGTCCCATTGGCATCACTTCAAATAATGTTGTAGAGATCTTTATGTTGGAAACGAGTCTTACATGGTGTGCATAAAATAAAATATTCAACTTGGTCATCAAGGGAGATTCAAAGGTCATCATCAACATATTAGCAAAGAGGGGTTACAATCATGGAGACTAAAAGATTGGATCCCAAAAATCTCAGAACATTTGAGGTCAATGGGAAAATTTCAACTTCAACATGTTTACCGAGAAGGTAATAGGGTGGTATATCTACTAGAAAATTTAGGGATTGATTATAATGAAGTGATGGGATTTGAGTACGGTGATCACACGCCACTGTATTTGAAGGAGATTCTTTCAGAGGACATTTGGTCATTCATGAGTAAGGGCATTGGATAGTGACAAAAGGAGGCACTTTTCCTGCTTGAAGTGGAGTTTCTCATGAGTTTAGGACCTTTCTCTTCCACTTTCAGATTAAGAAAATCTTTTTCAGATTCATAGCAGAGATCAGTCAGGTTGAATGGCTTGGCAGAAGATTGTCATGCAACCCTTGTACATCATGTGTCAAACCATATATGTAGACATTTCAATCTTGAATTCGTGGTAGTAATTCTTTTTTAAGGATAAGTGTCTTCATCCATTTGCCTCTCATAGATGGCGAGTGTCTTGGGTATCAGATGTAGGTGTATGCAATAAGTGGCATTGGTGGAGATAGTGAAGGAATGAGTTTCTACAATTTTTAAGCATGCTAATGATCAAGAAAAAGGCAACAATGATCGATTTGTTGGATATGGACCATTGGAAAAGAGACCATGTGCACAATGGGAAGATGGGGTTTGATCTTTTTCAGCCCATTATCCAAGCATTGGGACATCCGATGACTGCAAATGGTATGATATGAAGTATGATTATAGAAGAGATTTATCTAGAGGTGACTATTACCCTAGATTTGATTGACACTGGCATCTCTAGTGGAGGTATGTTGAGCCTATTTTATCTGGAAGCCAAAGGTAAGAAGAAATTGATGAAGAAGGCTAGGAAGTTGTTTAAGACTTGCGTCATGAAGGAGTATGACATGAGTAAGTTTGAGGCCTTTTGTCAAGCAAATGATAACCTATTCCTAGCAGAAGTAACAACAAGGCTTCTCTCTATTGGCAAAGGGATTGGGTATCTCTTTCATTGAAATGGATAACATAGCTTATTTGTAACTAGTTTCATAAATGGAGAGATAGCTCCTACATACTATGTAATCTCTCTTTTTTTCCAGTAATACAAAGGGTATTTCCCCCTAGGCAGAGCTTACCAAAAAAAAAAACATTAAATTTTTTTTATAATTTTGTTATAATTTTTTTTATATTTTATTACATTTGATAAAATTTAAATGACAATTATGTCATTATATTTGATAAATTTTTAATGACAATTCTATTTTTATCTTTCTCTATAACAATCAATATCTTATCTTTATAGTTAATATGGCTTTTTGGAAAATAAAGAACAATAACTTTAATGTCTTTTCTTTAGTTGTATTGCATAAATATAGCCTTTTAAGCCCTATTTTTCCACATAATGTTGTACCCAATCACTAAAAATTATCTCATGCATATAAAATACTCAATAAAATAATTATTTTATTTATTTTCTTCAAATGTTTTAGACCTTAATATGAAACATTTGTTTTATTCCAAACTCAACTATTAAATTACCCACTCTCCAAAATTGTGTAATTATAATATTAAACTTAATTTTAATTAATGTATATATATATATATATATTTTTTTTTTTGATAAGAAAGAGGTTAAAGCCATATATTAAGTCAAAAAATGATAATACAAACCAACTCAAGGGGCACTGAGAGGATGAAGTTGGGTGATAGTCCTTTAGTATTGCCCTTTATAGAACTGAAACCATCAGATAACATAATATAAAAAATTATTCGACACAATATCCTTGATTTTCTCTTATTAACAGTCAACCCGTATGTCAATGTGACTTGAAAAAATATAGATACAAACATCTAACAACTTTCTATGCTACTCGTTAGGAAGTTAGAGAATCTTGACAAGGTCATAAATCTACTAGGAACATTAAAATCTAAATGTAGAAATTTGACAACACGGATCCATCAGGCAACTAATTAAAATCACAAATTGACATGAAATTGTCAAAAAAAAAAGTATATTAATAATTAAAAAGACTCATTCAGGACTTGGAAGTACATCCAAAAAAATTGGCCCACAATATATAGAGATCCTAAAGCAAAGCTTGAAATGAACAAAAGTGGAGATAGATGAAACAACTAGCATGTGAGACAAGGATGGTGAATCCTCCACCTTTGAGACCTCCTCTTCTTCAAGTGGTGGAAATTGCAAGCATTCCAAACTTACTTCTATTTCGTTCTTCCAAGCTCCAATATCTTCTTTAGCAACATACTACTCCAGTTAGTTTCTAATTGAGGTCCTCTTCACAAGGAAAAGACACAAGAGGAAGGAAACATTCCTATGAATTATTGGAAACCTTAAAATCACCCTGGTCAGATCAAAGGAGGAATTGATTAGATAGAGTGGGACTAGGTGACACCCATTTTGGGGAATATCATAGTGGCAATGTCTACATAATAAGAAATTATATCTCGTGTTGGCCAACACTTTCTCCAAATTACCTAAGTATTCTAGTTTAAACAAATTTCTGACCATCATATTCATGCTACCCTCATCAATATCAATTAGAGTGGACATAGCCAGGACCATTGTTGGTATATCATTAAGAATCCTATACTAGTAAGTAATCATAATAAATTCCCTACCCAAGATTTTGAACACATCCTGAACTACTAAAAAGTGTGTGTTAAGGAGGACTTCTTCGAGATGAATACCATAAATTGGTTCATCAAAGGATATTTGAGAGGGAGGGCCCTTCAACTTAATGATGGTATTCATCTTGAAAATCCCACTGATTGGGGTAGTTAGGTTCCTTCCTATAAATACTTGAGGAGACCTTTTAGATTCTCCTGACGATACATATTCCCTTGACTATTTGTTTACTTAGAAGATGGAACTAAGAAAGTTCAGGATATTCTCTTAAATTTGAGGCTAAAAATAAGAATAGAAACAATTCTAAATTTAAAAAAAAACTTATATCTTAGAGTCAAATCTCATGTATAATTCTTTATCCAAAAATTGGAAGGATTATCTGAGAGTTGGTAGACATAAGCATCTATTTTCATCAATAGAGTTTCTTAAAAGCCCATTTACTAGCAATTTAAGCTAGAATAAATATAATAGCCTCTAGATTATGGTCTAAAATATACTCACTTTAATTTTATCAAAACCTCTCCATGGATTGCCTCTAATAATTTTTGTAAGAGAATATAGAAATATGATCTTTCCTACTTATAAAATGAACAAAATGTAGGATGAGAAAATATATGCTTGCTTAGAATACATTTTTTAAATTTGATATATCGATTCCAAAGAAGAAGATAATGCTACTATTAATTCTACTTGTACCAGAGAAACATAAAATTTGGAAATAGAGTGTCTGATATACATACATATATGCATATTCTCTCCCTCTCTCTCTCTCTCTCACACACACACACACATATGAATGTAAATACATATCCATTCTAAAGAAGAAGATAACACTATAATTTATTCCACTTGTACTAGAGAAACATAAAAATTGGAAATAGAGTATCTGATATACATACATATATACATATTTACACATACACGTGTGTGTGTGTGTGTGTGTGTGTGTGTGTATAAATACATATACATACATATACTATATATATATATACATACATACATACATACATACATACACGTATATATACATATATACATTCATGTATATATACATACTTACATATATAAATATATATAGATATACATATATATACATGTATATATGTATGTATGTATGTATATGTATGTGTATATATATATGTATATATATGTATATGTATGTATGTACATGCATATGTATGTGTGTGTGTGTGTGTGTCATAGAGCTAAATACAACTTTGTTCAGTCTTTATAAAATAAATTTGACAATTTAGAGCAAAAACAACAAAACCTAACTTTTATCAAGAGAGATAA
Organism: Cupressus sempervirens; assembly: GCA_028749045.1. Classification (NCBI taxonomy): domain Eukaryota; kingdom Viridiplantae; phylum Streptophyta; class Pinopsida; order Cupressales; family Cupressaceae; genus Cupressus; species Cupressus sempervirens. Next base: position 1,629,679 of record JAPHAW010000012.1, read on the forward strand.
TTTTACATACTTAGAATTTTTTTCTAGTTATCAGCCCATCTAAACATCTACTACTTAGTTGACTGAAACTTCTACCATCTAATTAGTAAGTAGACCAAAATTAGGGGAACTCCCCCTTGTACCAGAAAACCCCCAAGCAATATCATAGTGGCAAGGTCTACATATTAAGAGATCATCTCTCATGTTCGCCAAAAATTTCTCCAAATTACCTAAAGTTTCTAGTTTAAACAAACGTCTGACCATTATATTCATGCTATCCTCATCAATATCAATCAGAGTGAACATAGCTAGGAACATTGTTAGTATATCACTAAGAACCCTATATTAGTTAGTATTAATAATAAATTCCTTGCCTAAGGTTTTGAACACAACCAAAACCACTAAAAAGTGTGTGTTAAGGAGGACTTCTTTGAGATGAATACTAAAAATTGGTTCATCAAAGGTTATTTGAGAGGGAGGGTCCTTCAACTTAATGATGGTATTCATCTTCTAAATCCTACTGACTGGGGTAGTCAGTTCCTTCTTATAAATATTGGAGGAGACCTTTTAGATTCTCTTGACGATACATATTCCCTTGACTGTTGGTTTCCTTAGAAGATGAAACTAAGAAAAATTAGGATACTACCTACACATTCCTTGGTACTTAGCCAAATCCATATTTTAGGGGTAGGACAAGACTAGGAGATGAGAGCCAATTCTCTTAAATTTGAGGCTAAAGAGAAGAACAAAAGCCATTCTTAACAAACTCTTATATCTTAGAGTCCAATCTCATGTCTAATTCTTTATCCAAAAATTGGAAGGATAATCTAAGAGCTGATAGACACAAGAATCTATTTTCATCAATATAGTCTCTTTAAAACTTAATTGCTAGCAATTTCAACCAAAATAAATACAATAGCCTCAAGATTCTGGTCTAAAATCTACCCACTTTGATTTTATCAAGAGTTTCCATGAAGCCTCTCATTATTTTTTAAGAAAATATAGAAATATAATCTTTCCTACTTAAAAAAAAGAACAAAATTTAGCATAAGAAAAGATGTGCTTGCTTAGAATACATCTTACAATCTAATATATCCATCCCAAAGAAGAAGAGAATGCTACTATTAATTACACTTGTACCAAAGTGTAATGACCCTTACTATTAAGGCCACTAAAACCCTCAAACTGAACTGAGACAATTTGTCAAACACTTGGCATGTAACTGAATAGAGCTGCGAATAGAGCTAATTATTGTGCAACGAAACCACAAAGTACAATACCAATATCAAAATGTAATGTAATGAACAATAACAGTACCAATAACAATATTCAGAATATGGAAACTCTCAGATTTGATACTTTCAGAATATAAGGATTGTGGTGTCTAATACATATGCATATGAATATAGATTGATGACAACATATAAACCTTCATATTCAATCCTATCAATGCATGCAAATCTGATTACAACTGATTATAATGGACTGAGCTGTGCATCTACATTAATGACTGATTTTACAATATCAGATTTAAGGGACTGTCACAACTATGCACTTCTAATACATCAAACCCTTGACAATGCAATGCTATGACATGACAATAACCCAGTTCAGATTATATGATAGATGACTAGTTTACAACAGCAACTAATAACTGGAGATAACCAACAATGCAATGACAGTGCTCACTGTTCAACTATTTGTATGCAACACCTTTGACAATCAAAAACCTCAATATGTGCACCTGGTATTGCTGCTGGAGATGTCTGATGTAAACCACTGCCAAAGACACTAAATCCTCCACAAACTGCCCCCAAACGAATCCCCAAATTGCTGCTGCTGATTCTACTGGCAAGGTCGTACCTAGGCCAGCATGTACGACCCCTATATAAAAATAATGCTGGGGTTTTGGGACCCCCAAATGCAAGGAATATGGGCGCCTAGGGTTAGGTAGTAACCCTACCAAACCATAAATAAATAACTCCAAGGGGTTGAGAAGATATGAGCAATTATGTGGTTCCAAACCCTGATTTGACAATTCTGAAAATGCACAAATTTTGTCTTCAAACCCCTGCCAAATGCTTCACCAATGCTAGGGTAAATCTGAAACCCTTATTCCAACCAAAATAAACCCTTCAAACAATTTCTCAATGAAGTTCCAATGAGATGGCTGAATACCAACTCCAATTATGCAACCCTTCAGTAGATATTTCACTACCTCAGTTATGCCAATCTAGGGGAGTGATTCGTTCCCAAAGATCGAATAGTATTTGCAAACCCAAGAGACTACAAATTGCTCCACAATGGAAGAAGTAGAAGAAATCTCAAATCCAAGCATGTCCAAATGAGAGGCCCAGCCCTCTATTTATTCACTTTTTCTAAGAAGTTGCTAGAACTTCTAGAAACATCCTTTATAAAACCTCATTATGATGCACTTTTTATAATAAAGTAATTTTATAAAATAAAAAGTGCAACTCAACTTAAAATTATAACATGTAGGCCCCGATAACACATAATAATGAAATATAACCTCTTAACACTTCTTCAAGAGCAAAATATGACCATCTGATCCGCAGAATTGACTCTCTCTCCACACCATTTGCCTACGAGAGTTGAGGATAGACAAATTTGGCACGCTACACGAGGTCAGCCAAAAATGGGGACATTACACAAAGACATAAAATTCAGAAATAAAGTATCTCACACACACACACACACACACACATATATATATATGTATGTGTGTGTGTGTGTGTGTGTGTGTGTGTGTGTGTGTGTGTGTGTGTGTGTGTGTGTAGACACATACTGTAATGACCCCTTTTATAAATCTTTGACCTTTTTCTGATGTATATATATCATCATATATTTTATACATATCCAATAACTTATAGCTTATGTCGATCTATATATATATATATATATATATATATATATATATATATATATATATATATATATATATATATATATATATATATATATATATATATATATATATATATATATATATATATATATCCACTTAATTTAATATTCATCCAATCTTCATGTTTCTATATTTTTCATAATATCCTTTAGGTATCTTCAATATTCAATAGATCAAAATGCCTAATTTAGAATGTCCTTTCCATAAAATCAAGAAATCAAATGGAGGTCATATGTCTTCCCTTTATAACGTATATGTCACTTAAGAATATCCTTGTAATCGAATAAGGAATTCAATATATATACTTCTTCTATATCATCTTATATAACGACTCTTTCCATCTTATTCATTCTCTATTATCTTCTTGAAATATATATATTATCTCTCTTGGACAAGAGACCTTCCATATAAATGTGTTCAAGAATCCTATTTATAACTCTTTCCATCTTATTCATTCTCTATTATCTTCTTGAAATATATATATTATCTCTCTTGGACAAGAGACCTTCCATATAAATGTGTTCAAGAATCCTATTTATAATTATATGGTTGATCTTCAATATGCTTATCTCCTCCTTATATTCGGTGTTTGTCTTATTTTCTTATGCTCGGTGAGCTATACAATGTCTTCGGTATTATATCCTTCGCTATGATAAATATCTTATTCTTCTATATGTTTCGGTGCCTTTGTTGAGTGCAAAGACCAACATCAACGCATGGTCAATATATGGTTCTACACTGAGAGGGTGGCGGTTATGGTTTTGATGCCTCATATTATTCTTCCAATGTATATTAACTGTATATAAACAATTAATAGAATCTGTATCTCTTCCCATCAAGCTGACGTCTGTGTTCGTCCTGACTACGAACAGAATGCTTACGACCTTCGTGCTTTGTCATCGATCCTATTCAATGCATATTCTAGCGAGTTTGATATCTTCTCACTGTGCTGATCTACTCGGTCCACAACCTTACCATGGTGGGATGTATTGTGTCGTCCTTTGTATTTACCTGCACTTCCCTTGCTCCACGTATTGATATGACTCGATGTCTTCCTTAATCCGTCCCTGCACGAAGTTGTATTGGTCCCTCATTCCACCCTTTTATGCAATCTCATAGTCTACCCCCCTCCATGTCCATCGATAACTCCATATATATGTTGATTGGAGGGTGGTCAATAGTCGCGTCCTATGGACACTCATTGAACAATTAGTTATGGTTATGTTATATATATTATTACATATGATGTTATTATTGTTTATATGTTATTTAAATATTATGGTTCTTATATATATTTAAATATACTATATAATACTATATGTTATAATAAAACATATATAATATTATATTTATCATTTATATTGATTCTTGTATTCTTAGTATTTATAATATTATATTGATTGGTTTATTAATAAATTAATATTATATATATTTAAATGTATTATAATTTTCATTGGTTTGTAATTATAATATTTATTACTATTCTTAATTATTATCATTTCAAATATTCATATATCTTAAAATTTGGGGTCATGACACATACATACATACATACATACATACATATATACATATGTGTGTGTGTGTGTGTGTGTGTGTGTGTGTGTGTGTGTGTGTGTGTGTGTGTACATGCATATGTATATATATAAAATCTTATATCTTAGAGTCAAATCTCATGTACAATTCTTTATCCAAAAATTGGAAGGATTATCTGAGAACTGATAGACACAATCATCTATTTTCATCAATACAATTTCTTAAAAACCCAATTGTTAGCAATTTAAGCTAGAGTAAATATAATAGCCTCTAGATTATGGTCTAAAATATACTCACTTTAATTTTATAAAAACCTCTCCATGGATGGACTCTAATAATTTTTGTAAGAAGATATATAAATATAATCTTTTTTACTTATAAAAATAAACAAAATGTAGGATGAGAAAATATATGCTTCCTTAGAATACATTTTTTAAATTTGATATATCCATTCCAAAGAAGAAGAGAATGTGAATATTAATTCCACTTGTACCAGAAAGACATAAAATTTGGAAATAGAGTATCTGATATACATACATATATGCATACTCTCTCTCTCTCTCTCTCTCTCTCTCTCTCTCTCTCTCACACACACACACACACACACACACACGCGCGCGCGCGCGCATACACACACATGTATAAATTCGTATATATATGTGTGTATGTGTGTGTGTACATATACATACATATATATACATTCATGTATATATATGTATGTATGAAAATATGTATATATATATACTTATATATAAATACGTATAGATATACATATTTATACATGTATATATGTATGTATGTACATGTGTGTGTGTGTGTGTGTGTGTGTGTGTGTGTGTGTGTGTGTGTGTGTGTGTGTATTTATATGTGTGTATATCATAGAGATAAATACAACTTCCTTCAATCTTTACAAAATAAATTTGACAATTTAGAGAAAAAACAATAAAACCTATCTTTTATCAGGAGAGATAATTTTACATACTTGAAATTTTTCTAGTTATCAACCCATCTAAATATCTACTACTTAGTTGATTGAAACTTCTACCATCTAATTAGTAACTAGACCAAAATTAGGGGAACTCCCCCTTATACCAAAAAACTCCCAAGCAATATCATAGTGGCAAGGTCTACATATTAAGAGATCATCTCTCATGTTGGTCAAAACTTTCTCTAGATTACCTAAAGTTTCTAGTTTAAACAAACATCTGACCATTATACTCATGCTACCCTCATCAATATCAATGATAGTGAACATAGCCAGGAACATTGTTAGTATATCACGAAGAACCCTGTACTAGTCAGTATTAATAATAAATTCCTTGCCTAAGATTTTGAACACAACCCAAACTACTAAAAAGTGTGTGTTAAGGAGGACTTCTCTGAGATGAATACAAAAAATTGGTTCATCAAATCTTATTTGAGAGGGAGGGCCCTTCAACTTAATGATGGTATTCATCTTGAAAATCCTACTAACTGGGTAGTTGGTTCCTTCCTATAAATACTGGAGGAAACCTTTTAGATTCTCCTAAGATACATATTCCCTTGACTGTTGGTTTCCTTAGAAGATGAAACTAAGAAAAAATGGGATACTACCTAGACATTCCGTGTTACTCAGCCAGATCCATATTTTAGGGGTAGGACAAGACAAGGAGATGAGAGCCAATTCTCCTAAATTTGAGGCTAAAGAGAAGAACAAAAGTAATTCTTAACAAGCTCTTATATCTTAGAGTCAAGTCTCATGTCTAATTCTTTGTCTAAAATTGGAAGGATGATCTGAGAGCTGATAGACACAAGCATCTATTTTCATCAATACAGTTTCTAAAAAACCTATTTGCTAGAAATTTAAGCCAAAATAAATACAATAGCCTCAAGATTCTGGTCTAAAATCTACCCACTTTGAACTTATCAAGAGCTCTCTATAAAGCCTCTCATATTTTTTTAAGAAAATATAGAAATATAATCTTTCCTACTTAAAAAAAGAACAAAAGTTAGGATAAGAAAAGATATTCTTGCTTAGAATATATTTGAAAATATAATATATCCATCCAAAGACGAAGAGAATGCTACTATTAATTACACTTGTACCAGAGACATAAAATTCATAAATAAAGTATCTAATATACGCACACATGTATATGTGTGTGTGTGTGTGTGTATATATATATATGTATACATATGTATACATATGTATACATATATGTATACATATATGTATACATATATGTATACATATGTATACATATACGTATACATACATGTATACATATATACATATATACATATACATATACATATATACATGTGTATATATGTATGTACATACATGTATATATATGTATGTACATACATGTATATATACATATGTGTGTGTGTGTGTGTATATGTTGAAAATATTCAAAAAGGCTAGGTTACTGAGAGGGGAAGGATGAATCAGTAACCCTACAAAACTTTTAATTTTTGTTATCCAAGTAGCATTTGATCCTTCTTATTTAATCTGATCTAGTAGCATGCATAAGGAACTAAAACATGAAAGCATTCATAACATTTTGACACATAGATTTGGTGACCCAGAAACCTTCCAAATAGAAAGTAAAACTAGGTTGGGGATGATATCCACAAGCTTTAGTATTGCAGTGTAAAGTTGGCTTGTTAAGGTTTACATTGATCACTTCTAATGATCTACCCTGTTAGGAGCAATAAGGACTATTAGGTCCCCAATGAAGTATGCACTTGATAAAGAGATTTATAAAAGATTGTTAGGTCTACCTTGTTAAAGGATTTGACTGATCCACCTATTAGGATGAAGCAGTAGCTGATCTTTGATCTGCAACTTGGTTTGTTGAATGAGATTCCTTTATGTACTAGTTACCTTGCTATAATAGATATGTCTTTGTTGCTCCTTATACTGATGTAGCCTTTGTAATTTTCTTTTTACTACTCTTCTCTAATTATATTTGATTGTATTGCACTTATTTACATGCTTTTTGGATATGATACAATACATTACATATATAACAATCTAATTATACAATTACAATGTCAGCCGCAATACAAGTTTACACAAATATTACAAAGTTAGCCCAAATGAAGACACTCGAGCTTTGAAGACTAACTAGGTGAGGTTCTAATACTCGGCATCCACTGTCAATGCTCGACATCGTCATGCATTCAGTAGATGTAGAACCTTGGTCCATACTAATCACTTCCAAGTAATCTTGAACTCAGTCTGCACTGGTGATTCACTGAATACTGTGAAACTTGGCATATAAACTTAATCACTTGATTCAAACTATGTGACTCGGTCAATGCTTCCTCTGCAAGCTCAGTATAAACTGAATCCCTTAGTTAGAATAGAGTAGCTTGGTTAACATTGGATTTGTATCGCATCAACTATAAACTCGATAAGCACTGCATTGCTCATTTTACACTGGTAAACTCAGCATACATTGAGATGCTTAGTTTACTCTGCTAATCTTCACACTAACTGAAACTGCTTGACATGCACTAAAATTTGTCCAAAGGACTCAGTAGCAACTATAGAACTCAATGGTAACTAAAATGCTCGGTAAACACTGTTAACTATACAATAAGCTGAATAGATACTTACAATCAGAATAAGTGTTTGTCACTAATAAAAAACTTGACCCTCAAGATTTTGGTCTAAAATCTACCCACTTTGATTTTATCAAGAGCTCTCTATAAAGCCCCTCATATTTTTTTAAGAAAATATAGAAATATAATCTATCCTACATAGAAAAATAACAAACTTTAGGATAAGAAAAGATATGCTTCCTTAGAATACATTTTAAAATCTAATATATCCATTCCAAAGATGAAGAGAATGCTACTATTAATCACACTTGTACCAGAGACATAAAATTTAGAAATAAAGTATCTAATATACACACAGACATGTATATGTATATGGATATGTATATGTATATATGTATATATACATATGTATATGTATGCATACATATATACATATACATATGCATATACATATACGTATACATATACATATACATATACATACATGTATACATTTATACATGTATACATATATACATGTGTATATATGTATATATGTATGTATATATGTGTATATATACATGTGTGTGTGTGTGTATTATATATGTTGAAAATATTCAGAAAGGCTAGGTTACTGAGAGGGGAGGGGTGAATCAGTAACCCTACAAAACATTTAAATTTTGTTATCCAAGTAGCATTTAATCCTTCTTATTTAATTTGATCTAGTAGCATGCATAAGAAACTAAAACATGAAAGCATTCATAACATTTTGACACATAGATTTGGTGACCCAAAAACCTTCCAAATAGAAAGTAAAACTAGGGTGGGGATGATACCTACAAGCTTTAGTACTGCAGTATAAAGTTGGCTTGTTAAGGCTTACATTGATCACTTCTAATGATCTGCTCTGTTAGGAGCAATAAGGACTATTAGGTCCCCAATGAAGTATGCACTTGATAAAGAGATTTATAAAAGACTGTTAGGTCTACCTTGTTAAAGGATTTGACTAATCCACCTATTAGGATGAAGCAGTAGTTGATCTTTGATCTGCAACTTGGTTTGCTAAATGAGATTCCTTCATGTACTAATCACCTTGCTATGATAGATATGTCTTTGCTGCTCCTTATATTGTTGTAGCCTTTGTAATTTTCTCTTTACTAGTCTTCTCTAATTATATTTGATTGCATTGCACTTACATGCTTTTTGGATATGATACAATACATTACATATATACCAATCTAATTATACAATTACAATGTTGGCCACAATACAAGTTTACACAATTATTATAGTGTTAGCCCAAATGAAGACACCCAGGTTCTGAAGACTAACTTGGTGAGTTTTTGATACTTGGCATTCACTATCAATGATCAACATCGTCATACACTTAGTAGATGTAGAACCTCAATCCATACTGATCACTTCCAAGTAGTCTTGAACTCAATCTATACTGGTGACTCGGTGAATACTATGAAACTTGACATATAAACTAAATCACTTGATTCACACTATGTGACTCAATCAATGCTTCCTCTGTGAGCTCGGTATAAATTGAATCATTTGGTTAAAATAGAGTAGCCTGATTAACACTGGATTTGTATCACATCAACTATGAACTTGATAAGCACTACACTGCTTGATTTACATTGGTAAACTCGGCATACACTAAGATGCTCAGTTTACTCTGCTAATCTTCACATTAACTAAAATTGCTCAGCATGCACTAAATTTTGTCCAAAGGACTTGGTAGCAACTATAGAACTCGATGGTAACTAAAATGCTTGGTAAACACAATTAACTATATAATAAGCTCAGTAGATACTTACAATCAGAATAAATGTTTGTCACTAATAACAAACTTGACTGATATGTCAACAATCTCCCTCTTTAGCATTAGTGAAAAAACCACTCATCAGCCAAAACTGAGTTCAAAAAGGTTTCCTGAATACCATTACCTTGTGATACTAGCTTGATAGAGTATATTGTTTTAAGATTTTTCAAAATTGATTTTGTAAGATATATATCTATACATGGTAATGTTCTTTCATATAGTATACTAGACATCTTCTTGCTATATACAACATATACTTACTATACATATCTTTCTCCCCCATAAATTTTTACATCTTTGTCCATATGTCTCCTCCTATACATATTTCTCATATCTTCTTATTCCCAGTATATACTCCCCCTATACTTATATCTTTCTCCCCCTTTTTGACATTAATGCCAAAGACTTATTCTATATATTTACATGTTCATGCCAAAATGAGATTTAAAAAAATTGAATGTACCTTGAGAATGATTGCCAAGGTCCTCTCCTAGTCCTCTTGCAAGACCTTCCTTTTATACTTCTGTAGACAACTCTATCATATGGTCTGCTATAAAGAAATTGTTGTATGGATGAGAGTTTTAGAATGTACAATGTGTTTTTGTGGTGCATACATGTTGAAAGAATCATATTTTGTATATCTACCAATGTAGATCTGATCCTTGCTTCTTCTCTAAGCAGTTTTGCTTGCATATCTGTCAAAAACCTTATCTTCTTGAAGTGTGCAAAACTTGAACTAGGGTCAAGCTGCAACTGTTGCGCACTTGCCTTAAGGTCTTCATCTATCTTGGACAATTTGTCCTTTATTTCCTTAGTAAAATTAGAAACATCACATATCTTACCAAAAAGTGATGATACATTATTACAGGATGTTTCCAGAGAGCCCAAAATTGTCGAAAGTTTTACTTGATAAATAGCAATTTGTTGAGCAATATGCTCCAACACTTTATTTTAAAATTTCTTCTCTGCCTTCTATAATAACTTATCCTACCCATCAGTATCTTCATTGAACTTTTTAACTACCTCTACTAATTGATACAAAATTGGCTGTGAAGAGTCAATGTCTACACCTATAGCATCTGCCAAAATATTCTTTGCATCCTCAATAATTTTGAACTCTTTGTCCCTTTCCTCTCTTAGCCTCTATTTCTTGGCTTTCTTTTGATGGAGTTCACTAAATGTTTGCATTTGGTCTAGATTAAGCTTGGAGATGTCCCAATTAGGGATTACAATTTCCTCATCTAGGTTTATTTCTTCCTCCATCTCTTTTCCTTTGCTCAAAAATTTTGTGCTCGGTTGAGGCTTGGTCTCAACTGCCATTGCACTTATTGCTTGTGTGCCCATAATAGAAATAATTGTAGACATACTAGGACTAACTGTAAAAATTGACACTGTACTTATTGAAGGAGTGCTAATAGAAATGCCTGAAGAATCCAAAATTGATGTGGCAATCATAGATGTGTCCAAAACTATTGTGCTCAAAATTGATGTATTCAAAATTGATGTGGAAAACTCAATAGAAGAGTGAAGAGTTTGTAGCTTGGTAGATGAAGTGGAGGTCACTCTAGTCAATGATATGCTAAGCTGAATTGGAGCAAAGAGTGATTGGACATTTGTGTTGTCACTGGTGGTCACAATCAATCTTGTTGAGCTCTTTTCTACGCTTGATGTTGTCAATAACTTGCCTGGAGAGTGAGGAAGTGAGGCAATAAATGTTGCAACAATCTTGACTGGATCAGTTTCCTCATCATCTTGTGTTGCTTCCTCGATTGTCTCTTGCTTTATACTCTTCATAGTCAAAAGTAACAAAATGTGTTGACTCTTCACCATTCATCATCATCATCATCATAATCTTTTACAACAACATGAAAATCACTCAATTTATATAAAAGATATAAATTTTTCCATGTGTTTGTTGCATTCCTTACAACATGCTCAATGTTTTTCATGAGAACCAAACAAGTATTGAATTTGAGAGTTAATTTCTCCTCATTTTTCTTCAGAGATTTTGCAATCTCCTTGTCTGTTAAGCTTGGTAGTTTGCATGGAAAATTCCCATCTTGGCTTGATCTTCTCCATTAAAACATTAGGAATCTGAGATGTAAGCTGGTCAGGTGAGCACTTCCACTTACCCATTTTATCCATGATGAGATCTTTTATTTTCTTCTTTTCTTCATCATTCCTAATCTCATATTTTAATACTCTAAAATTTGTTATACCTACTCCTACTTCCAGTTCTTTCAACCTGTCTTAGGAGGTGGGTGGATGTCTGCTAAATATTATGTCTCCTCCTTCCTTATCAACCTTCTTCCTTGACCTCTTGGTAAACACAATAGGGGATGGATTGGTTGGCTTGGTAATAATTATCTTGCCCTTTTTCTTTAGTGGTTCCTCTTCCTTTGATTCTTCTTCACCCTCGCCTTTTCCTTTGGTCAACAAGAGAGTAGAACTTGTTTTCAGTTTAGCAATTCCTTTCTTTCCTTTGCTAACCACCTGAGGGAGCTTGATCTCCAGTTCTATCCTGGCTTTTGCTTCATCATAAGTGCCAAAATATGCAGCCTTAGGATCAACCAATTCATTAACAAGTGCCTCAATGATTTCTTTGGTTTCATCAATATTAACCTCATATCCAAGAGGTTTCACCCATGCTATTTTAGGCCTGACTACCTAAATTTATACTTTATCACTATCTACCATGAAACACACATCATCCTTATAATCTTCAACAAGTTTCTTGGGAATTTGGTATCTATTATTCATTTTTTCCTTAAATGGATCAAAATAGTTGTCCATAATACTATTATAGTTCTCACCCATCTCGACAATAAACTCATTGATCTAATATAGCACTAGCACATCTTTTCTCCACACAACAATGCCTTTTGAAGGAAAAAAATTTTGAACATAAAAGAATAAGCATGTTAATAGAGAGCCAAACTTACAAGGGTTATTCTTTGATGTCATGATGCTCTCTATATTCTTGTTGAACTATTTCAATAGTAGCTTGACAAGGTCAAAAGATAAATTGTTCTTCACTACCTTGTGTGCAAGGTCAACTACTTCGCACAACACATTGTTTAACCTAGTCGAGCTGTAAATCTTATGTGCAATGATATGGATGCCAAACTTCAATCCCACATCATTGACGCTACATATTTTCATGCCTCTACCATCCCATTCTACTAGGGTTCTCTTCTCAAGTTCAGCCTGACCTAGGGTTTTGGTCATCTTAGCTTTGGCCAACATTGGGAGACTAGTAATTCAATGAATCATCTTCTTTGTGATCAATACTAGTTTCTCCAACCACAATTGCCAATTATACACCTGACTAAGGATAAACCTAATCCATTTTACTTGGAATTCATAGGGCATGTGAGGGATGTGAGTTAACCCTTTAGTTTCCAAGTGTTGGTGCTCAGGTTTCAAAACTCCATTTACACATAGTTTTTCTAGGGCATCATCCATTTCCAAAGTGACAATTTCTTGAATAAAACATTTAAAGTGAGTTCAAATATCATTGATCAAGAGTACCTTTAGAGGGATTTGTTACTGCACTCCACTCAGATCTAAGTTTTCTGTGATTGTAGGGGTGAGCTTAAAGTCTGGTGCCTTCCATTCTACACCACAAACTAGCATGTTTGAACCTCGCTTTGCCTTGATGCTGCTAGATGCCATATTCACTCAATAGGGTTCAAGAGAATTCAAAATCTTTTTTTGATAATTAGCTCAAATTGCTTGGATGCTCTGAAGATTGCACTTCGCAATAGCTCTTAAGAATTTCTTGGTAAAAATGACTTTGATTCCATTCCTTTTATCAAATTTCACCATAAATGCTCAATACAAAAGATATATTGATTGACATCACATTGACAGACTATCATCCATTTTTCTTGTATTGATCACTCAGTAGAGTCTTCCATCATTTGGTAACCACATAAAATCTAGTTACTCCTGACCTCACTCGGTAGAGTTTGTGACCCGACCTCACTCAGTAAGGAAAGTAACTCGGTAGTAGCTAGTACCCCTTTTACTTACTGATCCCTTTGTATATTGAATACCGATATGGATCTTCTTGACCTTTCAATTGGAACTAATTTGGATGTCTTCTTTGATAGTCTAGTTATAGTTCTCCCTTTAGAACTTAAGTAGAAATGGTAGAGTCACCCAATTCTTGAGTGACTTGATCACCATTTCTTGGACTTATATTCTTGGTAGACTTTGGAACCCATTGTTGTCTCATCTATTTTTGGATGTTATCAGCCTTTGTCTTCTTTTCATCTTCTATTCTACCAGTATTCATATAGTTCTTTGCAATATGACCAAGTTCTATACAAGTGAACCATCTTTTAGCAGTATCTCTTTTCCTCGTATGATGTTTTAAACAATTTATTTCAATGTGTCAAAATTCTCCACAGTAATGACATCTACACCAGGTGTTGTAGTCCCAACCAAATATAGCTTTCACAATTTGTTTTGTAGGATTCAATGTCTTGATTTTGTATTCTGATGACTTGTGTCTATGTTTCTTACATTTGTGTCATTTGCTTCAAATCTTGGTTTCTCTTTGCATTCATTAGCCTTATGACCATGCTAATTACAATTGTAGCACTTTCCATTAAATCTTACTTTTCCATTGCTCCAACATTTTTTTGATGTATGACCTATCTTACTATAGTGATTGCAAGTAGGTTTTTGATTCCTTTGAGCTCCTTGTTTGGAAGATTCACCTTCTTCTTTATATCCAATTCCTGCTTTTCCTTTTTGTCTATAGAAATTTTGCTCATTCAACTTATTCATGTCTACTTGGGATTTCATCATTCTTTCATTGATTTGCCTTTCAAAGTTTAGATCATTCTACAATCTTTTGTTCTTAGATCTCAAGTTAATGATTTCTTCATTTGCATTAGTGAGCTGATTGATGAAGTTAGTCTGTTGAAGGAATAGATGTTGAATCTCATTATCGTTTCCTTCCATTTATGCTTTTGTCTTATTTTTCTCTTCCATGATTTCACATAGTCTTATTGACTAAATTTCTTGTTCTCTTCTCAGCTTTCTCACTTCTTCTTGTAGTGAACCATTCTTTTCCAAGAGTTACTTAATTGCATCATTTGCTTCATCTGAGCTACTTGAAGGATGAAAGTCTTCAATTATTTCTTCAATGTAGAGATGATCATTCATTTGAATTGCAAGATCCTTTCTCCTTTTTAGGGATTGGGAGAGTTGCTCCTTTGATTTCTTGAGTTGGGCAATACTCATTTCCAAATCAAACTTCTCATTGTCAATAGCTTTGTCAAGTTTGAATATCTCCATGGTCTTGATCTTTGCTCAAGTTGTTAAACTTTCTCCTGAGAACCACAATGCTCTGATACCAATTGTTGGAAATATTATGAAAGGCTAGGTTACTAAGAGAGGAGGGATGAATTAGTAACCCTAAAAAACTTTTAATTTTTGTTATCCAAGTAGCCTTTAATCTTTCTTATTTAATTTGATCTAGTAGAATGCATAAGAAACTAAAACATGAAAGCATTCATAACATTT
This sequence comes from Cupressus sempervirens, assembly GCA_028749045.1. Lineage (NCBI taxonomy): Eukaryota > Viridiplantae > Streptophyta > Pinopsida > Cupressales > Cupressaceae > Cupressus > Cupressus sempervirens. The sequence goes on from JAPHAW010000012.1 coordinate 1,645,020, forward strand.
TGACACATAGATTTGGTGACCTAGAAATCTTCCAAATAGAAAGAAAAACTGGGGTGGGGATGATACCCACAAGCTTTAGTACTATAGTATAAAGTTGGTCTGTTAAGGCTTACATTAATCACTTCTGACGATCTACCCTGTTAGGAGCAATAAGGACTGCTAGGTCCACCTTGTTAAAGTATTTACAAACATACAATGAAGTATGCACTCAGTAAAGACATTTGCAAGAGATTGTTAGGTCTGCCTTGTTAAAGGATTTGACTGATCCACCTATTAGGATGAAGCAATAGTTGATCTATGATCTGCAACTTGGTTTGTTGAATGAGATTTCTTTATGTACTAATCACCTTGCTGTGATAGATATGTCTTTTTTTCTCCTTATATTGTTGTAGCATTTGTAATTCACTCTTTACTGCTCTTCTCTGATTATATTTAATTGCATTGCACTTACATGCTTTTTGGATATGATATGATACATTACATATATACCAATCCAATTATACAATTACAATGTCGGCCACAATACAAGTTTACATAAATATTACAAAGTTGGCCCAAATGAAGATAGTTTTTGAAGATTGACTCGGTGACATTTTGATACTTGGCATCCACTGTCAATTCTTGGCATCGTCATGCACTCGGTAGACATAGAAGCTTGGTGCATAGTGATCACTTCCAAGTAGTCTTGAACTCAGTCTATACTAGTGACTCAGTGAATACTGTAAAACTCAGCATATAAACTGAATCACTTGATTCACACCATGTGACTTAGTCAATGCTTCCTCTACGAGCTTGGTATAAATTGAACCAATTGGTTAACACCGAGTAGGTCAGTTAACACTGGATTCGCATCACATCAACTGTGAACTCAGTAAGCACTGCACTGCTTGGTTTACACTAGTAAACTTGACATACACTGAGATGTTTAGTTTACTTTGGTAATCTTCACACTAACTAAAACTGCTCGGCATGCACTGAAATTTGTCCAAAGGATTTGTTAACAACTATAGAATTCAGTGGTAACTAAAATGCTTGGTAAACACTGTTAACTGTACAATAAGCTTGGTAGATACTTATAATCTGAATAAGTGTTTGTCACTAATAAAAAACTTAACTTATATGTCAACAACATGTGTGTGTGTGTGTGTGTGTGTGTGTGTGTGTGTGTGTGTGTGTGTGTGTGTGTGTGTGTGTGTGTGTGTGTGTGTGTGTGTGTGTGTGTGTATGTGTGTGTTGCCCCTACTATGGCACTAGGGTAGGGCTGATAGTCTTTACAAATTAAACCTAACAACTTAGAATAAAAACAATAAAACCTACCATTTATTAAGATAGATAATTTTACATACTTAGACTTTTTCCATTTATAAGCCCATTTAAACATTTACTACTTAGCTAACTGAAACATCTACCATCTAATTAGTAACTAGACCAAAATTAGGGGAACTCTGCCTTATACCAAATAATTCCCAAGCATGTACTACCCATAGGAGAAGAAGGAATATATTCTCCCTTACTGTAGTCCTATGTTGATCTTTTCCCTTACAATAATTTTCCCTGAAGCTCTAGCCCATAGTCAATTCCCCATCTCATTTCCTGATCTTCAACTTTCCTGGAATCATATACTCTTTAGAATCATCCTCTTCATCCCCTGAGTCCTAATAAGTGACATTGGCATAGTTAGGAATGTCCACATAACCTTCCACATCCTCCTTTTTTATATATTTAACAAACTAATTAGAGTCATTTGGGTGCTTGAGATGGAATAAGGATAAAAGGAAATTCAAGCTCCTAATTTTCATTTTCATTTTCATTTTGTCTTGAAAGGCTTCCCAGTCATCAATGCTCAATATTGAGAATTTTGAAACCAACTTACCATTAACCTCCACTTTATCATAATTCTTGGTTTGCGGAGCCATAAGATTAGGATCAATATTCTACATAATGATATCCACACCCATTGAATACTTCATGTGAAATAGATTGCTATATAATTTTTTTTTTACCTATCTATACCCTTCAAAGAACATTGTTGGGTATAGGAAAATAGACATTATATCTGAGTCCACCCTTGTCGTGTTGGTATTCTCCATACACTCTTCTTTGAGCATCTGCATGACAACATCCATCACTAGAGAATGAGGGAAGCATACTATGCCTCTCAACCTTTCCTTGGTGACAAACTCCTTAACCCCCATTTGTCATTCCTGACCTCACATACAAATAATTGTATCCATCCTCAACCCTCACTAGTCCACAACCACTGATCAATTTCCTTTTTAATAGAAAAAACTTGGGGAAGAAATGATTATGAGGTCATAACTGTCATAATTAAAAATCAATAAGAATTTCCCTTTCACCAAAATGATGGAAAAGCACATTTTCCAAGAAATGTGATAAACATAAAATTAATGTCTTCATACAGGTAACATTTTCCTACAACTCTAAGATTTAAGAGTGTACGAATGGGATCATTCATTGATTGAGAAAATATATTTTAAAATATCTATGAGAAGATCTAAAATGCTTGAGCTATCAATTATAGCTATTCTTGGTAATAATTACTATAAGGAACTAAAGATTGGACTATTACCTTTTTTTGGAAACCGTTGCAAGGGATTTATTAATCCTCAAATTAGCTAGCTCATCCCCCTTCTTATTACCTTCCCAATAAATGTGATTAATTATAATTTTGTTGAAGGATTTGCATAGTTCAAATGCTTTTAAGAGCTTTGCATCTAGCCTCTAGTTGGAAAGAGCTCATTTTCTTAAAGCATTTATAATTATGGCTAAGACCCCTCCTATTTCTAACTTATTTAGTCCCAACATTTTTCATAACGAGATACCTTCTACCAAAGCAAAAATTTATGTCTATTTATTAGTATCCTCTTCAATATATTTTGCTATACTAGCAATTTTCTCCCCCCTTTCATTTTGAATCCAATATCCTATGCCCTCTTTTATCTAGGTTGTCTCTCAAAGCTCCATCAAAATTGAGTTTGAACCTTTCTTTTTTTGGAATTTTCCATACCCATTATACCCTTAAATATTTACATGCAAATCCCCCCTTCCCCAAAAATGGTGGGATCTTTAAACCAATCCACCATCCTTTCATCTTTTCATCCCAATAAGTCATCTTGGCTAGTTTGATGTTTGAGTTAAGGAAAATATTTTTGTTAATTCAATGACTTCTGATATTTCTATCTTATTATAAGTTGTTTAACTTACATCTTTTTTAATCTAGAAAATTTATTATGTTTCTCTCCTTCCATCATTCACATGGAACTATGGAAGGGGAGGAAATATAAAGGCTATGATAGATACTATATCATATTAGGAGAGGCCAAGATAATAGCATATGATCAATGAAATTAATGAAGGTTGTCTGAAAGCCTAGTTGAGAGGCAAACCATTGCAAACTTGAGTTTGAATAAGGGCAACGAAGGAAGAGATGATCCATAGTTTCTTCCCCAAATTATCATAATGGACGTCTAGTTGGGCCCTAAAATCTAAACTTCCTCAGTCTTTCTATAATTAGGGCCCTCTGGTGAATGACTATCGAAGAAAAGAATTTGACTTTAGGGAGGCTGAACTTATTCGAGCACAATCTAAGAGGAAGATGACTCTTAGAAAAACCTTGAAGAGATTCCAAAAACCAATAGCCCAATTTATAACTACACTCACCATTATTACTACTAACCCAGATGAGGGAATCCTTTCCTACTTTGAAGGAAATTTTTCTAAAATGGATAATTGATTCGAGGATATTTTTATCCTCTAGGGGAATGTCCTCAGAATCTAAATCATTCAACTTGCATTTCAGCCCATTATCCTCAAAAGTCACGTAGTCACTTACCTTTGATCCCCATTTGGTTTCCAAATAGGATTTGAAAGGATGGATGGAGGGATTAAGATCAAGGGCCTTATATCCACCCCACGAGTCATTCCAAAACAGAGCATCCCTGCCATCCCCAATATTCCAAGATAATTTATCTAGAATAATGTGTTTAAATTTCATTAGGAAGTTCCAAAATCTTGATCCTTTAGGAGGATTGATCTCTTTGAAAAAATAACTAGTTTTGGGGAAGAAATGTATCTATGACTCTGCATGTTGGCTCATTTAAGGTTGGGGGATCTAATCATCCACCAAATTAACCTTTCTTCTTAAGCCTTCACTTATAGTTTGATAGTCTTGATACCTACCCCCTAGATCTTTTGATCTATAGACTTGGCCCAAGAGAGAAGGGAACACTTCTTTTCTCTAAGCTTGCTTGCCAGAAAAAAGATATCGAATAACCATTAATGTCACTAAGTTTACTACTATGAAGATCCATACAAGAAAGTTGATAAATAGGTTGAGTTGATAGTACTAGAGAAACCATGATCTTTCTTGTTGTTGAGAAGAGCCACTTACCTTTCCAACTGACCATTCTCAATTTTAGTTTCTCTATGAGAGGATCCCAAAATTTAGATATATTTTGACCATAATTTAAGGGAAGGCCTAAATATTTACAAGGAAAAGTACTCTTATTAAAATCCAAGATATTGCAAATATGTTGCTTTGTATTCAAATCAATATTGAAGAATAAGAAGTCTAATTTGTCTCTGTTAATCGTCTATCCTGACACCTCAGTATATATATCCAAGATACTTTTTAGAGCCAAGGCTTCTTAGCCAAACTTTCCCCATATAACATGGTGTCATCTACAAAATGTTGATGAGTGGTGAGTTTATGGTTACTAGCTATGAAAATACCTTTAAAATCCCCTAAGGACCTATCCCAAATGATTGACCTTCCTAACACATATGTCACTAGAATAAAGAAGAAGGGGGAGATAGGGTTCCCCTATCTTAGTCCATGAGATATATTGAAAAAACCTACTGAGGTGCTATTTACTAGAACAGACATTTTTGGAGTTGAGATACATTCATAGAGTAATTCTATCCACTATTTGGAGAAGCCATATGCTTCTAGATATTTACATTAAAAAAAGTCTTGATCTACCCTATCATATGCCTTTTAAATGTCCAATATGATGAGCATATTAGGGGATCCATTGTTCATAATAGAATGAATAGCTTCCTGAGCTATGCTAATACCATGATATATAGATCTTCCAGGAACAAAACTTTTTTGTTCTTTGCTAATGAGGTTAGCTAGAATATTTTGGAGTCATGAAGCCAAGATCTTGGTAAATAGTTTATAAAGGGTATTATAGAGAGTTGTAGGACTAAAGTCATTAAATGAATCCACACTCTCCTTTTTAGGGATAGAGGATATAAAAGCGTTATTAACTTCATGCAATAATTCATCTAAATTCTTAACTCCTTCCATAGCCTTTGTGATATCATCTCCGATAAAATCCCAACACTTCTAAGAGAAGAAGGCAGGGAATACACCTAGCCCTAGAGATTTATTTGGATGCATTTGTTTAAGATTTGTTTCAACTTCTAACTTAGATATCTTTTGCAAAAGAAGTATATTTTGTTCCCTCGAGACTAGTTTTGGGATATTGGAAAGAACATTTTGTTGGGAAAATAGATTAGAACTTATCCCACTATTGTAGATGCCTTTGAAGTAAGGGACTGCTTCTAACTTTATCTCCTTATGAGAATTTTTTGTACTTTCATCCTCCTCTTTGATAGATGTAATTCAATTAATTATCCATCTTTGTTTAGAATACCTGTGAAAACACTTGACGCTACTATCCCCTGTCTCCAACCATACCTCTCTCAACTTATGCCTCAAAAAAAGATATTCTTTAGCAAGAACTTCTTCATATTGCTACATGAGCTTTTTTTCTTCTAGAAACTGAGTTTCTCCCATTTCATGCTCTAGAACTTCTTTATTGACGGATGCCAAATTTTCCTCCAAGGTTACCTTATCCTTAAAGATGTTCCCAAAGAATTATGAATTACACTCTTTCACTTTTCATTTGATATCTTTCATCTTACTAACCACCTAGAATATTTTGGAGCCCAAGAATTTTTTTTCCTTTAGCCATTGTTTGATTAATTTGAGACAATTTTCATATTTAAGCCACACTTGCTCAAATTTGAAAGGGCAATAGTTGGGGTTCTTATCCTCGAAAATATTAAGTTCTACAAGATAGTGATTTGATCTTGATATTGGTTTTACTTCATATTGGAATGATATAGGGACATATGACAAGTCCCTATAAATAAAGACCCTGTCTAATATTTCTACTATATTGCTAAAACCTTTCCTTCTATTATTCTAGGTAAAGGTGTTATTTGAACAAGCTATTTCCATCAAACCTATGCTATTAACCCAATCAAAAAAACCTTTGATGCCAAGGAGAGAAAATGTCTACCTCCACATTTCTCAAAGGGCTGAAGGATAACATTAAAATCCCCACCAATAATAGATAGATGATGTAGGAGCATCCTAGGGAAGTCAACAATCTTGTATGCAGAGGCTTTAGGCTTGGATGTGTGGAGTTATTAGTTTCATAGTTGGGCATATGTTCAATGCATATTGGGAAACCTTTTCCTAAGTGCACATAGCATTTGGAGTTATCATCTTGGAGCCATTTTGGTGATTGCTAGCTACATATTCTTGATTTACTAGTAGACTTTGGAAATTGTATTTGTGAGCTTCGATCTAAGCAATTTGGCATGTGCACTCTTGGATTTTGATTGTTAGATGGAACATGGACCTATGTCTAAGTACACATACTCTCTTGTGGTATTTTTAGTTAGTTGTACATTGTAGACTTGGGGCATGTCCTAAGTATTTAATTATTTTCATGTATTTAATGTTTGTAGATAAGCCGACTTGTGGCTTGGTGAGTGTATTTAATGTGAGTGTCTATTTAATGTGTATCTTCTTTAAATGGAATCACTTCCATGTTAAGAGAATTTATCCCTCTAAGTAAGTGGTCTAAGCTCATGTCAAGCACCTTGAATGGGTCTTTGCATGGATCTATCTATTTTCCCCTATTTTGCTTCTCTCTCTCTCTATTTCTAGCCTATTTTTGATAAACTACTCAGTGAAATTGGGGGCTTTGGCCTTTGGGTCAAGGATGACCTCCTAAGTCAAGGTCAACCTCAATCCTAACCTAGGTCAAGGATGACCTTGACCTTAACCCAAGGCAGGGTTGACCTCGTCCTTGACCCTAGGTCCCAATTTTTTTTTTTTGGGAGTTTCAAGATCTCGAGCTTTGGAAAGTTTATTTTCCCAGTTTCAGGTCAACTGTTTTGAGTTTCAGAATGGTAGACTCTTAAATTACATTTAATCTAGGTCCGTTCCTAGGGGTTAAAGCTAAATGTGATTTAATGCTCCTATATTGACCTTCTATAGGAGTTAGTGCCCTATTGTGTTTTAGATTTCTCTTAATATTATCTTGTGGTGTTATATTTCCTTTCATTTCATTAGGTCTTTTCTTGCATTAAGATTAGATTTAATTTATGCTCTTGCATTTTAAATTCAAAAATATAAAAAAATCACAAAATCTCTTTCAAAATACAAATTTATTGTTGTTTTATAGTTTAATTTATTTGCCTTGTACTGGTTTACGAGCTTTATTGCTTCTAGTCCTACTTCTAATCTTAGGGTTAGATGTAGTTGTAGACTTATGGGTACCTTTGAGCCTAAGTCTTCTTCTCCTTTCCTTGGGATTTTTAATGAAACTTTTATTCTTCCTAATTCTAATCCTCTTATGGAGAAAAAATCGTCTCACTCATCTCATGATGAGGAGTGCTTTAAGAGTTCCTTCTAAATAAGTCCAAAAACTTTCAAATGAACTTGATAAAATGGGTAATTGGCTTCTTCAAGAAAACCATAATCAAGATTATATTCAAGTTATAAAGGATCTTAAGAAATTTCTTCATGATAGTGACCAAGGTGTTAATCTCTTGCATGGTATTGCTCACCTCGAGCATTCTAACATTAAGCTTTTAGCTCAAGAAGCTCAAGATTTAGAGTTGTCTCCTTCTGTCACTAGTATAGAACCTTTTTCTATTCCTTTCCCTACTATTCCTACCTATACTCTTTCTTTGGTGACTATGAAAATTCCCTCTATTTCAATGAGTGCTCCTCCTATGTCCCTTCCTACTTCACAACCTTCTTATCATAATGTTCCTTTTACTTAATCTACTCTTGTGCCAACTGTAGTTCCTACTATTCATGTAGTTGTGTCTTTTATTCCTATAGCTTTGTACACTAGTGTATCTAATGTTGTTAGTTCTCCCATTTCTTCTCATGATTCAACAATTATCAATATGGCTCAGATTGTGTCATCTTTACAAAAACTTGCATCCTTGACTCAAAACAACTTTAGTATCCCTAATTGTGACATGGGAAGTCCTTTGTCTCAGGAAATTATTTGTACTCTCATTCCTCAACAAGCTAATATGCCTCATCTTGAGAATTATAATGGTAAGGGAGACCCTATTCATCTTGTTATAACATTTCAAATCCTTTTTAGTGATTATGCTCACAATCATAGGATTTTAGCAAAGTTGTTTGCTCAAACTTTTCATGACAAGGCCTTGCAATGGTTTTGTTCTTTGACTTCTTATTCTATTAATTCATTTTCTCAAATTGCTAATGCTTTTATTCAACAATTTCAAAACAGCATTGCCCTGCAAGTGTCTTTGACTAATTTGATAAATTGTAAACAAAATTCTGAGGAAAATTTGACTAAATTTATTGGTAGATTTAAGAATTTGCATGCTCAGATTTCCTATCTTGTACTTGATATTGATATTCAACATACTTTTATTTCAAATTTGCAAAAGGATATTAGAGATAAGATTCTTCTTATTGAATTTACTTCTTTTCAACAACTTTGTGCAACACTTCATCATTATTAATTACAAGTGAGTCAATTGAGAGCACCACTCCAATGTCTCGTGTTCCTATTGATAAAAGTGGTGATGCTCCTAATCCAAATAAAGTTCAAAAATTCAACAACTATGTCAAGAGAAATAAGCAAGCAAATGCAGTTGTTGATCAGGTTGTTGTATCTCACAATGCCACTTTTGTATCCGATAATTTTTGGTTGAATCGTACATTTATTCCTCTCTTTGAATCTTTAAATTCTATTATGAATAGGTTGTTAACTACTAATATGATTACTTTACCTCCTATTCATCCTCTCTTACCTACTACAATGGCAGATAAATCTTTTGATCTGAAAGCTTTTTGTCAATATCATCACCAGAATGGTCATGATACTAAGAAATTTTATTCTTTAAAACATAATATTCAGGACTTAATTGATTATAATGCTTTATCCATTGATAATTTTGATGGTAGTGAGAATAAATTTGTTTCTCCTCCTAATCAAAATTTGCAAATCTATACAAATCCTTTACCTATGCATGATACTAGTACTATTTCTCAGCCATCTTCTATGGATATTGTGTATGATTTGAAGATGGATGATCTTAATCATGTGGTTAATCAAGTGGAGCATGTAATTTAATCCATATCTCCACCTCAATCTCAACCTTTTATTTTATCTCAAGTTTCAGTTCCACCTCAACTGAAACCTAAGCCTAAATTGAAGCCTCAACCTAAACCTCGACAACAACCTAAGAAAAAATGACGTCCAAAACTTTTGATTACCTTTGATGATTCTGAGACTATTAAAACTTCTAATGGTCCCCTTTATATTTGTGATAAGGTTGTTGAGATACCTACTCGTGGTTTTCTTGTTGATCCTAACTCCTTAGTCAATGTTATTATAGAAGAAAAAAAATTTTATGAAAAGCTTGCAACATGATTTTTATGATAAATCAGATGTATGGGTTCAAACTTGTAATTGTTTTCTTTATCGATCATTTGGTTCTATTGATTTACCAGTTGAACTTAATGGAAAGATTGCAAACACCACCTTTGTTTTTGTTGCTACTTCTAATCAATTTCGAGTTAAGCTTGGTTTACCATGGTTAAATGTCATGCATGTTGTTGCTTCACCTATTCATAAATGTCTTAAGTTTTTTTATGGTGATGAAGTGAAGACAGTTAATCATAGGTTATACCATACTTTTAGGCCTAGGGATGCTGCTGCCATTGACTTCTTTTGGCCTTCATTACCTAATTCATGTCCTCAATTTAATCATCTTTTTCATTCATATCAATTCTATAAGCAATGAAAGATTCTTAATTTAATCTTACCTCCTATGGATCTTAACTGTAGTCTTTTGCCTACACCTTCCATACCTCCTTTATCTATGTCTTCTACATTTTTTAATCAAGTTCCTCCTATTGCTTGTCAGTATCCTGTTAATCTTATTAATCCTTCTATAAAACCAGTGAAGGATCTTGTAATTGTCCCTCATAGTTCTCAACAAATTTAAAGTAAAGAAAAATGTAATCGATATGCTAATGAATGTTGTAAAAAGTTTTGTTCTCAAGTTAAAGCTCGTAATTCTACTATGCAAAAATCTTTATCTTCTTTGGATACAACTATGCATGATGTGTTAGAAGAAGTTGTTACTAATAATGATATTAAGCTACCTAGTTCTAATGATTCTATTCATATCTTAGATACTATTTTGATTAATCTAGATGATGAAGATAATATTGATATACTAATGATGTTAATGATGAATATGAAACTATTGACATTGATGTTGATTTACCTAATATTCTTTCCTCACAATTGACACTTACACCTAGTAATGAGCATTATGATTCTCAAGAGGATCCTTGTTTGGAATTGGCTATCATTCCTATTGTGTTGGATATTGTTCCTCTTGCCAGTTACCCACCTTCCCTATATATTACAAAATAAGATGGGGAGAGTAGGTGGCACATTTGATTGGCTTGTCTTTCATAGCAGTTTCTTTTGTGTGTTTGTCCATTGTACTGTGCTTCTCCTATAATATGTTTGTTAAATTTTGTTAGATTCTTTTATATGATCTTTGTTGCTTTGTTGGTACAAAGTGATAAAATAATCAAACCTATTGTATTATTCCTCTATATGTATCTCTATTCTTCCATATGTTGTTTCATGTTATGTTGTACCTGTGCTATTGTTTGTACATGTTTCCTTGTGTAATCTACTTAGATCTATGACTTGGTAGCACTAATTCTACATACATACATACATACATACATACATACATATATACATTTTTGCAATAATATCATATGTGTGTGTGTGTGTGTGTGTGTGTGTGTGTGTGTGTGTGATGTAATCAATGGAGTTGTTATGTTTCTATCAAAGCCATTTTTCCTGTTAAAGTGTTAGCAATGATTTTAACATGGGGGCATACGCTCTGCTCACTTATTTCACACACACGCTTTTTAATACATATATATTAAAAATCCAAAATAACTTTTCTCCCTTTTCAGATTAGTGACTAATCCTTAAAGCATGGATTTATATTTTAGGATCTCTCGTTCCCTCTAGTTTCAAATGTTGTTGATCCATTAAGGTTGAAGGTGTCCTTAAGGTTGGATCTCTTTCAGTTTTACTCTTATAGAATAGAATATTCTTGAGAGTGAATCCTTGATGGGTTGACTAGTAAGTGGCCACATTCACTAGGCAATTCAATTCCATCTTTCCAATTGTGCAGTTTCCTTGTGTGGTTCACAATGGGATATAAGTTCTCATTGAGCGAGATAATCACACTCTTTTTCTTTTCTCTTCTTTTTAGAGATCTCTCTCTTATTATGATCTTGGAGTTGACAAAGACTTGAATCTCTAGGGGCTTGAGAATTTCTTTGTCCCTTTAATTTTAATAAGATTATCTTTTCATTATGATCTATTTTTTACCAAGAGTTTACATTGAGTCCATCCTCTTGCTGAAGTGGGGGCTTAATGTATCATCTTAAAATGGAAGCAATTCCATGTTAAGAGCATTTAGCCCTACGAATAAGTGATCTGGGGTCATGTCAAGTGCCTTGAATGGGTCTTTGCAGATTTAGTAGTGTTCTCTCTCTCTCTCTCTCTCTCTCTCTCTCTCTCTCTCTCTCTCTCTCTCTCTCTCTCTCTCTCTCTCTCTCTCTCTCGCTATTTCCAGCCTATTTCTAACAAATTGCTGTGTGAAACTAAGGACTTTGGCCTTTGGGTTAAGGATGACCTTCTAGGTTAAGTTTGACCTCAACCTTCACCTAGTTCATAGATGACCTCAACCCTAACATGGGGTAGGGTTGACCTTGTCCCTCACCCCAGGTCCCATTTTCAATTTCGAGGAGTTTTAGGATCTCAGGCTTTCGAGAGTTTCTTTTCCCACTTCTATATCAATTGTTTTGGGTTTCGGAGTGGTAGAATCTTAAATAACATTTAATCTAGGTCTATTCCTAGGGGTTAAGGTTAAATGGTATTTAATGCTTATATGTCAGTCTTCTCTAGGAGTTAGTGCCCTAGATCACTATATAAGGAAGCCTTCTTCCCTCATTTTCGCATCTACCCTTTATAAAGAGCATCCACGCATATCTACAAGTTATCCATTACTCATAAGTGCATTCACAATCTATGAGGAACTACCTACTTTTCAAGTGATCAAGAATTCTATCAAGCATTCAAGTCCTCCATTAAAGATCATTGAAGCATTCAAACCTTTGAAGGGATTTGGTTCAAGCATTCAAGATTAATCATTCAAAACCTTAGATCTAGCCATCATGATGGTGTGATCTTCCTTAAAGATCGTCTATTCATCTTCAAGATCTATTCATACTTATTTCAAGGTGGATTCTAAGCATACAATCATGGAGGTTTTGATTTACATTTGTTAATGTTATGTTCAAGATTTCATATCAATATAATTGTTTAAATTTTGAATATATTTACATATCTATTGAATTGCATATCTATTTAATGCTCCTATGTTGGCCTTCTCTAGGAGTTAGTGCTACAGATCACTATATAAGGAAGCCTTCTTCCCTCATTTTGACATCCACACATATCCACTTTCTACGAGTAATAATCTACAATCTATGCATGATTGATCTACTTTTTCATGAGCTAGGAGCTACCCTTTATGAAATGCATCCACCTACATGAAGTGAAGTTCTATCAACTATTCAAGCATTTAAGTGTTCAAGCATCCAATTCATCAGGGAGATCCATTGTTAGCCATTGAAGGATTCAATCTCTATGGAGCCCTCTTGTTGAAGATTTCTCCATCCACATTCATTCAAGCCTTCTTCTATGCAAAGATATATTCAAGATTGGTGTTGAAGATCTAATGACATTGATTTGAGACATCCTACATACATTTCTACATTCATTTGGAGCATTTGTACTTGTGGATTCAAGAATTCAAATCTCCCACAAGGATTTCCACATAAGCAAGGTGAATAGTTTCATTTACTTTGTTTATGCATATTATAATTTCAATTATATTTCAAGGTTAATTCTAAATTGGGGTTTTGCTAAAGCAAAACCTCCATCCAACAAACAAACCATTTTTCTTGCAGACATAGTTGTGGAAGAGCAAATTGGAGAGCACATTTGGATACCCTTTTCGTCGAACTTGTGAGATACGCAAACATAAATTTTGTCAGAGTAGTGCAAGTTAAGGTCAACTTTTTAGGGTACAATTGTGTCCCAAGGTAGGATTTTGCCCCGCCAATAGGGTCAAGGTCGACCTCCCTTCAAAAAGGAAAATTTATTTTTTTTCGTTTTCTCTATCTCAACATTTCCAGTTGGGAATGGATTGCAAATTTTCTAGAAACTACATACAAACATCAAAAAACAACATTATCCAAATTCAAGGTTAGTATTTGTCTTTTATCTATTTTAGGACTTAAGCATCTACTACCCCATAATATAAAAGATCATATAACCTCCTTTCTCCCTATTTTCCATCACTTGATCCATTTCTGCATTGAACACTTTCTTGTGCTTAATCGATTTGGATCATTCCTTTTGGAAATTAGGGTTGAGAAGAGGTTTCCATTTTCTTCCTATTCATAATGTAAGGATTACTAGGTCATCTTGTGGCTTAGTTTAGTATATGTATCTAGGGTCTTGTGGAATCTTCAATCATTATGGTTCATCACAGAGAAGATGAGTAGCTGAGAGGAGCAAAGTTTGAGCAGAGCTAGTAGCTAAGTGTGGGCTTAGGAAACAAGGATGTTTCTCAGTGGCTTGCCAGCATGAGTTTAGATTCTTCTTAGAGTTTTCTATCAGATTATGAATCTAGGCTAGCTAATGGTTGGATCTTGTAAGGTCTTGCAAATTTACTTTTGTAATTACTTATGTATTTGGTCATAACTTGAAAGGCCTTACAACTGGACATGTTGTAAGTAAATATTATGATTCTACTATGAAAATTATGGATCTAAATCTCTATATTTTTTTTCATATTTTGTCGTGTGGTTATTTCTTAGGGTTACAACAGCTCCTTTGGGATTCTCCTATCTTGCACTACATCAAGTGGTATTGGAGCAAGGGTTTGATCTGGTTGGTTGATCTTACTAGAGCAAAGGTTTGATCTGGTTAGAGATATGTTGTAGAGGGTTTATGAAGATCTTAGAAAATACCTCCGAGAAGATTGGACCCTAGGGAAATTGATGATTTTTTTCATATTGTAGAGACTAGGATTTTAGAGAATGTTAGATCAAATTTCATATTTGAGCTTAATTTGATGAAGAATGAGATTATGAGAACTATTGTTGGCATACCTAGGAATTTGGGTATTAAATATGGTTATGAGGAAGCTCCTGGAGACTTTAGTGTTGCTAGATCTAGTGGTGAAGATAGAACTAATCGCATGGAGAGACATATGAGAGATAGGCCAGGTCAATTGCGTAGATTTGGATCTTATTTAAAGCTAAAGCATAAGATGGATGTCTCTAATTTCTTAGGTACTTTAAATCGTGCAAACCATATTGATTGGATTGGAAAATTGGAAGACTCCTTTGAGTTAGAGGATATTGGTGATTTGGTTAAAGTAAGGTTCACACAAACTAAGTTGAAGGACATGTTGCTTTATGATGGAAAGAGTTGTAAAGAGATAGAGAAGAAGAAGTTGAAATGAAGATCACTGGATGGAGATTGATGGTGACTAAATTGAAGGTTAAGTTCATTCTTGTTGATTATGAACTTGAATTGTTTAAGTGATTATAGAATATGAAGCAAAATGATTTGTTTGTGAAGGATTATACTCAGGGGTTTTATAAGTTGACTATTGGGTTTGGAAATAGAGAACTTTCTGAGGAAAAGGTGGCTAGATATATTAATGGTTTTAGATTCAATATTCAAGATGAGATTGGTATGATGAATACTGCTTCAGTTGAGGATGCTTATTATTATTCTTTGAGGACATAAGAGAATTTGAAGAGAATACATCAAGGTAATTCCAGAGTGATAGAGAAAAGGAAGTATTCTAAGAAGAAGAAATATTATGAGAAGAAGGAATTTTATAGTGAAGATGAGCTAAAACTTGTTGAATAGAGGAAGATAACAGAGAAAGTGCATTTAAAGGTACTTGTTACAGATGTGGTAAATAAGGACTTAGATCTTTTGAATGTCCTAAGGCTAGTGACAAAAGAATTGTTTTTGTGCAAGAGAATGAAGACTTGGTGAATGAACTTGAGCAGGATGGAGATAGCTTTTTGATTCAAAGAGTGTTACTTGGTAAGAAAGTATTGGAATCTTTTCAAATGATTAATTTGTTCAAAACTCATTCCAAGTCTAGAGGTAAGATCTACAATGTGATTGTGGATGATAGTAGTATTGATAACCTAGTTGTTAAGGAGATGGTTCAAAAACTTGGCTTAAAGAGAATGAGACATCCTTGTCCTTAAAAGATTATTTGGTTACAAGATGAACATGCTTTGTAGGCAAGAGAGCGATGTCTTGATGATTTTGACATTGGGAAATATAAGGATCAAGTGTCGTGTGATATTGTGTACATGAGTAGTTGTCACATATTACTCAGTAGACCTTGGCAATATTATTGTTGAACCATCTATAATTGCATCAAGAACGTGTTTACTTTTGAGAAGGGTGGCATGAAGCATACCCTAAGTCCTTTGCATAATGTAGATTTTGTATAAATAACCTAATTTTTGGTAGCTACATTGAATTGAGGGATTCTAAAAGGGTTCAAGATCAATGTAGAAAGCAAATTTGTTGCACATCGATGACAGTTGCAGAAACAAAGTTGCAAAGTGGAATGAAGGCAAGAGTGTACAAGTTAGTATGGTAGAGGAAATGTATGTGAAGAACTAGTTTATGATTTATGTGTTGAACCCTAAAAGATGTTCTTTCAACTGTTAAGAACATCTTTTCTTTGCACCTGGGATGTTTGATGCGAGATAATCCTAGGAAAGTCAGCAATCCTATATGCAGGGGCTTTGGGCTTAGATTTATGGAGTTATGGTTTGTGTGACTGGGGATGTGTTCAAGGCATATTGGGAAACCTTGTCCTAAGTGCACATAAAGTTTGGAGTTATCATCTTGGAGGTGGAGCTATTTTAGTGTTTGTTGGTTGTGTGTTCTTGATTTACTGGTAGAATTTGGAGATTATTTTCATGTGCTTTGATCTAAGGGACTTGGCATGTTCACTCTTGAATTTGGATCATTGGATGGCACACAAACCAATGTGTTCTCTTGAGTTAGTTGTGCATTGTAAAGTTGGGGCTTGTCTTGAGTATTTAAATATTTTCATGTATTTAATATTTGTAGACAAGCCAACTTGTGGCTTGGTGGGTGTAATTGATGTGAGTATGTATTTGATGTAAGGGT
This sequence comes from Cupressus sempervirens, assembly GCA_028749045.1. Classification (NCBI taxonomy): domain Eukaryota; kingdom Viridiplantae; phylum Streptophyta; class Pinopsida; order Cupressales; family Cupressaceae; genus Cupressus; species Cupressus sempervirens. The sequence continues at coordinate 1,661,693 of JAPHAW010000012.1, forward strand.
TACTAGGCTGACTTGTGGCTTGGTTTAGTATTAGTAGAGGGTCTTGTAAAATCTATAGTCACTTTGATTCATCATAGAGAAGATTAGTAGCCAAGAGGAGCGAATTTTGAGCAGAGCTAGTAGCTAAGTGTGGGCTTGGGAAAAAACATGGTTGCTTGAAGGCTTGTGAGCACAAGTTTAGATTCTTCTTGGATTTCTCTACCATATTATTGATCTAGGATAGCTACTGGTTGGATCTTGTGAGGTCTTACATAATTACTATTGTAATTGCTTATGTATTTGGTTGTGACCTAGAAGGCCTTATAACCAGGCATGTTGGAAGTAAATATTGTGATTCTGTTATGAGAATTGTGGATCTAAATCTTAGTGTTTTTGTTTATATTCCACTATGTGGTTATTTTTTGGACATTAGTAGATATCCTTTGGGTATTCTCTTACTTTGAATTGTGTCAATAGACCTTCCTTTTCTACATTGAGTCTCTCTTCTAGTTCCTTCCATAACCTAGACTTATCCCTATTGTTGATAAGACCATAGACATTAAAAAGCTTATAATGAATCTTATGCCCTTCATTGACCTCCAATTCCAATTGCCATAAAATTCTAAGGAGGAAATTGAGACATTCTTTAGATCCCATAATAGATCAAGCCCAACTGAGGCCCCTTTTGTGAGGAGTCTCTTACCTCCCTCCAACCTAGAGACTTCCTAAATTTAGTCACCTCTTTACTATATAGTTTTGTTTCTTGAAGAAAAATTAAGTCCAGTTTAGGAGCCACTCCTTGTTAGGGGCATTGAGTCCCCTAACATTCTATGCAATTATATTCATGGTGCCATGGGAAGGATTGTCCCCTTCCCTGCATGAAGAATATCGATAAGTTTAACATGACTCTTAGCCACCCCATCTTTGGATCTTAACACTTGCAAGGATTTTTGACCTCACTTCCCCGACACTTTTGCACAATCTAGATATCCTCTTCTTGGGAGGGAAACTCCTAAACCTAGAGGTTTTGAGTTATCCTTAACTATCTTCTTATTTATCTCAAGATCGAACACTTCCTTGTCAGAGGTAGGGACTATTTCCCCTTCCCTAAGGTTTGCTTCTAGAATCTCATAAACTAGAATAGATTTATGTAACTTTACCTCCTCCTCATTAAAAATCTCATCCAAAAAATTATTCATTAGATCATCGACTACTATATAGTTTAGGGCCTCAATTAACATATTGACTTATGCTTCCTTTTGTTCTAGGGTTTCACTTGGACTATCCTTTATTTGTGTTGAATTTCTGGAAAAATCCTTCTCTACTTTTGAGTCCTAACCAAATTTGATCACTTCCTTGGAGAGAGTGACTTGAAGAATAGTTTGCAGCGAAGGAAAAACTTCCTCATCATTTTTTGGACCAATAATTACTGATTTGAGGCAAGGAGGGCATTCCCTGATCTTACCCTCCTGCATCTCATCCCTGTGTGGACCAAGAATATTAAGGGTGTTTCTTGGATGATCCTAATAATGTACATCTTGAGGCACATAAACAATTTAATTTGAATTTGATCTAAAAAGACCCTCAACAAGTCTTGGTTTGACAAAGATAATTTTATCATCTACATTGATATATAGGGTTTTGAAATATTAACATCTACTTTGACTATAATAACCAGACTAGAATAAGCAATATCTAAATCTACTTCCCTGGCCTATGATCTTAATTTGTAGCCTATCATTTTAAGTGTATTTTTACCCAAAAATTCAATCAAAAGATTAGGAAGTAGGATTGCTTTCTTTGCTTCAAATTTCACATATTTTTTTGGATTAGAAAAAGGGATCCACTCTACAAATTTTAAATGGTAATCATTCAAAACTAGGGTTTTCCATACAAGATTTTATTTCTTAGATCTAAACTATCAAAAGACAAATATCATTTTCCATAATTGTTAGATTGGCATGCTTACCTATGAGGTTTTTAAGCCAAATTGCTACAAAACACACCCACATTCTGAGGCCTATCCATTTGGGAAAAAGTCCTTGATCTTGACACCTTCTTCAAACATAATTTATTTCATGTTCTGATAGGCGGATTGCTTCTTGATCATTTTTTGCTACTTCCTCAAAGCAATTCATGGTTGTCAAAGGTCCTTGAGTTAGGGAAACATTTCTTCTATTTGACCTAGAATATGAGATTGGATGAGATTCATTTTTTTCCAAATCTATCTTCTGGAGGGGGCTAAAGGCATTGGATTGACTCCCTAGATGCCTACTTCCATTATTTTTAGGAAACCTAGCAATGGGATAAAGCTTTTTCCCTCCGCGTGGATGTGATCTAACCTTTTTGGATCTATAGGATTAGATCTCAATCCATCCTTCCTTGGATTCCTTCTTTTAAAGAAGAAAAACTAGCGATTAATAGAAGGGTAGAGCATACTTTATTTTCCAAAAGTGAACTCATTGTTGTTGATAACTTGGTAGGTGAGAGAAAATTCACAAAGTTTGCAGGAGCAAGAGCAAAGCCCATTTTTTAAATTAATGTATTTTATTTATCTAGTATTAAATTATTTAATACATCATTGTATAACATCTACTACAATATTAAAAAAAATTACATTTATTACTTTTATAACAATAAAAAAAACTATATTTATACTATTATATATTTCTTATTTTTATTATAATATTCACGACAAGTACTTAGCCACTACATGACACTTGTTTCATTTTTCATCACTCCCTCTAACTATTTAGTAAGAACTTTATGCATTTGTCTCTTGTTAAATGACATAACATAAAACCAAATTTAATGATCATTATTGATAGGTTTTGAAATGGTGAGAGTTCTCATGGGCAGGAATCTGGTAGTTGGAACAAACCCTAGTGACACAGGGAATCTGAATTCGGGGACTTCGGTAGGCAATGCAGGTAATTTGACTACGGGCCAATTGACAAAGTTTGACAGTTCCTCGGTGTTGGGTTTTGATGGTTTGGAGCATGAAGATGATAAATTATTGCTTGGTTTTTGTTCTAGAAGATACGGAGTTCAAGTATCCTTTATTCTGACCCCTTGACTAAGGGCCCAATCTAGACTAGGGACCCACTGCAGGAGGGGAATATTTTGGAGGATGTAGGCAAGGATATGATTCCATCACATGTGAAGAATTAGAAGAAGGATGTGGTGGAAACAAGTCAATGCACATGGTCTTCACTATTTGGAAGGAAGCTAGAACGAAAGTCATCTTTTCCTTCAGTTACTTCTAAGTCATGCTAGGAAAAAGGTAAGTTTCAAATTTTCATCCTGGATTCAATTGTCGATTACTTTATTTCTACTATGGAGTTTACCGTACTTGGTAAATTTTTGGGGGCTCATCCAGAAGTTGATGGTCTTAAAAACATGGTTAAAAGGAAATGGGATCTTCGTGGGCAAGTGGATATTGCACTAATGATGAACATATTCTTTTCCTTTATCTTTATGTGTAAGGAAGATTTAAATATGGTTCTATGTGGTGGTCCTTGGTTGTTTGGTAATAGTACTCTAACAATCAAGAAGTAGGAACCTAATATGGATCTGTTTGATGCCTTTTTCTTGACTACTCCAGTTTGGGTTAGATTACCAAGGATCTCACTTGAATTTTGGCATGAAGACATTTTTAAGGGGATAGATGGTTCATTTGGTGAGCTAATAGCAATTGATAATGCGACTACTACAAATTCAAAACTTCATTGTGCCTAGATCTATGTGAAAGTTGCTCATTTGGAAAATATTCCCCAAAAAGTGGAATTAAATTCAAAACTTGGAAAAAGGATGCAAGAAATCATCTTTGAGGATCTCCCTAATGCCTATTTTGTTTGCAAAAAGCAAGGCCACTGGGATAAAAACTATCTGATGAAAATAAGAAACAAATCAAAGGTGGTGAATGGGGATAAAAAGAGAGAACCAAAACCAAAAATGGTATGTAAACCAAAAACCATTCCGAAAAAGATAGCCAAAATAAAAGTTGGTCAAGATTTTCAAAATAAGGAGGAGCTATTGGAAGAAGAGGAGATATCCCGAAATAATGAAGTCCCTAGGACTAAGGGAAAAAAGGAATGTGAAGATCCTATGAACTAGATGGTAATCTATCAAAACAAAGAGCCCAAAATGGTAGGTTTTGTAGTTTTAGAGGAGATAGAAGAAGGAGAAATTCTTGAGGAAAGAAGTGGTCAACTTGATGAGCTGGAAGTTTTGGGAGAGCCTCTATAGGAAGTCCCCTAGATCCTTTCTAGATCCTCAGGACAAGAGCTTTTGAATCTTGATGATGTTTAGGAGCCAAAATGTTTGGATTTGATTTCTGTAAAGATAAAATCTAAATAGAAACTAGGTCAGAGGAAGAAAATAGAGAAGAAAGGTAACCTTAATCCAACTTCTTTAGGTGTGGAAACTTGAAGAAGTAAACTAGAAATTGGCTCTCTCAAATTGAAACCAAATGTTGGAACTCCAGAGAAACCTAGGAGGAAAACTACTAGGAAGACAAGAGAAAGTGAAAGTTTATAGAATATTGCTAAAGGAAAATAGGCAACTATTCTAGATTTTACTCCCAAAAAGTTACTATGAAAGTGATCACATAGAATATTAGAGGGATGAACAATATTCATAGACTTGATATTGTTCATAACTTTGTAAGAGAGCATAAACCTGATATTTTAGTGCTTCAAGAAATTAAAATGGAAAAAGAAAAAGTAGAAAAGCTTAAATCTTTTAATAATTATTGTATTATGGCAAGTAGTTTTGAAGGTTCTTTTGGAGGAACAATGATCTTGTGGAAACAATCTTTATTTTCTACCAAACTAATTGATGCTAATAAACATTTATTGGTGGTTAAGTTAAACAGTAATGCCCAAAATAACTATTGGTATATTGTTACTATGTATCTACCCAATAAAAAGAACTCTAGAAAAACTATTTGGGAATCCTTGTCTAAGATAAATATTGTTGACTATAAAGGCATATGGCTTTTCTTGGGGGATTTTAATGTTTCTCTTTATGAGCATGAAAAAAAAGATGGAAATGCTAGTCAACTGGAAGGGAGACTAGATCTTATGAATTTATAAACAAGGAGGGACTAATGAACTTAGATCTTCATGGGATTGATTTTACTTGGAGTAACAAAAGAATGGGAAATGAAAGCATCCAAGCTCGGTTGGATAGAGTCTTAATATCTTCGGATTGGACTAAAGATTTGGTGTAAGTTTAAGGCTATCTAGAAGATAGCTTCTAACCATTTTCATCATTTATTTATGGCAAAAGCTAGTCAAACTAGGAAGAATTCACCGTGCAGATTTGAGAAAATGTGGATGCAGCATCCTCAGTTCGAGGATTGACTTGTGGAATGGTGGAACATAAACATTGAAGGAACGAATCTATACTGCATGGCTTCAAAACTTAGGCATGTTAAAAAGAAAGTTAGAGAATGGAATAAACAACATTTGGAAATATCTTTGAGAGTAAATCTTCTATTCAGGATGAACTTAAAATCATCCAAGACATAATCCAGTAGGAGGGATACTCGATAGAGTTGGTGAAGGATGAAAATGAGAAACTAGTGGAGTATCATGACATAATATCTAAAGAAGAGATCTATTGGAGAAAAAGGTATAGATCTATTTGGCTCGAAGAAGGAGATAGGAATACAAATTATTTTCATCTGTCTACTTTGAAATACATAACCAAAAACCATATTAGCAGTCTTAACAAAGGAAAACTTCAAATTACTAATGATCAGGAAATTTATGATGAATTGGTTTCCTTTTTTTAAACTTTTCTATCCTTAGACCTTGATATGAACTAATCTAAATAGGTTGAGTTAATAGATGTTGATCTCTAAGGATTAGAAAAAAATGTTACATGCTATCCCCAAGGGAGAGGAAATCTAAAAAGTTGTTTGCTCGCTTGAAGGAGACAAATCCCTAGGGCTGGATGGTTTCTCCATGCTTTTCTTTCAAAAAGAGTGGAAATTGGTTGGAAAAGATGTCTACAATGCTATTAAAGAGTTCTTTGGAGCCTAAAATATGTTGAAGGAAATTAATTCTACCTTCCTGTGTCTAATTCCAAAGAAGATTGGAGTTGATTCTTCGAACCAATTTTGACCTATTAGTCTCTGCAACTTGATTTATAAAATTCCAGATTTGATTTCTAAGCAACAGAATGGTTTTATTCCTAGTAGGTGAATTCCTAATTCAATTATTTATGTGCATGAAAATATCCATTCCTTATATCTTTCTAACAATCAAGGTTTTATCATGAAAGTTGATATTGCCAAAGCTTATGATAGAGTTGAATGGTCCTTCCTCCAAAAGATCCTTATGTCTTTTGGCTTTAGTGCCAATGTGACTAAGCTTATTATGCAGATGATGTCTACTATTTTTGTTGTTGTGTTAGTCAATGGGAGCTCTACTAAAATTTTTAGGCCCAGTTGAGGCAAGGTGACCCCTTCTCTTCGATTATTTTCACTATGATGGCTGATTGTCTAGGGAGATATATTGGGAAGTTGGTTTCTAAAGGGAAAATTCAAGGTTTAAGACCCTTGTCTCATCCTCTTACCTATTCTTATGAACAATTTGTGGACGATACCATTTTCCTTGGAAAAGTTGAGATTAGAGAGGGTAGGTATCAAAAAAAGGCTCTTAACCTTTATTCCTCTGCAATTGGTCAATTGATTAATTGGAAAAGAGTTCATTACTTTTTATTAATACTCCAACTACTAGACATGGTAAGATTGCTAACCTTATTAGATGCTCTATTAGTTATTTTTAGTGTACCTATCTTGGATTACCTTAGGGATTGAATCCTCCAGAGAGTTTTTGGGAGGATCTTATTAACAATTTCAACAAGAAACTAGTTGGGTGGAAAGGTAATTTACTGAGTCAAGCCGGTAAAGTTACTCTCCTCAAAGTCCATCTTCAAAGTATTCGTATATATGCTTTGAGCATTTTTAGGATCCTAGGAAAATTTCCTAATGTAGTTTACAAAATTCCAAGGAACTTCCTTTGGTCCAGTATAGAGGATAAGAAAAGAATGGCTTTAATTGATGGGGATATGATTTGTAAACCTAAACTAGAAGGGGGTTTGGGTATAAGATCTGCCAAAAGTATGAATAAAGCTTTATTAGCTAAATAGGGTTGGAGAGTCTACTATGATAACAAGGAATGAAGCTCTATCTGGAAACATAAGTACCTTTATAAGGCTCCTTTGTTTGCTGATTTTCTTTCCTACCCTATTGTTCCTTCTTCTTCTGCAATCTGGAATGCAGTTCAGAGAGCTAAACATATTTTAAACAAAGGTTGCAAATGGATAGTAGGTAATGGGAGTAGATCAAATTTTGGGATGATGAATGGCTTTTGGATCATCCTCTGATTGAGGATTTTGATGACAAGACTTTTGTGGACAATTGCAAACAAATTTATGGTGAATTTGTGGAAACTTATTGGGATAAGAGTAAATGGGTTAATATTGATGACGTTAATTAGGAACTCTCCAGTATCTGGTTGGCCTTGAATGTTGTTAGCCTTTACCCTAAAAAAAAGAAAAAACTTTGGTTTGGGGGACTGAACCTAGAGGATGTTTCAAGGTATCTTTTGTGTTCAAATTGGAGGATAGAGGAAATACTCCTCTGTGGGCTAAAGCATGGATTAAAGTCTTACTCCAAAAATCAATGTCTTTTTTTGGACTTGGCTTCAAAACAAAATCTTAACTCTGGACAACTTGCAAAAGAGAGGAGTCTACTTGGTGAATAGATGTTGTCTTTGTAAGAAGGACTTTCAAGACAGGAACCACCTTTTTTAAAATTGTTGTTTTAGCCAGAATGTTTGGAACTATCTTCTCAAATACTGAAATTTAAATTGGGTTTAGCATAATGACATTGATCTTTGTTTTTAGGGCTGGACTTGTCCTGCCAAGAATGATGATATTGGTTTTCTTTGGAAGATTTGTCTACCTCATATCTGGTGGGGAATTTGGAAGGAGAAGAATGATAGTGATGAAGGGCCACACCACCCTTACCAACTCATAACCAAGAATGCAACAATATGGAGGCAAGAGAGATAAAATGCTTCCCAAGAAATTTTATTATACTTGAAAATCCTTACAACACCCACAAGATGATATCATAGATAAGACTTCTTCAAAAAGAAGTTTACAAATTCTTCAACATAAGAGAAATCCCAAATAAGAGTCTTCACACCAAGAGCTTCACCAAGAACTTCTACTTGAAGAGTTGCACCTTTATAGCTTTCACACCTTGAAGTCTTCATGTCTTCTAGCTTGATTAGAAATGCTCATATGTATTGCTTAAATAGGCACTTACCACCTAATGCATGATTTATCCACAACCTTCTAGATTTATACCTACACAATATCCACAACCTTCTAAGATTCCACCTACACAATATCCACAACCTTCTAAGATTCCACCTACACAATATCCAGAACCTTCTAGAATTCTTCCTACACAATATTCACAACCTTCTAAGATTCCACCTACATAATATCCACAACCTTTTAGAATTCCACTAACACACCTCGATAAATGGAATGACAACCATTTTTATTTTATTTTTCTATTACGCCACCTATTCCCCTTTTTTTTTTTTTTTTTCCTCCTTTTTCCCTTTTTTGTTATTTTATTATTATTATTTCTCCTCTAATTTCGTCACTTTCTCTCTCCTCCACAAATTTTTTTTTTTTTTTTTAATTTTCAAATTTTACTTTCAACATGCCCCCTTTTATTTTGGATGCAAGATGCTCTTGCATTAGACTCCCCACATCCAAAAAGATGTTCTAATAACTGGAAGAACATCTTTTGGGATTCAACACATAAATCTCAAACTGGTTCTTCACATATATGTCCTCCAAATCTTCAACTTGCACACTCTTTCCCTTATTTTTCTTCCTCTCCTTCACATCCACCACAGGTATTCCATAGGTCTACTTCCCATGCTGATTTCCAATCTTCTCAAAATCAGCCAACTCAACTCGACTACCAATACTCAGGTTTCTCCTACCGAGTGCTTCATTTTGCAAAGGAATCAAGAAAAACTTCCTACCACCTTTCTCAATAGTAAACACATTCCTAACACAATCATGCATAGCCCTGCAATCATACTGCCAAGATCTACCAAGTAACACATGACAACTGTTCATATCCACAATATCACACAATACTTGATCCTTATACTACCCAATCTGGAAATCAACAAGGCATTGCTCCCTCACTTCCAAAGCATGCTCACCTTGCAACCAGCCAATCCTATAAGGACAAGGATGTCTCAATCTCCTCAAACCAAGTTTTTGAACCATCTCCTCAGCAACAAGGTTATCAATACTACCACCATCTATAATCACCTTGCAAATTTTCCCACCAGACTTACAACAAATTTTGAACAAACTAGTCCTTTGAAAAGAATCCAATGTCTTCTTACCCATTAGTACTCGCTGAGCCAACAAACTTTCTCCTTCCTCAGGCTGACTTTCCTAGACTTCAACCTCATTCACAACAGTAGTTGTCCTACCAATTGAACATTCAAAAGATCTATGCCCTTCTTGACCACACTTGAAACAATTACCTCTGAATACACCTCCACCTGTCCTTCTTCTTTGTTCAATAGGTTTTGGTTCACCTTCTACTTTTGGTTTAGCTTGTATTGAACTATCTTGCTTCTCCTTCCCTTAGGAACTACCCTGATTCTTCCTCTTTAGCTTCTCCTTTGCTCTCAAAGCATACTGATAAGCATCCTCAACTGAGGAAATATTTAGCAGACCAACCTCATCCTGAATATTGAATCTCAAACCATTAATGTATTGTGCTACCTTCTTCTTTGACAATCCTCTATGCCCAAACCAAATAGTCAACTTGTAGAACTCCTCGGTGTAATCCTTCATAGTTATATCCTTCTGTTTCAGATTCTGCAACCTCTTATACAATTCAAGTTCATAATCAACAAGAATGAACTTAGCCTTCAACTTAGTCACCATCAATTTCCATCTAGTGATCTCCATTTCACCTTCCTCTTCTCTATCTCTTTGTAGTTCCTTCTACCAAAGAGCAGCATGTCCCTTCAACTTAGTTTGTGCCAACCTTACTCTCAATGGATCTTCAGTACCCTCAAGCTCAAAGTAGTTTTTTAATTCACCAATCCAATCAATCAGGTCTTCAGGATTCAAAGTACTTGAAAAATTAGAAACCTCCATCTTATGCTTCAGCTTCAACTGAGATCCAAGTTGAGCAAACTAACTAGCCCTAATTACAATAGGTCTCTCCTCACAATCACTTCTATCCTCACTAGTAGCTTCAAAGTCTTTGGCAACTTTGTCATAACTGCCTTTAGCACCCACATGCCTAGGTACACCACCCAAAGCACTTACAATTTTAGCAATCATGTCACTCTTCATCAATGCAATCTCTGATTTGAGATCTACTCTTATCTTCTCTAAGATCCTTTCTTCCATAGCTTCACTAAGGTCATCATTTTCCTCAGGGTCCAATCTTTTTGGAGGCATCTTCCAAAAATTTTAGCAAACCCTAAGCAACAAATCCACCAATCTAAAAGATCAATCAGCCACAAGATCAACCTTCTTTGCAAATCTTGGTGTAAACTACCTCACGTTCAACAATTTGTCCACACACTTAAGAACTCCCACTCTGATAAACTTCACCCAACCAAGGTCCTGGTACAAACTGCCTCACACTTTGGTGATCTACTTGTAAACTTAGGAACTCCTGCTCTGATACCACTTGATGAAGGGCCACACCACCCTTGCCAACTCATAATCAAGAATGCAACAATATGGAGGCAAGAGAGATAAAATACTTCCCAAGAAATTCTATTATACTTGAAAATCCTTACAACACCCACAAGATGATATCATAGATACGACTTCTTCAAAAAGAAGTTTACAAATTCTTCAACATAAGAGAAATCCCAAATAAGAGTTTTCACACCAAGAGCTTCACCAAGAACTTCTACTTGAAGAGCTACACCTTTAGAGCTTTCACACCTTGAAGTCTTCACACCTTCCAGCTTGATTAGAAATGCTCATACGCATTGCTTAAATAGGCACTTACCACCTAATGCATGATTTATCCACAACCTTCTAGAATTCTACCTACACAATATCCACAACCTTCTAAGATTCCACCTACACAATATCCATAGCCTTCTAGAATTCTACCTACACAATATCCACAACCTTCTTAGATTTCACCTAAACAATATCCACAACTTTCTAGAATTCCACCAACACACCTCGATAAATGGAATGACAACCATTTTTATTTTATTTTTCTATTATGCCACCTATTCCTTTTTTCTTTCTTTCTTTTCTCCTTTTCCCCTTTTTTGTTTTAAAAAAAAAATTATTTCTCCTCTAATTTTGTCACTTTCGCTCTCCTCCACATTTTTTTTAAATTTAATTTAATTTTACTTTCAACATGTCCCCCTTTTATTTTGGATGCAAGATGCTCTTGCATTAGAGATACCACTTGATGAAGGTATGCTCTAATACCACTTGATGAAGGTACGCTTTGATACCACTTGATGAAGGGCCACACCACCCTTAGCAACTCATAACGAAGAATGCAACAATATGGAGGCAAGAGAGATAAAATGCTTCCCAAGAAATTTAATTATACTTGAAAATCCTTACAACACCCACAAGATGATACCATAGATATGATTTCTTCAAAAATAAGTTTACAAATTCTTCAACATAAGAGAAATCCAAAATAAGAGTTTTAACACCAAGAGCTTCACCAAGAACTTCTACTTGAAGCGCTACACCTTTAGAGCTTTCAAACCTTGAAGTCTTCACACCTTCCAGCTTGATTAGAAATGCTCATACACATTGCTTAAATAGGCACTTACCACCTAATGCATGATTTATCCACAACCTTCTAGAATTCTACTTACACAATATCCACAACCTTCTAAGATTCCACCTACACAATATCCACAACCTTCTAGAATTTTACCTACACAATATCCACAACCTTCGAAGATTCCACCTACACAATATCCACAACCTTCTAGAATTCCACCAACACACCTCGATAAATGGAATGACAACCATTTTTATTTTATTTTTCTATTACGCCACCTATTCTCTTTTTTTTCTTTCTTTTCTCCTTTTTCCCTTTTTTTTTATTTAAAATTTTTTTATTTATCCTCTAATTTCATCTCTTTTTCTCTCCTCCACAATTTTTTATTTTTTATTTTTTTTAATTTTCAAATTTTACTTTCAACATGCCCCCCCTTTATTTTGGATGCAAGATGCTCCTGCATTAGATAGAATTTTCAGAAATAAGGAAACTCTTGATTGGGTTTTAGGTCATAATATAATCAGAACTATAAAAGAGAATTTTAAAGCTCAGAGGAAAATGTCTCATGAGATTCAAATAAGTAATCCTATGAATGCCAAAGGTACTACTAAAAAACAAAAGGATCATAGACATAATGTTAAGTGGAGATCTTCACCTATGGGTTGGATTAAAGTAAATTTTGATGGTTCTTCCAAAGGGAACCCAAGAAAAGCTAGATGTGGAGGTGTTTTGAGAAACCATTATAGTACAGTTGTGGATGTTGTTGCAATCCCTATTGGGAAGTCTACTAGTCATAAAGCTGAGGCAATGACTACTCTTTTTACCTTAAGGATGGCTATGAAATCTAGTTTTCAGAATCTTTGGTTGGAAGGAGACTTTCTTAACATCATTAACATGTTGAACAACAAGAGTCTGATTACCTAGAGCATAGAAGGAAGTATATTGGAAATAAAATACCTTATGAATAAATTTGATAATGACTATATTTCTCATATTTTTCAAGAGGACAACAAAGTTTTTGATTGGATTGCTAATCAAGCAGTCTATAGGGAAACTAGCTTGAGCTGGCAAGATGACCTTGTAGACACCTAAAAACTTTTAGAAAATAAAGTATTTTTATTTTCTGAAAAAAATCTCTGATGACATCATCATTTATTAATTAATTAATTAATTAATTAATTAATTAATTTTTATGCCATTAAATCCCTTTATCTTAATTAAAAATATTTAATTAAGGAATCCCTCCCTAAAATGTTTAAATCTTATTTAAACATTATTTCCTTATTTATTAATTATTTAACTAATAAATTGACCAAAAATCCTAAAATAAATAAAAAATTTATTTTTTGCCCAAAACTTGGCCAATTTCCTTATGACCAATAACCTCTTCCAAAATCTTCTAATCCTTCTTTAATTTCGATTAAAGGCTAATCCCATCATTTGCTACCCCTAATCCCAACTCAAAATATTTAATTAAGATTAAATATTAATCCTCATGTTTATTAAAAAAGTTTTAATAAATATCTCCTCAACCCAAACCCTTGAAATAAATAAAACTTTATTTATTTCCTAAAAGTCTAATTTATCCTCATCCTAAGAAGTTCTAGACTCTTCTAGAAAGTCTTCATCCTCATCCTAGGAAATTCTAGACTATTCTAGAAAGTCTTTATCCTCATCCAAAGTCTAGACTCTTCTAGAAGATGTCTTTAAACCTAACCTAATCCCCTCCTAACCTTGTAACATTCCCTAAACATGGGTTAAGACTTACTAACCCAAGCCAAAGTTAACAAATATCTCCTCCTTCACCCACCCTCATTAAATGCCATCCACTTGCCTATCCCTAAGCTAATCCTAAACCATCCTAATCCATCCTCTAATCATTTGCACAAGCCTAAACAAGCTTAAAACCTTCCTAATCAAGTCCAAGTCGAAATTGCTCTCATCACCCTCAAAATATCTCAACCATAAAACTTTATGAAGTCCACTAGGTCATAAATGACTCTTACAAGCCATTTTATTGCTCTTACAAGTCATTATGAGGGTCTTTATGAAGATTTTATCCCTTGAGCCTCCTTTGTTGACTCATCCTTCCCCTTTCCTCTATCCTCTCACCATGTGACATGTGTCACTCCTTGATTGGCTATAAGGAAGCACAATCCATGTGCTCTCCTCTCATGCAATCTGAGCCCTCCATAAGCTTTTTCCCATCCTTGCATCCTAGCCCTTGATCCCTCAAGCCTCTTGCCTATAAATTGGATCCTTCCCCTTTTCAAAATAACACAATCCATGAAGTAAAGTTATAATGCTATTTTGAGATCCAAATCCATACTAAAGCCATCTATCCACACCAAAAATCCACAATCATCCATTGAAGCCTTTGGAAGCATATTGAGCATACATCCTATCTTTTTAGACAAAGCTACTCAACAAGAGAGCTTCTCATTGAGAGAGCCCATTAATGGCTCATATTTTCAATTGAGAGCTCATCTTAGTCTATCTTGAAGTTTATGAATTTTTTTTATTTTGTAGAAGCTTTATTTAGATTTGGTTTCTATTAGCATACTAACATTGCTCATATACATTTTGGCACGCCCGGTGGGACCCCGCATGGGTCATCTTCATTAGCTTTTTTAGTCAAGTTTTGTATGTTATTTGCTGATTTTGGCTAATTTTTCTTGTCTTTGTGATTGGTAGGATTGTATAAATTGGTTTTGTAGGTCCACATGAGCATGAAGAAGAAAAAGGAACTCATAATCTATCTCATAGTGTTTGCAGATTTTTCAAGCTTATAGGTGGACAAAGACCTTGAAATTCTTCTTCCTCTTCTTGTCTATATTCTTCTTATTCCATCTACTTCTTCTTCTTCTTCTTGTGGGAGATCTTGGCCATTTTTTTTTAAAGAAGCAAAATCATACACACTTCTTTTTAGTGCTTAAAATGAACCCCCAAATCATACTTAAATTCATTGAAAAATTAAAAATTTGCAAAAAAAAAAAAATCTTTTAACAAGTGAAACTAAACCAATCTAATCATTTGCATCCTTGCAACATCAAGGTTTTAGATGCATTCATGCAAAATTAAGAACACTTCATTTTTGAGAATTTAAAAAGAACTTCAAGTTTCCATTTCAAAAGGTTCAAAATCAACACTAAGTGCACACTAAAGTTCTTTTAAAAAATCTCATGAAAACTAAGAGTCCTAAATGGTTGCCAAAATTTTCCTAAAAAGCTTTGTTATTTGTTCCAAACAAATGTCTTGTTGCAAAATCTTGAATGTTTCTTAGGTTTTTCATGCATCAAAACAATCTAGGAATATCATTTTTGGGCTTAAAACATGCAAACTAGCACACAAAATCTTGAATGAAAAGCAAAGTCCAAAGAGTCATTTTCACTTTTGAGTCCAAAAAAATCTTGAATGATCTAAGGTTAAAACAAAGCACTTCAAAGTTCTTAAAACAACACACAAAATCTCAATCTTGAATGCTCAAAGGAAAAAACTTGAATGTTTAATCACTTGTTTTTGAATGCATGTTGCTAAAATCACTCTTGAATGCCATGGATTAAAATGAAATTTTCCTTGAATGCACCTTAATCTCGCTCACACTTTATTTGGGCATAAAAATTGGACAAATCTTGACGTGGAGGGCCTCCGAGCGCGCGCTTGAAATCGAATCTCACACACCTTTGTTTTGGGCTTAAAATAAACTCACACTCAATCTTGAATGCCTTAAAGAAAAATCAATCGATACTTGACGTGGAGGGCCTCCGGGCGCACGGGTTTACCTTCTTGTTGACCCTAACTCTTCTTCTTGTTCGCATTCTTCGATCAATTTTATTTTTGTCGACGCTTCAAAGTTGGAATAAACATTGTATCTTAAACATGAGTGCTTGCAAAGTCTAGATCAGAAAACTTAAGCGTCAGTTGGTAAAAGAATAAGCATGCTTTTTAGCCCAAGATCATCCAAGTCTTCTCTCCCCTTGTCGTCTTTCGAGGCCATCTTGGGTGCATAAGATTAGGATCCAAAATCTTGTCTTAGCTTTTTAGGAGGCCTGCTTGGGGATTTCATCACCCCTTGGGACGACCTCAACTCCAGCGTTCCGGCAGAGTATAAAGATCGGGAGGTGAATCCAAAGACACCTCTCTTGGGATCAAAATTTTGTCACTCGGGCTAAGCCTCAAGGAACTTTATACCCTTGAGAAGTGAAAGAGGAGAAGTGGGTTACCGCTCCTCTCGGCTGTGTGACATCTTTTTGGTTTCATCTACGGATTTGGGCCTCACGTACCTTGCGTATATCGAGGACTCCCTAGCTAAACCAAATTTCATCCTTGTAGAAAGCTTCCTAAGATGTTGGTGTGTTTGACGTGCTTGCTCAAAACTTTTGTCTGCTTATTTGTTCATAGCTTTTGAATGAATGTTTGCCAACTTTGGTCAAAATCCCAAAAAAGCAAAAATCTCCCAGGTCAAGGCATACTTAGCGTAGTCACTGCCTCATCAGAAAATCATCCAAGCTCCCCTGCTGCAACCAAGTCTATCTAGTTCCTTGCTTTAGAACAATCCCAAATCCAAAGTCCATCCAAATCATCCCCCCAGCCAGCTAGCAACCCAATCAAAAATCACACCCAAGCCTTTAGAGAGTTGTTGTCATTCTACTAGAATTTTCTATCTAATCAATCCGACCAATCCACCAGCCTCACCAAGGTTATCCCTTTGACAGAGGTTTGTCTAGGGTAATCTAGCTTTGTCACTTGTTATCCCTCATCACCTTGAGCTAAAGGTTGGGATCCACAAGTGGTCAATCTTGTGTCATGCCCATAGGATCATTAGTCTATTCTTAGGTTGACACAATCTCCACCAATCCTGCACATAGGAAAGCAAAACTCTCACTTTTTGATAGCATACCCTTGAAGTCTTCCACCCACAAGAAAGCCAAAGATCTCCAGCCAATCCTCCTTAGGTCTATCATACAACTTTGACTCTCCCTAGGAAATCTTTCATCAGCCAATCCAAAATCTGTGCTTAATCCAAATCCAACGATGAGCTTCCGTGTTCATCCATACGCAAGACCCCATCCCCATCAAACTCATCATCAAAGCATGAAGTACCAATCCTATCATGATGTGTTTGGTCGCATTGTCCTTGCTCCCGCCACCTCCTATTCCAATGATGATGAAAATCTTGTTGACTATGACGGGTATATTGAAAGCCTTAGAAACATTCCCCCAAGCATCCCCCAAAATCCAAGAGTTATTCCAAACTATCTAGTCATGCCATTTGATATTCCAGCTTCCCCTCCATCACCCCATCAACCAAGCTTCCAATCTTCCACCCCCATCACACTAGCTATTCCTGTCAATCCACCTCCACCTTCGACACATGAGTCTCCAAGGAATCTCCTAGAGGAAATACAAGAAAATTTGCCTCCAACAGTCGATAAGCCATGTCATCTAATCCAACCATGTGAAGTAGTCAGTGATGAAGCTTCCCCATCTATAATATCACCTCCATCTCCCATAGCTATCATCCCCATACCATCCATCAAATTGCTTAAAATCCTTCCACGTCCCGCAAGCATCAAAATCCCACCACCTATCAAATCCCTCCAAATCCTATCCACATCACCTCCAAGCATTTCCCAAATCTCTCGTAATGACCCTTATGCATCCATCTTCTACTCACCCATCTCCACTACTGAATCTCCCATCTATCCATCCGCTGCCTTTGAAGAATCCATCCCTTCACCTCCTATCACACCATCCACTCCAAACCAATCCTATCAAGATCCTACCCAAAAGCATGTTGACATCCCCCAAAGCATAAATGAAGATATCATCGTACCATGTCTTCCATCCATAGTGCAGTCACCATCTCCTCCATCTCCAAAACCTCGAGCCATATCTCCTCCACTACAAGATATCTTGTCATCCCACCAGCTACATCAAGATCCTATCCTTCCATCTCCCCCGCCCCATGCTTCCATCTTACCACCTATCCAAGCTATTCCACCATCTATAATCTACCCTCTTGGTTCACTTACATTCATCCACGGTGGCCCTCTCTCAGCAGAAGAATTAAGAATAGTATATCCCCATTGCAATACACCTAATAAATCACTTCTACCATTTTCTGCAAGCAAAAAGTTTCCTCAGCTTGTTCAAATGCTCAATCGATGGCATTATCAAGGTCAAGGTTTAGGACCACAAGAGCAAGGAATCAGAGAGCCTATTATTGCACAAAAAAATCTAGGATTTCATGGTCTTGGATATGTATCCAAAGGCTCACCATCTAAAGGTGTTGGTACACCACACCCCCAAACCAAGCCTATCTCCAAGCCCACCATGCCAGCCTCCCATCACTCCTTCAAGAAATCTTGTGTCATCCCCCCTCCACCATCTTTGCAACCCAAAACAACCTACCATATCCCCCCTTCATCTGCTAAATCCATTTTGGGTCCCTATGTCCCAAAATCTACCATCCTCCATCCTCCTATCAGCCATCATAAAAATCCTATTCCATCCATTTCTATGCAAGATCAACAAAGGCACATATCAGGGCACATCATCCATCATCATCCCCCTACATGCTCTTCCATATCCTCTCCATCTCACAAAGTTTCTCCTAACCATCTTCCCAAAGCTTACCACAACAATGTAAATGCCAACTTCAAAATGCATAAAGCTAAAAATCCACATCCTAGGAAATCATATGTCTATTCTAAAAGACATACTCCAAAAAGGCAAAATCCAATCAAAGAATGCAAAACAATGCAAAAGCCTATGAAAAGAAAATCCAAAACCATGTGGATCCCCAAGCAAAAAGTTGAAACCCAATGCACAATCGCATCCACCATTGCTAATCCCCCATCTAGTGACTCATGTCCCCCATCTCCTAACTCCATCTTGGGTGCCTATATCCCCAAGAACACTTCCACAAATCCTCCATTACGCCCGCATCTACCATCTATCCCCCATATGCTCTTTTCACACCCGTTCCAACATGTGCCAATGTTGCTCTTGCAAGCATCCCCATCTCATGCTCCTTTCCAGCATTTTCATCTCTCCATCTCCTACCATCAATCCCATCTAATCCGATCTATTGCATAAATCACACATCTGGTGTACCAACAGCTAGCAACAAAATTGAACATTCCAATTGCCAGTGAAAAATCCCAAAAAAGCCAAAATAGCTGAAGAAAGCCAAAATCATTCCAGCTAAGTCCAAAGTCAAAAATTAAAAAAAAGAAAAGAAAAATAAAGCGTCCACTGGTGAAAACTTGGCAATTCAAGTGCCTTGGACAAGTACCATGATGAAAACTTGGCAAACAAGCGTCATGCGTAATCCCGCCATCCCCAGCTTAGCCTATCACCCTCATGCTTTTGGTCATCTCTTGACATCCAAATCCATCTTCCAATCTATCCACCTATCCTCCATCCTCCAGCTTCCATCTCACACTACCACTAATCTTATGCAGCTTCAGCCAATCATCTCAGCTATCATCCATCTCCCTAGCCCCTTCAGCTTTTTCCATCCTAGCTTCAATCCTATCATATCCATCATAAGACCTCCTTCCGCATGTTATCTTCTGATTGGGGGCACTATATTCCTTGGAGATCTTGTCTTGTCCATCCTCCCTTATCATTGGTATCTAGCTCTAGGCTATCCTCATGCAAACCCAATGTCATCTCTTTATATCCATCATAATCCTAGCTATCTACCATCCTATCCAGCCATCTCATCCTACTCCTCTAGCTATCCTTGGTCACAAAATCTCTCATCATCATTGGATGCATCCTCCCAAATCCATATCTTTCGCTATCACCCCACCCTTAGCTTTTGCATCTTGCACAACATCGAACCATCCCGCTATCCTATCATCCTGAGCTTTTGCCTGCTTGTAGCTATCTTGGTCCATTAGCTTGTACCATATCTTGATTTTCCCGCTTGTAAATATCTTGGTCTGTCAGCTTGTACATCCTCTTTAGCTTAGTACCATTGCATCTATCCAGCGTTCGTGTCAGTTCGTCCTTGATTAGCATCTTACACCCATCGCACATCTTGGTTAGCTATTCCAATGCATCCTTTAGCTAGATTTTCTATCACCAAAGTGTTATCTTTCTTAGTTCAGCTTGCCAGACGCATCACTCATCCAAATCCACCAGCTTTGGTGCTCTTTGATAGGTCCTTGCAGGATATAGCTTTCCTCATGTCTGATCTTGGTCTATTAGTACCTCGTCCTACCCATCTCGTTGGCAAACAGTTCTCTTTTGGATTTTCACTTTCTTTTGATTTGGGGATCTTCCCTTTTGGGTCTTTAAGTATCTTTTCCAAGAAATCTCCTTGTTCCCTCCTCAAGGTTGCCACGATCTTCCATATCATGGTATGCTGCGAATGGGGCAATTAAAGCGTAAGGTCTTGATCAGGTCTTTCGTTTGTTTTTCTTTTCTGCTTGTGGGTTCTCCAATGTCGTTTCCACGTTGCTTCCTCTAGGATTCATGTGTGATGTTGGGGCAATCCTTGCGTGTTTGTTTTGAGTCAGTTTGTTAGTCCTTTGGACAGTTGGTGAAAAGGCCTTGATTTTCTTGGTAACCTTGGCAATTAACCAACAGTCCTATAGCAAATCTAGTGCTCGACTACATGGTGGTACTTTTCTTTGAAGTATCCCCCCCGCTCAAAAAGCTTCAATGGTTTTCCTTCATCTCCATTATCCCCCATCCATATCCAGCATCCGTCTCTCCTACCCCAGCTTATGCATCAGTATCTCTTTGAATCACTCCTCACCTTTAGCTTTAGGGATCCACAATCCTAGTCTTAGGGATCCACCAATCCAAATCAATCCACCAAGCCTCATCTTTCGAGATCCACAATCCTAGTCCTAGGGATCTCCGAAACCCATCTTCCGCCAATTTGACTCTTTGAAATCTTGTTGCATCAGCTTTTTTAATCCCCTCATCCATCTCCCTATCTTGGATTCCTTTTTATAGCACTCTGCTCCTTCATTCTCCACCTTCCCTAAAGTCTTAAGCTTGCTTCCTCTTGTGCATCTGATTCTCCTTTATCATTCTCCCATAGGGAGAGTTTGAGCTAATTCAGCCCCTTCTCTTTGCCAGTCTGAGTTTCCTTGCTCATCCAAGATTCTTGTACTTTTCAAGAAGCCATCGAGCCTCGCTTTCTCTCTTTGCTGCCTTCTTGAGGGGGCATCTCACAGTCCATTCTCTCCTCTTCTGCTCTAGCCTTGGGCATCTTATTTTCTTATCTTTGATGCCATGCCACTTGCGGCATCACATCAAAGAGGGGCAAAATGTAGACACCTAAAAACTTTTAGAAAATAAAGTATTTTTATTTTCTGAAAAAAATCTCTGATGACATCATCATTTATTAATTAATTAATTATTTAATTAATTAATTAATTTTTATGCCATTAAATCCCTTTATCTTAATTAAAAATATTTAATTAAGGAATCCCTCCCTAAAATGTTTAAATCTTATTTAAACATTATTTCCTTATTTATTAATTGTTTAATTAATAAATTGACCAAAAATCCTAAAATAAATAAAAAATTTATTTTTTGCCCAAAACTTGGCCAATTTCCTTATGACCAATAACCTCTTCCAAAATCTTCTAATCCTTCTTTAATTTCGATTAAAGGCTAATCCCATCATTTGCTACCCCTAATCCCAACTCAAAATATTTAATTAAGATTAAATATTAATCCTCATGTTTATTAAAAAAGTTTTAATAAATATCTCCTCAACCCAAACCCTTGAAATAAATAAAACTTTATTTATTTCCTAAAAATCTAATTTATCCTCATCCTAAGAAGTTCTAGACTCTTCTAGAAAGTCTTCATCCTCATCCTAGGAAATTCTAGACTATTCTAGAAAGTCTTTATCCTCATCCAAAGTCTAGACTCTTCTAGAAGATGTCTTTAAACCTAACCTAATCCCCTCCTAACCTTGTAACATTCCCTAAACATGGGTTAAGACTTACTAACCCAAGCCAAAGTTAACAAATATCTCCTCCTTCACCCACCCTCATTAAATGCCATCCACTTGCCTATCCCTAAGCTAATCCTAAACCATCCTAATCCATCCTCTAATCATTTGCACAAGCCTAAACAAGCTTAAAACCTTCCTAATCAAGTCCAAGTCGAAATTGCTCTCATCACCCTCAAAATATCTCAACCATAAAACTTTATGAATTCCACTAGGTCATAAATGACTCTTACAAGCCATTTTATTGCTCTTACAAGTCATTATGAGGGTCTTTATGAAGATTTTATCCCTTGAGCCTCCTTTGTTGACTCATCCTTCCCCTTTCCTCCATCCTCTCACCATGTGACATGTGTCACTCTTTGATTGGCTATAAGGAAGCACAATCCATGTGCTCTCCTCTCATGCAATCTGAGCCCTCCATAAGCTTTTTTCCATCCTTGCATCCTAGCCCTTGATCCCTCAAGCCTCTTGCCTATAAATTGGATCCTTCCCCTTTTCAAAATAACACAATCCATGAAGTAAAGTTATAATGCTATTTTGAGATCCAAATCCATACTAAAGCCATCTATCCACACCAAAAATCCACAATCATCCATTGAAGCCTTTGGAAGCATATTGAGCATACATCCTATCTTTTTAGACAAAGCTACTCAACAAGAGAGCTTCTCATTGAGAGAGCCCATTAATGGCTCATATTTTCAATTGAGAGCTCATCTTAGTCTATCTTGAAGTTTATGAATTTTGTTTAGTTTGTAGAAGCTTTATTTAAATTTGGTTTCTATTAGCATACTAACATTGCTTATATACAGACCTAAGCAAGGAAGTCAAGTTGATGACAACTATTAATTATGATATGACACAATTCTCATGAAGGAAAGATCACACAAATTGAGGAATTTATTAAGGGAAGTGATGGGTTTGTGGCAGATTTTCTTAGTATCCCTAGGTGGTACTTTTGCATATTTATGGATTGTACTTGGCATGCATACAAGGTTAAAGGTTTCTTGGAATCATTAACATCTTAGTCTACTTTTTGGTTATTGTTTTCAGTCCAGTTGCAAATGTAGAGCTGAAGACAAGATGAGAGGGGACCCAAGAAAGCAAGGGCCAAACAATTGCAAAGAATGAAGGGCGAATTTAGGTGTTTGGGAATTTTGAAAAAAGGGAAGGTCACAACCTATATTGAGAAACTTCAAGGATATAAGCCATACATTATAGAGTCCTTCAAAAATTGGATTGAGGATAGGGTAACGTTGCATGAGGTTATTGCGAGGGTGTCAGAGGAGTTCATCGTTAAGGTTATGGGTCTTTCAATGGAGGCTCTTAAATTCAGCAAGGAAACCATTGTTTTGAATGCAACCTTCAAAAAATTCCCCAAAACTGATGAGGAGGAGAAAAGACTGGAGAAGAATGGTAATTTTTATGATTTGAGCCAGATTAAGATTATCTGGAGGGATGTTCTTTCATGTATCTGTGAGAATTTTATCCTTGATGGTAGGGCTAAGAGAGTCCACAAGTTTCATTTTGTGTTCCTAAATCATTTTAGGTATAAAGATAGAATTTCCTTTCCATTCTACCTTAAATACTCTTTGATACAAAGCCTCCAAGCACATAGGAAGAAGGATTCTCGTCCTATGCTTCATGAGGGCTTAATCCTTCTTATTGAAAAGTATTGTAAAAATAGGGCTATTAAAAGCTCTCCAACTTTGGAGAAAAAAAGGAAAGTGTTTGGTAATGAATCCTCTAAGAAAAAGGTTAAAAGCGAGGAAGGCACTAGTGATAATAAGAGCACTAAAAAGGGTCATAAGCAGGAGACTAAAAAGAAGAAATGTTGAGGAAGTGACGGATTCTGAGAATTCTGTCGAGGAGGACAATAAGACAGAAATGGGAGACCTTAGCTCAAACCTGGAAGACTACTCTGGAAGTAAGGGCATGTCTACTAGTAAGGACCAAGTGGAGGAGAGCAAAGATAGAAAAATTGAATCAAATGCTAGGTGTGAAGCTTTAAAGGATGATGATAGGAAAGATCAAGTTCTCTCTTCTCCTCCTAATAGTAAATCCAGCAAGGAGAAAATAGACATTGATACAGGAAAAAACAATTAGGGTAATGTCCTTGTTATGAAAGAGCAAAGCTCGAGTAAGGAGAAGGCAGAGGAGTTTAAGGAGAAGAAGGATGCTAACACTGACATCCAGGTTAATAACACTACCATTGACGCTGTGATTAGAATTGAGAAGATACCAGGGATGAGACCCACCATGCGAAACTCTCCTTTCTTCATATTTCCAAACTTAAAGCGGAAGCCTCTCTACAAGTGGATTCGTGGCTATACAATGAAATCATGGTGCTCAAAAAAAATGTTGGAGTCATCCAGGTAGAGCTGGACTATGAACATGTTATGAGAGCCCACCTGGAGAAACTCATCGGTAACATACTTGATAAACTTAAGGATTACGAGCTAGAACTCCATTAACTTATTAAGGAAAGCAGGTAGAGAATGAAGCAGGTCACTTCTAGTTTGTGCGCTGTAGCAACCAATTTAGGCAAGAAAAACAATGAGGAGATCATGTCTCCAGACATTGTTGTGGTGAGGGGTCCAAGAGGCCCTAGCAAGAGAACGAGGCAAAGTATGAGAAAAAAGATTGTTGATGCTCTTGAGGTTCCTATTTTTGCCACAATTGATATTATCGAGGTTCCTACTGAAGTTGGTAAGGAGGTGGAGAAGAGCATCAAGGAACTGGTGTAGGTGCTGGTTGTGGTTGTTGGTGTGCTAGTTTCTGATCCAGGTGTTGTTGTTGGTTCTATTTTTTATTTTTTCTAGCTTTTTGTTTAAATGTAAAACCTAGGGGTGTTTGGTTAAAACTTGCTGTTTCAAGTCCTTATAAAACTTGAATTTTTGTGTTTTTGCTTTAATCTAGATTTCAGGTCCTTGTAAAACTTGGTTGGTTCTTAATGTTGATCTTAATCTAAAACATAAAATCATATTTAATACAAATATGCTAATTTGAAAAAAAAGTATATTTTCATCATATCACTTCATAAAATCCCTAGAACTATCAACATGACATAACATAAAATTAAATTCAATACAAATATGCTAATTTGAGAAAAAGTGTAATTTTCACCATATCACTGCATAAAATCCTAACGATTATCAACACAAATATTATAAGTTCAACACCACACAACCTAGGAAAAGTATATTGTTCGTGGAATTTAAAAAATTAGGATTTCTACAAACCTTGGTTTAGGCAAATCAAGGTTTTGCAAATCTTCATTCCGATTTTTGGTATTTTACTCAAACCATTTGTTTCACTCGGAAGATGCGTGTGAAGACACATTTTCATTTGTAAGCTTGGAGTTCAAAGTAAATTTCAAAAAGCAGTCCAATCTATTGTTTTTACACTTCTTAAAAAACATAACCAAGTCTTGATTTTCAATTCCTACTTGCTAGTAAGAAGTTGGAAAACCTAATTTTGAAGCAAAATTGGAAGTCTAGTATGCTAATTCCATTTTGCCAATTTTGAAACAAACAAAAAAAATTTGACGCAAAATTGGAAGTCTAGTATGTTAATTCCATTTTGGCAATTTTGAAACAAAATCACAAAGTTAAATCCTATAACAATATCACAATTTTAAAACAAGCAATTTTTTTTTCAAATCTAGATTTTGAAAAAGCCAATTCCTATCATCTTCCATAACCAAACAGACCCTAAACTCCTTACTATGTAGGAAAAGTTATTTTAGGTCATGTTAAAGTAGCCCTCAATCCAGTGACTATATATTAGAGAGCATACATTAGGGTTTAAGCCGAAAAGCACAGCCATGGATCCCTCTACTATGAGCTCGCCCGAGTTTCAGCAATTCTTGGAGGTATTTTTCGACCTTGACATTTTTCCTGAAGTAAAGCCTGGTTACTGAGTTACGTGTTGCATAGTAGGTTAAGATACGAATGTATCAGGGTATAAAACAAATCCAGGGTTTCGAGTTGAAAGAAATTAGTCAATATATTTATTTATAAGTGAGCTCCAGGTCGGGCAAGGTTGAAGTTTAGTTATTCCCGAGGCTACGATTCTGAGTGGAATCAAGGTTGGCAGTGATTAAAAAGAGAGAGGGCTTGATAAGATGTTCCAAAGAGAAGCATTGTCTCTTAGGGATGGTGCTACTTTGGCTGGTGTCTCACAAGAGAGATTGCATTACACTTGATATGAGCCATCCTTGCAAAATTTCCGCTCTGCTTATTTATTGAAACAACTTTCTTTGTTTTTGGCTCAATTAGTTTCTTCTTCTTTTTCAAGTGGTTGTTATATTTTTGGCGCAGTGGTTAAAGTTGGGCTCTGTTATCTTAATCCCCTATTGTTCCATTGACTTAAAAGAATTACGTAACAGTTCTGTTATTATCAACAGAGACATGTCTCTACTCATTTTTTTGTCAGCTAGGTAACAGTTTAATTGTGAGAACACTGTTTAAAAATATCTGAGATCTTCGAAAGTCTTTGTGGCATTAACTTAATTTAATAGGTCAATCCTTATGCCCTCTAAAATCACACTGACAGTGAATTCTATGATAAAAAATAGGAGAACTTCATCTTACAGTCATCTGTGAGTTAGACTATGTCTTCAGCTCTGTGTTTTGGAAGATGTTAATTACTTATCTGTCAGAAAAAAGGAGGAAAGGAAATAACTTAACTAGTGGAATTGTGATCAGGTATAGCTACGTTGTTAGGATATGTCAGTATAACTTTTTTTTTTTGAGGTTAGAGATCTTAAGGCAATGTCTGTCTATAAAAATAAATTATAAATGTGTGGTCTAAATAGAACTAAGTTTAGAATAATGTATACCATGTATGGCTCGACGTAACCACCATTAATCTTACTACTGGCGAAGTTTGAAATACAATATATTAATTACCAATTTGTCAAACTTGCACGTTATGATAGAGTAGGAACTTGTAATTAGCATCATATAGGTCATCATTACAACCAACATTATTCTCAACATTCATGTTAGCAACATTTATGTTAGATGATGCAGGTAGGCACGGAGAAATGCTTGTATCCCTTATAATTGAAACTAAAAGTATTTTGGCTACTTGCCTTCTCAAAAAATGAAGGTTGTGAAATAGAAGAAAGATACATGTTAGTTCACACAAGGTCTACATTTCTCAGCTTCATTGCCCCTTGCTTATTCACATAGAGTGAATAAGAAGGCACAAGATGGGATGCACATAAAATAGTTCCTTTTTTACTTGATGTCAAGATGCATTTCATTGAGTGGAAGGAGTTTGTCCCTTGATTTCATTTAGATGAAAGAGAACTAGTAACCTATTGAAGCACATCGAGCTCTCATTAGAGTTGTTAAATTCATATATTGTAAATCAAACTTCAAAATTGATTAAGGAATTTTTTTAAAACAAAATAATATTTTGTTAGTGTAGCAAATGTCAGTGAACTTACATGGGATAAAAAAATGATTGCCAATGTCTGGAGGTGGTGATTTATGACCATTAAGGTGCCACCCAGCGTGAGTATCCTTCCTACACTGGCCATGGAGAGTGGAATCATTTTGACCAGTGTAGGTTGCAAAATCAACAAACTTTGTAATTGCATCCTACATATCAAGTCAACAAAGAGTTTTTTAAGAATTTTGCTGACATTTTCTTTACATTCTGTTAGCAGCTTGTTGGCATAGTAGGGATATTTGTGTTGTAATTGTTGAGTGTCAATGCAAGGGAAGAATATTGTGTGAGGTAGCACCTTGTTGGCATGGTAGGGGTATTTGTTTCGTAATTTTTTGAGAGTCGAAAGGCAAGAATATTCAGTGAGGCAGTCATTTTGTGTCCCTACTTAAAATAAATTGATTGTACCTCTTAAATGAAAGATTTTCAAGATCTTTCTCTTTTTTGTTAATATTGGGATTAATCTAGTCAGTCATTGAGTCGATGCTATCACAAGGCTTTTCCAACCATGGCTTATCCATGTTTGGAAACTAGATCATGCTCATGACAAATTAATGAAATTAAGAAGATATTCCATGTGGTCCCATTAAGTCTCCATTTAGGATAATTGGTTGTATATTTCCTGTCCCAAGTTGTTTCAAGATGGTTGCATTAAATTGCAAAATTAAAAAATATTTGCAAAATAAAATGAAATAAAATCAAAATCAAAGAACATTGCTTTCTTAACTTCAAAAAGAACAAATTACTAAAGAACATAAAAATAAAAAATTGTATCATTTTAATTATCTTCAAGAGCTTTAATCTTGCAAATGATCTAAGAATGGCTTGCAACATGTGGTAGTTTGTGATAGCATTTAGATCTCTTTGGCCTCAATAAAGACTGGTTTGAACAATCTATTTTGTTACTGAATTTTTGTAGAAGAGGTTTAGGGAGCAGACAACACAAGGTGTTCAAAATAACATTGAGAACTATGTCTTAACTGAGAGACAGACTATTTTGCAATATTTTTTTGTTTGGTGTGGGTTGGACTATGTTTTAAGGACCAACTTCCCAAATGCATTGCGTAAAGATGTTTAGGAATTATTTGTGCATTTTGTACTAGGCCTTTGTAATTCACGATTTTTAAGAACATTGCAGTCACATTGATTAATGCTGTATTTCTTTTATCCTTTAATTCTTAGGAAACAATGGAAACCCGTATTTGCTTCCATGTAACGCTAACGGGAGAAATAATGTTTCTATATGCTTGACCTCTTTTTGACAATAGGGTGCCGTAGCTCTTCTTATATCTTGGGCTTGTGTATAATTTTAGAGCTTCATTATCTTTTCTCCTCATATCTTACTATTACCGACACAATGATTCACCAAAAATGAAGGACAAGATTTTTGCATAGAGGCATCTCACAATGGTTAAGTGAACAATCTCTCTAGCATCATATATCAATGCTCTCTCGAATGGTCCCTTTGCTCTAGTTAATGTTAGTGAGTTCTTCTTCATTTTTACCCAAAATGAGTGGCTCTTTATTACAACATTAAGGATGTTACTATTGGGCGGAGAAGCTTTTGGTCTTTGTGAGTCCCCTACTCCTCTCAAAGGGTGTACTGTTTTATTGAAAGCTTTTGCAGTTACTATCTCTTGCACTTTAATATATTTTGCTATTATATTAGATGGCAAAGGTACACCATTCTTTCTTGGACATCCTTTGATTGTTAATTTACAAATGACACACTAGCTTTAAGCTTGAATGTCTGAACTTGTATATTGTTGATCACACATATTGCTTTCGAAACATATTTCCCGTTTCCCAGAATTTATTATTACCATTTCCACATGCATTTACAGAGATGAACTTGGGTCCAATTTAGGAGTAGGGTGGGATGATGGATCTAGAATTGGACCATCATAATAATCTCAATGTGCAATTAGCCTACATTAACAAGAAAGTGCAAGTATCAAACAATTAATTTGCTTTGAAATCGAATTAAATGAAATTTGAAATTATGTTCTAGACTACGACCCTAAATTCCATGATTCAGAATTACAAGTTTCAGATTTTACTCTAGTTTCATCTTATAGTTCAGTTAGACTAATAATTTTTAGAATGTTCCATATTTCTGCTTTGCTGAAGTAAGTTATAAAATTGAATTAGTCTGATGTTAGCTTAGACTTTGAGTTTAAGGTTCATGATTTCCCCTAAATTTAATGTAGTATTAATCTTGATCTAGGTTTTTTGATTTTATTTTAAATCTCTTAGTTTTCAGTTTTATTGATATCCTTGGAAAATCAATCAATCAGGGCATTTGTTAATTTTAAATATATATAAAAAATGGATAAGCACATGTCACGTGTGGAAGCTATTTTCGGAACATTGAACTGCAAATTGCAAAACCCTGGTTTGACCTTGCTGTGTTGGCCAAGCAGCATAGAGTATGCATCCTTCAAGCAGAAAATATTATGCATTAACTCTATGTTATTATTTATGCATGTATTTATTTATTTAGGCATTGTGATGTCCCTTTGTGTTTGTTTTCACTTGACTTCTCTTTATAAATTTTTTGTTTTGTTATTATTATGTTATTTTGTGTTGAGCCTTTTGTTTCTTTCATTTTTTACATCGGGTGAAGAATGTTTTGAACTAGCAAACCCAAAATCAACCAAGAACCCAAATTTTTTAACCAAACAAGAGAACCATATCCCTAAATTTAAAATTTTTATCAGCCAGATCAGTGAACCAGTTCATTAAACCTTAATAAAAACAGACAATTTCCTTTAAAACAAGTGAAATTCATGGACAAAAGAAATGAATTGAAGAAGTAATCTCCGTTTAGGGTTTTTTTGAAGCAATTGTGAAGTCAATGAAAATTCTGATGACACTTGGATTAGTGACAGAACCATTAAATAATTGTATTTGTGAATGCTGAGTACTACATTAGTCTATAGAAAAATCCTAAGTTACTAATTCAGATGTGGATTCTGGAAGCGGTTACTGGGATGTGGGGATTTTTTATTTTTTGGATGCGGATGCGGGAGGAAATGTATTTATCTATCTATCTATATAATATGCAAAGAAATGCAAGAAATATACAATAACAAATCATTTGATAGTATGGCTATGATACTTAACCCTTTATCAAAATTGGAGATATTTCAAAATTCATATGATATATCAATATGTGCTTGTCCAACATTAGAGTTTAGTCTTAGACAATAAATTCAAGTAGGTCAAGTTCTAGATTCCAACAAAATAAAAACCTAGTTAATGATTGAAGATTCAATCAACTTGCATCATAGTCTGAATCATAGGGATTCATAAGAAAATCCATATTTTCATCATCATCTCCGATTGCTAAAAGATCATTTGAACCAAACATGGTTCCACTTATGCTAGATGCACCACGTGCCACACTATCATCATCATTATCTCCAATTGTAATAAGATCTTGAAGTGTTGCATCCAAATCCGCACATTGAGGGGCTACATCCCAAAGCTTTGTTGCCCCTTCCTTGTAATGATCATTCTTACTTGACAAAAGACACAAGTTGGTGTGGACAAAGACCAAGTCATCTTCTTTCTTGTAGCCCAACCGGTTGTGCTTCACTGAATGGATAAAGGAGTATGTACTCCAATTCCTTTTAGCATCATAAGAACTAGCAACCTAGATAGTTGTCACAAAACATACAAATGAGAAACAAATTTATTTTTAAGAATGTGTGAAATGCGAAATTCTAGAATGCAAGTGTAAACATAAAAGTTTAAAACAAAACAAAGCAAAAAACTTGACAAAAGACGCAAGTTGGTGTGGACAAAGACCAAGTCCTCTGCTTTCTTGTAGCCCAATTGGTTGTGCTTCACTGAATGGATAAAGGAGTATGTACTCCATTTCCTTTTAGCATCATAAGAACTAGCAACCTAGATAGTTGTCACAAAACATACAAATGAGGAATAGATTTATTTTTAAGAATGTGTGAAATGCAAAATTCTAGAATGCAAGTGTAAACATAAAAGTTTAACACAAAACAAAACAAAAAACTTACTTTGTGATAGGACCTTGATTGCAAGAGGTTGAAGATGCTTGAGAGGTTGACCATACATGTACCACCATGTGATAGTTCCCTTTCTATTTTGGTCCTTTAGTGCAAATGGAGAATGTGTGTAACACGAAATTCTAGAATACAAGTGTAAACATAAAAGTTTAAAACAAAACAAAACAAAAATCTTACTTGTGATAGGACCTTGATTGCAAGAGGTTGGAGATGCTTGAGAGGTTGACCATACATTTACCACCATGTGATAGTTCCCATTCTATTTTGGTCCTTTAGTGCAAATGGAGAATGCTTTAACCCCGAAGCAAACAGCCCAAATTCTTCCCTCACTTTTTCATGCATTTCTTCTTGTGGGAAGAGTCTTGTAAGAGCTTTGTGGCACCCCTCAACAACCTCCTCATCTGCAAATGGTGTAACTCTACTCAGTATACCAACTACCTCCTCACTATAGTATCTAGGAGATAAGGCATATTCAAGGAGGTGCAATGGGGTAGTCATCTTATTTAAGCGATGGTGGATAATTGCTTGCACTTGTTCGCATAAGGTTTCGCTTTGTGTGGGGTCACTCTCATGTGCTTGTATAGAACATTTTACCTTCTCAACCATGGTGCCCATGCCATCATACACATCGTCCAAGCAAGGTGTATCTGTATCAACAAAATAGAGCATAGTGAAATCCAATACCTATGCCGCATGAGCCCACCAACTCTTACTCAAGATCAAATCCGTGATCCTTTGTGCTCTTTCTGAATCTGAGGTCTTCCATGTGCCCCATTTATTACCGATGACCATTTGGCCCAATGCATCTTTTACCTTGAGGAGTCGTCTCATAACAATTGTATGAGATGCAAAACGAGTCTCAACAACCTAAGCAAATTAACAATATGCGAATTGACAGTAAAATTATAAATTTTAATTTTTAACTAAATTTAAAATCTATTACTATTAGTAATTAAAAAAAATCAATTTATCCTCAGCAACTCCAATTTGGAGTATGTTCTAAAAATGGATTGTGACATGTGATGGTTTGTCACAAACATTTGTATCTCCTCCCCCTTTTGGTATATTTTCTTCATCAAATCTATTTGAGTGCCAATCCTTTGCATGATCAAAGTGAACAATGCACAGTGCATGGGGTCCAAAAAATATGCTCATACTGACTCTCAACCTAAAGCATCTGCACTGCTGCAATTTTTGGCATTGTCTGTGACCACTTGTACCACATTCTCGCTACCCACTATCTTGATGGCCTTGATGAGAATTATAGAAATGAATTTAGAATCCTTCACTTGCCCCTCACAATCAACAACCTTCAAAAACATTGCCCCTTTGAGGAAAATTGCAATCACATTAATTAGTGGTTGATTTCTTGTATCCTTCCAACCATGTGACACAATAGTTAGACTTGAAGTTTTCCAAGATTTTTGATTGGTTGAAGGTCTTTCTCTACATGTGTCTTCTCTTGTTGCAGTAGAGTCATACGCACCTTTCCATAACCCATGCTTGTGTACTCAGTTGGTGATTCTTTGATTGCTACCACGGTTTCCTTCTAGTATGGTGATCTCACCAAGTTGAAAGGAAGCCCATTCGTGTAGAGGAAATGCGCAATAGCTTCATCAACACAGTCTTTTGCGTCCATTTTAAATGCAGCATGCAATGGGCCTCTTTTGCGGGTTGAAATTCCCACTTCTTCCTCATCCTCTCGTGGCATAGGTACTTGCAAGAATGGGTGTTGGGAGGATGCAATTGTTCCAGTGGGTGCATGCATCTTGCTCTTTGAGGATGGAACTTGATAGTAGCTTTTTTTTTGATCTATTGATCAATGCAATGACAACTTCTTGTTCTCATACAAATGAAAGTATTTTTGCACTAGTCATCCGAATACCATTTTTGCCGTTGCACATTCCAAATCCTTTGCTACAGAGCCCATAAAATGAATTGTCACTCGAGAATATGAGCTATTGAAAGGTTTTCCTTTATTACTTTGATAATAATTGCACTTCCAATAGTATGAGCCACCTCCTGCAACTTGTGATATCTGTGTTGTATGTCTCCACAAAGGAGAACCTATATCAGTTTTGAAATTATAAGTCCCTTCACCTCCTTGGCCCCCTAATGAACTTTGACTAGCACTATCACCGATATCCATTCTTGCCTAGTTTTTTGCAACCTATTCTATAAGAAAATAAATAAATTTTAATTAGGTCCCAACAACTATGAACATCATGCATTTAAGAAAAAGAAGTGAGAAAAAACTACTAAAATAGATACCCAAACTTGCTTCTACATATCTTTCAAAAAAAAATTGAAAAATTTCTTCAAGAACTTGAAAAAATTCATCAAAATACTTAACAATGGGATTAATCACTTAACTTGAATGATTTAAACTCCCTTGAGAAAGCTATCTCTCTTCGAAAATGTTGAACTTGGCTTCACAATGGCAATGCAAACTAGAGACCAAATTAGAAGTGGCTGTAGGTGCAAACGAAGTTCCAAAATGAGTTGTGAATGCTTCAACATTCACGTTTAGGGTCATTTTAGGGTTTCATAGCAAAAAAAAACCTTAAAAAAAAAAATCAAAACATGTGTATAATGGGGGCAAGTTCAATTGTTTTTATAGTTTTAAATTTTTTTTTTGGGCCATTGGGTTGGTGGAGGCTCCTAGATGCATCTGGAAGCCTTGTGGAAGCTTGCTGGAAGCCAGCCACAAGCTCCTAGATGCGTTTGGTAGCCAAAAGCAACTCTAGCTTCCAAACGCATCTGGGGAGCCTACCGAAGCTTTTGGCTTCCAAACACATCTAGGAGCCTGCAACTGGCTTCCGGCCAGCTTTCGTAGGGCTTTCGGATGCATACGAAATCCCTTCGTTTCGGCTTCCGCACCCATGGGCAGGTAGCATGAATCGGTAACTTAGGAAAATTCCAATGCAAATCTAATTTTAGGGCATTTTTTATGGCAACCTATGAAATAAGCTACAAATACTTGACAATAATAAACCATTTTGAGGGAGCAATCCTTGAAATTTCCAGTAAGAAACAAATTGCACTATGATGACAATAAAAGAACCACAGCCTCTGATGTATAGTGTACTTATCCAATGGATACCTCTTAGGCTAACCCAACCACTTATATAATACTATATAAATGATTATATTAGGTAATTGACAATTGTTCTAGCTACACCTATACAACTGCAGTTGGTGAAAATGGGCATAGCAGTTTATTCAAGAAATTATTTTTTGATCTATGTGCTTGTCAAAGGATGCAAGTTTTGAATAACTCCATTTTGACAAGGAGCATCTTTTGTGCATAAAGCTAGCTAGCTCATCTCATTACAAGAAACATATTGCAAACACTAAATATAGACATTTAATATTGACAAGAAAACAAATTGGACAAATGAATTTTATACAATAGAACCAAAATTTAGAGTATTGGTTTTTAATCTGGAAAAATAGAGGGCTTAGTAGTTTATTCAAGAAATTCTTTTTTGATCTATGCTTGTCAAAGGATGCAACTTTGGAAGAACTCCATTTTGACAACAAGGAGGACCTTTTGTACACAAAAAGTAAGCCACTTTGTCTCAGTACAGGAATTATCTTGTAAATGCTAAATAAAGACATCAAATATTGACAAGAAAACAAATTGTACAAAATAATTTTGTAAAATAGAACCATCATTTAGAATCTAGATATCCAGATGGTTGTAAAACGACCTTTATAATCTAGGAAAGCTCTTATACTATGCTCCTGAATTTGTTAAGCTCTCTCTCTCAAAAAAAAAAAAAATGAAATACAAAAAATGACTCTTTCTTTTAAGGATGGAATCTCTTCATCCTGAAATTCATTATAAACTCCCTTTCTACACTCTTTTACCCATTTTTCCTCACTCAATTCTTTTTGAGGTTCCCCAGCAAAAGGGGAAATGGCCCACAACATACTTTCTTATTTATAGAGTATTTATATTTGCAAATGCACCAAATGGATCCAGTGTGCCAAAGAAAGGGTAAAGCGCAAATTTGAAGGTCGGATTCTGGATGCAATTGAGGGCAATCAGTTCCTTGAACACAGGCATCTGTCAAAAATCTTTATTTTGTATTTTGGTGATTCTAATAAGGATAGTCATAAGCGTAAGTTGAATTTCACTTCCAATTTGATGTATATTATCTGTTACATGTGGACACATTACCCTTCCCTCTCTGTTCCCATCTCATGATCTCCTGTATACACCAGGATGGCACAACCTGTCAATAGGAGAGCTGGAAACAGTATTTGACATCACTGGGACATCAGGATTCAGGAGACAGTAAGATAATTCCTTGTCTGTCTTAATTATATAACAAAATTTCTACTGTACAGAGGGAACTATTTTTTTTATTTTGGTGATCCGAATAAGGATAGGCATAGTCATAATTCGAATTTCACTTCCAATTTGATGTATGTTATCTGTTACATGGGGACAAACTTCCCTTCCCTCTCTGCCCCTGTCACAATCTCCTGTATACAACAGGATGGCACGACCTGTCAACAAGAAAGCTGGAGATAGTATTTGCAATGGCCTATATAATTGGGACATCAGGAGACAGTAAGATACCTCCTCTCGGTCTTAGTTATGCAACAAAATTTCTACTGTACAAAGGGAAATTGTATGACTACTGGGACAGCATCCGCCCAAGTGTAACATCTCTATGATGTCTGGAGAAAGATGTGACCTGGTCACAATTTATCGTGCAAAGACCAAATGTATGATTACATAGAATTTTTGAAATGTTTTAACAGTGTAATACTTTGGAATTCCTACATACAGCTACAAAATGAGAGTGTGAAACTGTTGGGTGATTGTAACATGTGTTGAAAAAAAAAATTACAACAGCAGACACGTCCTACTTGCTTTGTCAGTAGGAAGTTGTGCGACTGGATGCAAGAATTGAAACAATATTTGCAGTTCTTAAACGATTGCATTCAACTATGACATGGAAACATTCTTCTGTTGAATGGCAGCATACTGTTGCTACTCTTTTTGTGAATGGGCAATTTTGTGATTGAATACAGTTGCAAAAGAGCAGACAATTATAAAATCAGTTTATCAGGTCTAGAATGAGCAATACATGGTTGGATACAGTTGTGATAAGTAAATGTTAGTCATTACTTGTTGGATTTCTGTTTATATTTTTTGTATCCTTTGGGTGCTTTTTCAGAGTGAAAACATTGAACAATTAAATTACACATTTTTATTGTTGCTTTACTTTTTGGTGTCTTCTGCCATCCTCAAAAAGTGTGCTACCTTTACCTACTGTCCCCACCCCTGAGAAGCTGGTGAATATTCTAATCTCCATTTGTTGCTAGAAATATTTGTAATGAGTTCCAATTCTACTACTAGGCACGAGTACTAGATTTACTTTCATGCATTACAGTGGTGATGCTTGTGGAAATAGTCAAGTGCTGCAATTGTTTTTTCGGTCTATTTTAGACTTCTGATCACAGCATGTAGCTTTTCTGACCTTATTGTGTGGTGGTTGATCAATTATAGGCAGTCTATTCCTATATATTTCATAACTAATATAATAGACCATATACTAAGTGACATGATTTGCATTTCTACAGCTGTTCTGGGCCTATTTTTGTTGGGCCTTTAGATAGATTCCACGCGGTATATGTTATCAAGAAGAGCTCTTTCAAGCTGTATTCATCAGTAATTTTTTATGTTGAAAATCTGAAGTTTGCAATTTTTAAGTTTAAAAAAATCTTCTATTACCGTCTTTAATGAGTGTTTTCTGCTGATAATCGGTACTTGGGGAAAATCTTTAAGCATTTTATAATTGGTATTAATCAATATGTTGCCTCTGTTTTTGTGTCAACCACCTTCTGTCCATGTTGATGATATCTTTAGTGTCCTTTGCAGATTTGAGTTCTATTTATTTGATATGTACATTGCGTGCCATTTACTTTGGGACAGTGTTTAAGTCAATGTTTGAATGCATGTATATCCTTTTGAAAGTGGTTATGATGCATTGTATGTTGGAACATGCAGCAAGAGAAGCAGAAAGCAATGATGAATGAACTTGTAGGAAAGCTTTCAGATGTCTGCTGGGATAAATGCATTACAGGTGCTCCTGGAAGTAAGTTTAGCTCAGGTGAGAATGCATGTCTTGTCAATTGTGCTCAACGCTTTATGGACATGAGTGCCCAAATTATGCGGTGGGTTCAGAGCATGGGATGATTAATGAGTGTTTGGAAATATTATTTCTGGACCAGTGTGCTTGGGCTTAAAATATGTTGACCTTTGCTTGAGTGATATCATGATTGACTGAACACATTATAGAAGAATCCATCTGATTGATTGAACACATTAGAGAAGAAACCATCTGATTTGAAACTTTTATTAGATTACAATGTTAACTTAGAGACGAGCATACTTGTATGTTCTCTTGTATAGTTTTAGCTCTATTCTCAGAGGAATGTTAATGCTTTGCTTTTTAGTAATGAATACGATCCATTTAAATTTAGTGCAATGACTCTCAGTTGAGCGACAGCTTTTCATGTTACGTGTGTCCTTTAATGATAGACCTTTGCATCTTTCTCTATAGTGTAAGATTCAAGGTACACAGTTGACATTCATGGTTGATTGCACGATTCAGGGAAGAGGTCAAATCATGCAACATTTGTATGTGCAATCTCCCCTCTTGGGATTTCTATAATTCTGCCCTAGAATCATAGTTTTGGAAAGGATGGCTGCACAACTGTTTGTTGATTCCTAATTTCAGTTCTCAGTCCCTGATGATATATATGCAACTCTGCAAGATTATTTTTTCTGGCTGTTTTTCCTTATCAGTTATGTTTAGGAATCAATAAATCTCCTCCTATTGTCTTTTCCCCATTCATACTTTAACAATCAATCACAGACACTGCACAACTGCTGTTACATAGGTTTTGTGCTACACCTTTCTTTTATTATCCACATTGTAAATATAATTGCAATACTCATTGCATGAGATGAACAGGCAGAACATTTCAGAACTAACTTATTGCAGTACTCATTGCATGAGATGAACAGGCAGAACATTTCAGAACTAACTCATTCATCTCTAAGAATGACGATGTGGCATTACTAGGGCTGCATATTCAATAACAGATAGTTCACTCCCAGCAATTCACAAACACTGAAGACTTTTCATATGGGATCCCCAAGACAAATCATTGCTGTTGTATTGGAATTCGCTGGAGTCAAGCATAGAATTAACTCCTAATATTCCTTCAGATTTTTTAATAATTCGAACTCTCCCTAAATGTTCTTTCCACTGCTTGATTTTTGGGAGGCCATGATAGCAGAGTTAATGAGAAAATTTCTTATAGCTTCAAAATCTTTTGCTTAGCCCTTTCCATTGACTGAACCGCTTCATGTAAACACTTTTTCACTCGAGTCCTGTGATAACCCTACTGAGAATATCAATGCCAGTCAAGAGCAAATGAACACCCAACCACAACCTTCCGAGTTTCCTTCTTGTCAGGCTGGCAGCTACCCATACGTCCTCCTTCAGCAGTCAAATTCATGCTATGATGGACCAGCAACTAACTAGTACAAGGCAACAAGAGTATTGAGCACTGAAGTGAAAGAAGCTTGTGTCCAAAATAAGAAGTTAAATGATTGAGTAAAGAAACCCATGATCTCAATGAGCTGTGCCCTGAACAAGTCGGTCAAGAGCAAATGAACACTCAACCACAACCATCCGAGATTACTTCTTCTCAGACTGTCAGCTACCAATATGTCCTCCGTCAGCAGTAAAATTCATACTATGATGAACGAGCGACCAGTATAAGGCAACAAGAGTATTGAGCACTGAAGTGAAAGGAGCCTGCGTCCAAAATAATAAGTCTAATGGTTGAGTATAGAAAACCCTTGATCTCAATGAGCTGTGCCCTGAACAAGTCACGTCCACAAATTTCTGTCATGACCACTCTGTTTTCAGTTCCCATGCATTGCTGCTTGGTCCAGTGTTTTAGGGCCTCATGTCTACATGCCTCAAAATTCATAGCTTCACGAAATATCTATCTTCAAACTCTGATATGCAGCAGGCCCAGCCTTCGACAAGTTTGTCATAAAACTTTATATATTTCACCTTTGCCTCACATCAAAATTTCAATATCATGCTGAAGGGATGATATTGATTGACGGGTAGATTGAATAGCCCACTTATATGCCTTCAATTTTGAAGGGTTGCACCCTTAGATCATACCCAATGTTTATTTAATTAGTTTTATTAATTTATATTTTATTTCTTCATTCATTATTATTATATATTATTCTTTTTATAAACATCTTATTATATGCTATTAATGTATATCATCACATGAATGATGATTATATTATTTTTATGTACCAAATTCTTTTACATTATTGTTTTTGTTTTCATAAAATTTATTAAGTTCTATTTCGAAAAAGTATGATTGATTTGAGTGAAAATATTAGAGTAGGAATCATCTGTGACTTATAAATATTTATTTGAATAGACTGTTCTTTGCTTTAATTTTATTTGAAGACGGGCATCTTGTATATTGTCCTACCATATCTTCTTATGGAGGAATGTGAACCATTCAAATATACTACAACAGCCTTTAGTTGGCTTACAGCTTTTCATTTTTTACGCGTATGTGTTCTTTATGGTAAGTGCGTTTATCACTATAGTGCAAGATTCAAGAAACGCAGTTTTTCATGGTTGATTGTACGATTCAGGGAAGAGGAAGTCTAATTCTGCAGCCTTTGTATGGGGCTATAGTCAGGGAACGCAGTTACTAAAAGCGGCAGGTGAACTCTTGTTGGTAGGCAGTGGAGGACACTGTCTATAATGCTCAACTATTTTGGGGCAAAAACAATAGTTTTGCCAGACATTTGCAATTGACTGACTGATTGATTTATGGAAATTATAAATGAAGGAAATACAATGGCTTGGTTGAAATGGAAACAAAAGCATCTCATATGTTTTCATATAACTTATCTGGAAGAAAACACGGCTATATTACAAATGATATGGATGTATGGAAATTAAAAATGAGTGAAAGACAACGGCTCGGTGGAAAGGGAAACAATATCATCTCACAAGCTTTCATATTATTTGAAACTAAACAAAGGATATATTACATAACATCTGTTCCAGTAATTTATTTTCCACATTGTGACACATTCAGATAATATACAAGTGTGCAATCTAGATCAATAGTTTCTAGGCCTCAACATTGTCTTATATATATTTCAATCGATTGATTTAGGATCAAATTTAGGCTTTCTTACTCTGGGTTATTGATAGGCAGTGAAGAGCACTATGTATAATGCTAAATTATTCTGGTTTTATTATCCTTTGCCGGGTAATTTAGTGATATGTGACAGATTTGGAAATTATAAATGAAGGAGATACAACTGATGTTGGAGCATTGGAGGTCACAAGCAATCTTGAAAACTTTCATGTTAAATTTTTGAATTATTGGTGTAGGATGGGTTTCAGTAGAATATTTTGGAAATTTGAGGTC
The DNA here is from genome assembly GCA_028749045.1 of Cupressus sempervirens. Lineage (NCBI taxonomy): Eukaryota > Viridiplantae > Streptophyta > Pinopsida > Cupressales > Cupressaceae > Cupressus > Cupressus sempervirens. The sequence continues at coordinate 1,702,542 of JAPHAW010000012.1, forward strand.
ACAAGCAATCTTGCATTAAAAGAACTTTCACGTTGAAAAAAAAATTCATGTTAAATTTTTCAATTATTGTAGGATGGGTTTCAATAGAATATTTTGGAAATTTGAGATCACTTGTTGAATTTTTAAACAATTTCTGTAGGATGGGGTTCAATAAAATATTTTGGAGAATCATTATATCTTTTTGGCATTTCAGTCTGGTCTTTCCTTTTAATTGACTCGAAAACTAGTGAATTTTGGAAAAATAAAAATAATTAATGACTTTTTAATTTCTTGAAGATATAACCTGGTTCTTGTTTTTATTCACTTCTCAAGTATTGGATTTCTATTTTTGGATATATTCTTTTTAGAATTTTAAGCATTTTCATAAAAAGAATTCCAAAGACAATTGAAGTGAATTCAAATGGTAGATAAGTGGCCTTTTATGATGTCAAGAGGTAGCAATTGATGAAAATAGAGTTTAGAGAAAGAACTTGCAAGTTGTTCAAGAGGACTCTGTAAGAAAAAGTGCTGACAATTAATTTGTCAAGAGAAAAATAAGAGGTAGCAATTTACGAAAATAGAGTTTGAGAAAGAACTTGCAAGTTGTTCAAGAGGACTGCGTAAAGAAAAAGTGGTAAGTAGGTTGTCAAGAGAAAAATAAGATGGGAAAGTGATAATGAGTAGATGCGTTGGAATCCTTTGGGTGAAGATAATAAGTAGGTTTACAAAGAGGAGTGCATGGAAGAAAGTGGAAGGCGAGAAAAGATTTGAAGGCATGATGTTCCAATAATTTTTAGTCCTTGCCTATATATAGGTAGGGTACTAATGTTTTTGTTTACCCACCCTTGCTAATTTGTGCAACCCAAAAAGAATACTAAGTTCTAAAGTTCAACAAACTTTATATTTTTAAATTAATTTATATTGATTTATTACCTTTCTCTAATTGGTCACATTTTTGGTGGGGTTTATTTTATTTTCCCACTTCAAAAAATACAATATTTTCTAACATGCATTAATGAATTCATTAATTACAACTCTATGTTTTCCATATTTGTGACAAGTTCATTATTAATTACAACTTTCATCTTTTGCATATTTGTCACAAGTTCATTAGATTTATAAAATAATTACAATTTTATCTTTTGCATATTTTTCACAAGTTCATTAGATTTCTAAAAAGGTCACGCTTTTATATTCCACAAAAATAATGTCTTAGCAAAATTAATATCACAATTTTTAGTTTTCAAAATAGTTGTTAAAAATGTTAATATACTTTAAATTATTTAAAAACTTAGTTTTATATAAATCAATAATTATTAAATTAAATTTTTTATTAAAATATATTATTGCTATTAAGAGTTGTATTTTTATATATATATAGACTTTAGTATATTAATTTAAAAATTAAAAAAAATTAATTTCTAAATTTAACTTATGTAATAAAATTCTAAAAAATTTAAATTTCTTGGTTAAAAATCTATTAATTCAAATCTCGTGATTTTACAATGCATTACATTAAGCTGTATATTTTCAGACAATGGCTAGTTGCCACATTATTCTATAAAACTAAAATTTAAAATATTAACTAAAAATCTAAATTAAATCTCCTAAAATTTATAACTTCTTGTTTGTAAATTTCTTGAATTATGCCTTTAGTTGAAAACTTTAATATTATATGTAATTGTTCATGACATATTTTGTTAAATGAATGTGCAAACTAGAGTTACTATTGTTTTTCTTTCACTTTATTTTTTAGAGAACAATTGTTCTATTCCTAAAGTTATATGCTTGTATATTTTTTAATTTATTTGTGCAAACAAAAATCATTTTTTTCAATTGGCTAATGACTATTTTCCTAGGGAGAAAATTCAATTCTCCAACAAAAATACAAATATTTTCTAACATGCATTAATAAATTCATTAATTACAACTTTATCTTTTCCATATTTGTGAGTAGTTCATTATTAATTACAACTTCTTCTTTTTTCCACATTTGTCGCAAGTTCATTAGATTTTCAACAAAGTAATGTTTTTATCTTCCACAACAAAAATAATGTCTAATCAATATTAATCATCACAATTTTAGTTTTGAAAATAGTTTTTAAAAATGTTAATATATTTTAAAAATTAGTTTTATATAAATCAATAATCACTGTAACTTATTAAATTTTATTTTTTATTAAAATATACTATTGCAATTAAGAGTTGTATTAATAATAATAATAAAAAAATGATTAATTTCTAAATTTAACTTATGTAATAAAATTTTAAAATTTTCTTGGTTAAAAATCTATTAATTCGAATTTCATGCATTACATTAAGTTCTATATTTTTAGACAAAGGCTAGTCGCCACATTATTCTATAAAGCTAAAATTTAAAATGTTAATTAAAAATCTAAATTAAATTTGTTAAAATTTATAACTTCTCTTTTCAAAAACATTGTATGTCTTTAAATATTGTATGTCTTTGACTATTACATCCATATGGTCTAAAGATTAAATGATTTTTTAATCTATTATTAAAATATGAATCATTAATTGCAAAGGTAGGGACTCAAGCTCTTTCAAGAGCTCTTGTTATTTTTGGATTTACTAAGAGAGTGGATTTTCTATTGAAGATAATAAATTGGATTATATATTGTGTGTGCTAAGTGTTTGAAGAAATGTCGAAGAGAAAAAAACATACATGAAGTTTTAGTAGGATGGATTTTGGAAATTTTTGCACTCAAGGGATGGAAACAAAATTATGACCGTGATAAGGAAATTCAAGGTCGAGTACTAAGAGAGCTGAAAATAGAGGAGAAAAATATTCAAGAAATTTTAGAGGTGACTAGGAGTCCTTTGGAGGGCAATAAGTTTCTCGAATGCATATGAGAGTGAAGAAGATCTCCTAATTATTGTAGTGGTTGAGAAGGAAGGAAAAGGTTTGACAAATGGAGTGGAAGAAAAGGAAATTTTAGAAGTGGATGATGGTCCTTAGGATGTCAAGAAGGTAGAGTGTGCATAGTGTAGAAGATCAATCTTTTGACAATTGGATTGAAAAATATAGTCGTTGTGCAAGACAATATCTATTTTTCCGGTTCCTTTGATGGGGTTAATTTTCATGTGAAAAGTAGTATAAGATTATTGTGAGTGATTTTTGAAATGTTAACAAGGATTATTTGTTTGATTGAAATGATGAACATGGAGGAAAAGAAGTGTAAGGATTAGGGAATAAGAAGCCATATAATGGTGAGAAAAGTGACCATATTGATGAGGTTGATGGTATCAATTTGAATGTAGGTGACAAATATTATGATATAGAGAATCATGGTATAGTAAGGTGCATTTTATTAGAGGAAGAAAGAGAGGAAGGGAGAAAAATGTAAGAAATAGAAAGGTGCAAAGTAAGTTAAATATGAAAGAACAAGTGGATGAGAAAGATGGTTGAAGAGGAAACACACTATTCTCAAAGGTTCACAAGTGTCCCAACTCATGGAACATTTCACTTACCCTCAGTGGAATTTTGAATAATTGGTGTAAGTAGGGCTGGAATGAAATATTTTAAAGATTTATAATATCTCATAGAGGAACTAATCTTTGACATTTCTATTTTGCCTTGATCTTTTAATTTGGGTGCCAAAATTGGAGGAGAAAATAATTAATGACTTAAATTTCCTAAAGAGTACAACTTGATTCTTGATACATGAGACTCTTTTTGATGTCTTTCAATGGTTCTAATTATAGGCATTGAAATAAGAGCTGGGAAAGATTGTTGGTCTTGTGATGGATTGTGAGTTGCAGTTAAAAGTGGTGGAACATTTGGTTGTAAATTATGCAACACAATAATTGGACAAGGATGGATCAATCAGTAAGTTAAGGCAATGATCATTAAGTAGGAAATCAATTAAGAATTACAATTGGTTTGTAAGAGGAACAATTGCTAGTTAGATATTTCAGTGGTTATCACGATGTAATGTGAATCAAGTGGAGTGTGTTAATATATAGCCCACCAATATAATAGAGGGTGGGGGGCGGGGGGGAGGGAGCGTGGTGTGAATCAGTTATCCAACTATCATTACAATTATTAACCATATGAGCAATATGATCATAAACCACAACAAAATACTTGTGCATAATAACACCAGATATGTTCGCTACTTCTGCTAGTCTTCATTGAAATACTGTTATGTTGACATCAATGACAAACATCATCATGAATGCAATATGTTAGTACTACCGCATGCTCTCCAATGCTTAGGATACTTCCCCAAAGGAATTAACATTCATGGTAACATAGTGGTCATAGGAAAGGATTCCACATGATGTATAATGACCATTGGTGATCATAACACACAACGATGACAAATTTTTAAGTGTCAGAAGGTGTTGCAAGATATATAGCTCATGTTCTTGAGTTACCAATGACAAATCATTGATTTGACAATTGATATAATTAATGTGGTGAGATTAGAAGGTATGATGAAATGTCTTAATTAGTTGAGGATGTGTTGAGGTGGAAGTTGTGTAGTTAAAACATGTGTGAAGAGAAGATTCCAAAAGAGGATAGATAAGGTCAAACATGTTTTGACTATTCTTGGAAATATCTCATGAAATCCCTATTGTTAATCAAGGCAGTACCATAAAATGTATTAGAAACATCGGGACATGTGAATTGCATATGGTGTTTGCATGACTAGTTTGCAATTTGAATGGATGACAACGATTAAACATAAAGACTATTTATTTGTATGACACTATTCCTATTCAAAGGAGAATGGAATGAGGTGATTTTGGTAGAACAATTTTGTGATTAGAGAGGTTGTGATCAAAGTTTGAAGCAGATATTGAGTAGTGAACAATATTAGAGGGGATATAACATATTTGAGTAATAGGCAAGCACTGCTACTACCAGATCATTGACTCTAATAGGTCATTTCTTGCAAATCCTTTAATGGTGTGTATTCTTAGGAGTTCCACATTTTCTAGTGAGGTACATCCTAGCAGATCTCTATTGTACTCCTAACAATTTTGCAAATAACTCTTAATAGGGTAAGCCCCTAGAAAGAGTTTTTGTAACTCCTAAAAAAGCAAACTATTTTATTGCTACAAAAAGCTTGCATGTGTCATTCTCATCATAGTTTTCTCCCTCTAGCTCAGGGTTATCACACATAGAAGTCATTGTGTTATGTGTGTTGCATGTGTGGTTGCTTGATGCTATTTATTTCTATTTCATTTCAATAGTTATATGATGTGTGTTTTGAAAATTACTTTTGAAGTTAGTAAGATCGGTGGTCGAATCAATAGTCTACTTGAAAGCACTAATTCAACCACCATCTCAGATTTGGTTATATCACATATGAATGTAGATCTATTATTGATAGTAGATCTAGTGGTGGTAGATTTGATGGTTATTGTTATACATGTAACAATTATGGTCACTATGATGAAGAATGAGGGTCTAAGGTGAATGCTTCTAGGTCACTAGTTCAACAAGTGAATACTTATCGAAGGGAGTGCTGGTTCAATGCTAGTTGTCCAATATGTAGAAACTATTGATATTTGACTATAAATTTCAATATGAGAACTCAAAGTGGAAATGTTGGACCTTGGAAGTGAACCAATATGACATATTTTTTTTGTCACAAGATTGACCATCTTGCAAGAGATTGCAAGTTCAATAACCAATATAACTAGTTAGGAGACAAGAAATGAAAGAAAGTAGTTGATGTTGATGTTAGAGTAATAAGGTATTTTATTATTAATTAAATCATTAAATCACTTGTTGTCTCTATTTTACTTAAGCTAAATATTAGCCATATGTTATTTCTTTTATTAATTATTGTAATGTAACCTAGGCTAGTTACCTTAGGGTTTTGATCTCCTTTTATACATATTGATCTCTCTTTGTAATTATGACATTCAATACACAATTGAATCCCCTTTTTCACATCAAGAATGTTTCCTCTTTCATGGATCTTCGAATTCAAACCTCCTTAGCTTTGCTTCTCTCTTTCTATGACAAGTTTTTGCATACAAATGACTTTGGGAGTTGTGGGTTGAACTTTCCTCAAATTCAACATGTTATTAGAGCTTCAAAATTTCATACCCCTATTCTCTTCATGAGAGGTTTTACCTTAGTTTTTAGATTTGTGTTTTAAGAGGATTTTTTATTGGATTTGTTATTTTTTTTTTGTTGGTATTGTTGTTTCTGGTCACTTTGAGCCCAAACAAACATCATCGTTTAGCTTAGAGAGCCCAAAAGCCCCCCACTTTCAAATTTGTCCATTTTGGACAAAAGTTGTAATTTGTCAAACTTTTTTTTTTTGCATCCAGGCCGTACGATATGAGCACAATTTTTGAGGTAATTTTTTTTTATCATTTTTTTGAAAACATTAGCGTAGGAGTTATTTTGTATTACAAAATTTACATGCCCTTGAAAAAATACGCATGCTTTTGTGAAAAAGGCATTGCGATTTTTAAAATTAAAAGAAATTCAAGAGGGAATGTTGGTTTTAAAAAGAGTAGAGAACATGTCCTTATCAGTTGTTTGTGCATGTTTTCAATTCTCGTAGTGATCCCTGTACAACCCTCATTGGGCCCCACCTAGCAACCACCCAACGCCTCTCCATTTTGCACATAGCTTGATGCCTTTGAAGTCTAATGTGGGCCCTCTAACACAACCCAAACTCTTTCAGAGTGCATGCAAGCCTCCTTTTCTCCATGTGGGCTAGTCCTTGCCTGGCGTAGGTCCATGTGACCGTCTTGCCTCTGTTAAGATCCCCTGCTCTACATGCCCCTAGCACAAGGTGCTTTGGGCCGTATACGACCTGTCCATGCAGCTCCATTATGGACTCAAATTTGGGCTTTCAATGCTTGCCACATGTTTTGGCAGTTTTCATTTCTCTGTAGGCAATTTTTTCACTTAGACTAGGTTTTTGACTTGTTTCATGGTTCTTGCAGGTGGTTTTGCTTCGTGGTTTCATCTTTTGAGACAAGGGTTTCTAGGCCTTTTTATGGGCAGTTTGCAAAATTTAAATGATTTTTTCACTTTTTTATTTTTATTTTAATAAATGCATATGAATGGTTTTTTTAAATATTTTGGGCCCCATACATATTTTTTGACACAATTTTTTTTTGGCTTTCTTTTCATGTTTTCGACAGATATTTTTTTCTTCAAACAAATGTGACATTTTTTTGCCTCGATGACCATTTGACCACAAATTTGGGCTTGTCATATACTGACTTCAGCACTGTATCAACATCCCTATTAGTCCTTCTATCTTTGTTTGGACCTACCTTCAATTTTTTTCTCATATCTCAAGCTTATAGTCTTTGTTTTTTGCAAACAAGTTATCATTGGAAAGTTGGTTTCAATCCCGTCATAGTGGTGTAGGTATTTTTCATCTTTGATGACTTTTGTCACTATCAAACTCAAGAGTTCTTTTTGCATTACGAGAGACACATTTGACCATTTGAGCTTCATTTCTAGTAAGATTTAATAATGTTGGAAAGCTTGTTCTGTGCTCTTTCCAGTGATGCTGGTTATTTTTCTAGATTCTTCTCTAGGTACATTCTATTTAGTTTTTTTGGCATTTTGCACTCTGGCGGATATCTCAGTTGTTTAAGGTCTAAGGATATTTTTTTTGCATAGGATGACTCGTATTGGGTTGTACCTTCTATTGTAACAATCTTATGTCTCTTTTGATTTTTGTCAACATCTTTTGTAGCGTTTTTTTCTTCAAACACACTGAATTAAAGTGCCACTCTATTGCATTTCAGAATCTTGCACATCTTTGTGTCTTGTTGTACTCACACTACATTATAAAGTTCCATGAGGGGGCCCATGTTGGCCATTTTTGCCATATTCCTTTATCAAGTGTGTGTTCCTTCCATGACATTAGCCTCATGATGTGTTGATGACACCTACCTTATAGGTGTTCATGCTTCTTTTCTATTCTCGACGTTCTTGATTCTTCATTTTACAAGAGTTTATGTATTCAGTTTTAGTGTACTTTTCTTACCTCTCAAAATTATAAAGGGGTTCTATTGGTTCTAATGCTTTCTTGGTTCAATAGAGTGAGCTATATATTTAGTATTTGTTCCTATGTACTAGGTAGATGCAATGGCTGGGTACTGATGCATTTCGGTGAGATGGATCATTTACCATACAAACACTCTTTCATTCCTATTCTCAAGGCCATAAGAATATCTTCCATCTTTGATTAATCATCTCTTCAAACTTAGTCTTCTCTACCTGATCAAGTTCTATTTTGGTGGAGGTTCTTCAGATAAGTAGTTACTTTTTGAGAGAGCTTTGCAAATTCTTCATGCTTTAGTAGTGTATTTGATGATCATCCTTTTGTTCCTATTTGCTTAGACATTCTCTATGTTGGAGGCTTTTGCAGTCCTTCACTAGTATTTCAACATTCTTTCCATCTTTTCTTGGAGTAGGGTTTTCCCATATTATTTTCTCCATTTCTCCACTTTATAGAGATTTCGATGTGATTGGGTACCTCATCAGACCTTGTTGTCGAGACCCAAATTTTCTTGCAGTAGTAGTCTCTAGTTTTTTAGCTACTCCTTATGTTTATCTTAAGAGAGGTTGCTAGAGTAATAAGGTATTTACTTATTAAGAAAATCATATTGATTGAATTATTAAGTTACTTATAATCTCCATTTTACTTGAGCTAAACAATTAACATATAATATTTAGTTCTTTTATTCATTATTATAATGTAACCTAAGTTATTTTTAGGGTTTTGATCCCCTTTTATAAGGATTTATCTTCTTTGTAATTATGACATTCAATGTATAATTCTAATTTCTCTTTTTCACATCAAGAATGTCTCATCCTTCATGAATATCTAAATTCAAACATCCATAGCTTTACTTTTCTCTTTCTATGATGGGTATTTGCATGCATGGGATTCTTGGAAGTTGTGGATTGAGCTTTCCTCAACTTCAATAATTGAGACACTTAGAAGTGAGATGAATAAGACATGGGTAAAGAAAGAAGACAACAAGAAAGAAGTCAAGACATATGAGAGCAAGTCACTATTCTCTAGGGTAGAGGGTTCATCATCACACTAAGTCTATGTTTGACTTAGGGGGAGCACATAAAAGAAAAGCCTTTTACCGTTCCTCTAGAAACAAGAGCGGAGACTAATTTCAAATTGGTATTTTTGATACATATGATAAATTGCTAAGGTTATATATATGCACATAAGGTAACGACTTTAAGATTTTGTTACATTACCTCAACCGACCAAAGACTTAATAAAGTGCAATGATTGGATAGTGTTACTGATAGAAAGTACTATTTACCATTAGGAAAATTATAACAACTATTTTTTAAGGATATATGAGTAAGTGTTCTTAGTTGTCACTTTTCTTTCTTAAGTACACTTGTGAAGCTATTAAACACGAAAAAGGTAATCTAATGTAGATACACTCTGATACCACTGACGAAGGTACGCTTTGATACCACTGACAAAGGGCCAAACCACCCTTACCAACTCATGACAAAGAATGCAACAAGATCTCTCAAGATCCAATCCAAACCCAAGCTAGCCCAGATCCACACTCTAGTAGAAACCTCTAAGATCTCAACTTGTGCTCGCAAGCCACCAAGCAACCTCCTTGTTTCTAAACTGTAGCCACTAGTTCTTCTCCAACCTTATCCAAGATCCAAGCATAAACTGCCTCACAATCGACGCTCTGTCTACACACTCACAAGTCCATCACAATCCTGCTGTAAACTGCCTCACATTCGGCGCTCTATCCACAGACTCAAGAAAACTCACTCTTCACTTCTCCTTCTCTTTCACACCTTCCAGCTTTCACACATTCAAGTTTTTCCTTCCAAAGCTTCTACTTCTCAAGCTTCTACTCCTTGAGCTTCTACTCCTCAAGCTTCCCCTTGAGCTTCCACCTCTCAAGCTACTCCTTGAGCTTCTCCAAGCTTGCTTTAGAAATGCTCATATGCCTTGCTTAAATAGGCACTTGCCACCCAATACATGACTTATTCACAACCTTCTAGAATTCCTCCACAACCTTCTACAATATTCATAACTTTCTAGAATTCTATCCACACACCTCGATAAATGGAATGACAACCATTTATTTTTTAATTTTTTTCTATTATGCCACCTATGCACCTCGAAAATAGAAATTTCTCCTTTTCCTTTCTTTTCTCCTTTTTCTCCTTTTTAAATTATTTTTTTAAATTATTTCTCCTCTAATTTTCGTCACTTTCTCTCTCCTCCACAATTTTTTTTTTTCAATTTTTTTTTTTTCAATAATTTTCTCATGTAAGATGCTCCTGCATCAGACTCCCCCAGTAGATAGAAAAGTGTGTCCCACACTTTGACGCCAAAAAGAAAGGTCTACAACCATCTTCATCTTCACCAAAGGTTTCCACCTCAATAGGGACAACAAAACCACCATGCAAATCTTCCACATCTGCATTACTCTATCAAACACGAGAATCTCAACCATCCAATCAGCATGCTCACTCCTAGGAACAAACTGAACATAATTCTTCAAACCCTCATCCACATCAGCAACTAGTGAATTCATACCCATAGCAAAAAACCCCACATCAACAGCCACATGTAGATCTCCATCAACACATGCCAAACTCTCAACACCAACAACCTCATTGCTCACAACAAGATGCTCTGCAATACATAACTTACCTCCAACAACAACTGGATTATCCACGACCAAGTGCTCCACAATCTCCATGTCAGTCTCAACCATTTGATCATGAAAACCAACATCTGTCCCAACATCAACAACATTAGGAATATCTTCAGCAACAACCTCTAGTTGCTCTGCAGGTTCTGCATCAGACTCCACAAACTGATCAGCAAAACCATCCCCTTCCACCTTGACCTTCTTAGCTTGATCAGCCAATCTAGCATCCAACCGAGAAATCATCTTAGAAAAATTCCTCTCCACTATATCATGGATTTTGGCAATCATCTTAGGGTCCAATCTTCTTGGAGCCATCTTCCAAGATCTTCATAAACCCTCTGCAACAAATCCTTCCCACGCTCCTTGTGACAACCGAATTGTTTGCAAGTTAGATCGCAACCTACCACCTCGCACAAACAATCAGGAACCACATCAGAAGTCTAGGACCATGGATTTGCAATCCACAAGCTCTCTATGATCATGCCTCAAAAAGTTTAGTCTTCCATCTCTGCATCCATCAATCAATCTGCATGTCCTCCCAAGGTCCTGGTGCAAACTGCCTCAGCTTCGGCGATCTGTTTACACGCTCAGGAACTTCCACTCTAATAAACTTCACCCAACCAAGATCTTGGTACAAATTGCCTCACACTTCAGCGATCTGCTTGTACACTCAAGAACTCCTGCTCTGATACCACTTGATGTAGATACACTCTGATACCACTGACGAAGGTACGCTCTGATACCACTAACAAAGGGCCACACCACCCTTACCAACTCATGACAAAGAATGCAACAAGATCTCTCAAGATCCAATCCAAACCCAAGCTAGCCCAGCTCCACACTCTAGTAGAAACCTCTGACATCTCAACTTGTGCTCGCAAGCCACCAAGCAACCTCTTTGTTTCTAAACCGCAGCCACTAGTTCTTCTCCAACATGATCCAAGATCCAAGCGTAAACTACCTCACAATCGGTGCTTTGTCTACACACTCACAAGTCCATCATAATCCTGCTGTAAACTACCTCACATTCGGCTCTCTATCCATAGACTCAAGAAAACTCACTCTTCACTTCTCCTTCTCTTTCACACATTCAAGTTTTTCCTTCCAAAGCTTCTACTTCTCAAGCTTCCACTTCTCAAGCTTCTCCTTCTCAAGCTTCTACTCCTTGAGCTTCTACTCCTCAAGCTTCTCCTTGAGCTTCTACTCCTCAAGCTTCCCCTTGAGCTTCCACCTCTCAAGCTACTCCTTGAGCTTCTCCAAGCTTGCTTTAGAAATGCTCATATGCCTTGCTTAAATAGGCACTTACCACCCAATACATGACTTATCCACAACCTTCTACAATATTCATAACTTTCTACAATATTCATAACTTTCTAGAATTCTATCCACACACCTCGATAAATGGAATGACAACCATTTATTTTTTAATTTGTTTCTATTATGCCACCCATGCACCTCGAAAATAGAAATTTCTTCTTTTCCTTTCTTTTCTCCTTTTTCTCCTTTTTAAAATATTTTTAAAAATTATTTCTCCTCTAATTTTCGTCACTTTCTCTCTCCTCCACAATTTTTTTTTTTTTTCAATTTTTTTTTTTTCAATAATTTTCTCATGTAAGATGCTCCTGCATCATAATCGATATTGTATAAATTGTGGATTATGAACTGAAAATTGTAATCATATTCAAAGACCCTAATTGGTGAACCTTGAGGCATTTCTCTAGATTATGATAGAATTTCTATATTAAATCATGACACATGTTCTAGATACCTCTATTTTGATTGATGTTTTGAAAAGTATTGACCTGTATTCAAATTTCATCCAATGAAGGAAAGCAGGAATGAGATGATGGAAGCCTTCTCTTTAAATACCCTTTCGAGGACTATTGGTTGTAGACATTTGATCATATATTCATTGTAAACTTGAGGAACTAGCCTTAGATGACATTAACAAAAAAAATAAAGTACTATGAGAATGTGTTGAAAGACAAGAACACACATATGAGGATATAGGATCTGGCATATGTAGTTGATATACCAAACAATTTTTATCATGAGTAGATTTGGTATGTGCTAAGTAGAGTACACAAGCAATTTCTATAGTTGAATAAAGCACACAAGATAAAAAAGGAGATCATTCACATAATTACAAGATTATAGTGGTATAGGTGAGAAACCTACCCTAGGGATGATAGCAACAAACTTGAGTTTATTCACGGGTATAGTGTTATTCCTTCATGCCTACTACCATGAATTATATGTTTACTTGTTCTAGTTCTGCTTCCACTTCCCTTTTTTGATCAAAGATGTTACAAAACTTGATTTTATTCCAATGTATGAGCTAATTTTAATGACTTTTAATTTTTCTAGCACCTTGTATATTTTGGGCCTCAAGACATCTACTTCCTTCCACCTGATTTCCAACAGGCGTAAAAGAGAGGAGTCTAAAAACTACATTTGTTTGAATTTAAAAGGGTTTATAATTGGGACCTCTTCCATATTCATCTTAAGTAGAACTAGAAAATGACTAGATCCTAAAAATGGTAAAGTTTTTGAGCTAAGGTGGGAGATTTGGTTAGGAAATTGCAAAGTAAAGGAATTTCCCAAGTTTTATGCTATTTGACTAAAACCTTTCCTTATGTTATTCCAAGTTAGAGAGTTGTCTACAGAGGTAACTTCCATCAAGGCATCAATATTGATCTAGTGTTTAAAATATATGAAGGTTTGAGGTAATTTTTTCTATCCGCCTCTTTTTTATGAAGAAGAGGTTATAGCATTGAAATCTCCTCCTATAATGTAGAAATGATTGAGAGCTTGTAGATTCCCCTCTATACAACCATAACTTCCTCTTGTCAGATCTAGAAGTAGGGCCATAAGCTGATCATTGAAAAAACTAGAATCTTATTAAGATCCTTAAGCTTAACAATTATCCACTATTTTTCTACATGAATGAGGGGATACAAATATTACGAGGGTTATAGATGAAGACTATACCCCCTGAAGCCCCTATTGTCAGGCTCCGCTAGATACTTCTAAAACCTAATTTATTTTTGAAATTAGTTGATTCTTATGAACTCATTTTAATTTCTTGAATAATAGTTACACCTAGTTTGTATTATTAAGACAACAATTTATGAGGTGTTGTTTGTTATGGGCATTGAGGGCCCTAACATTCTAGGTTAGGACTAACATTATCCCTTGGGAAGGCTCTTCCCTTTCCTTGCTTCAAAGAGATTAGTGATTTTTTTTTTCCTGGCCTTGAGCTTTGGCAACCTAAGATCTTAGTTCATTTAGTGATTTCTTTCCCCATTTTTAAGTTACTCTGTCCAAGTTAAGGGAGAAGGGAGGAGCATCTAATTGTTCGATGATTCTTGATTTGTTTAATTCTTCTAATTCAAAAAGATATATGCATAAAGGTTATCCATAGTATAGCCTTCCCCTCCTAGGGAAAACATTTGATTTATAAGAACCTTCTTGTGGTGATCTAGACCATCTTTTACCACATGTTTTGTAAAAGTGTTGATAAGATCCTCTATAGAACCACCCCCTTACCCATTTCTGTTTTGAGGATAGTGATCAAGACCTCTTCATTTTCCATTTGAGAAGATTCCTCTGCCCTGCTAGCTTCATGAATCACAGTTAGGGTTCTACCATGTTTCACTCAATAGCTACTATAATTTGGGAGTTGACTCTCCTCTCTATACCTCATCGGTCCATTCCTAGCACTGCCAGATCTGTTCGATGGAATACTTGTCTCACAAAGCAGTGGTTTGATGAGACATTTAAAAGATTCCACCGCTCTTTACACTTGGCTTTTGATGCTCATTCCCCTTCTTTCACCAATTTACAACTCTCCTACACATGCTTTCTTCACCATAAAAAGTGATTATTTATTGCTTCACAGGGAAAATCCCTCTGTGAAATGCTTATTCAGTATCCCAAGTTGTTTTGGTGCATCATGTTCCCCCAGAATACCAACCCCAATCCACCCCTGACCTTCGCCTCCTTGCTTCTCATGTCTCCACATTGTATGATATCCTGGGTTAGCTTGCTCCCCTTCCCAGCTCACTCCCCCATTGTCACTTATTCTCCACCTCTAGTATTTATGAGGCCATTAGACTTATGAGATGCAATAAGGCAGCTGATGAGGAGGGTTTTCAAGCTAAGCTCTTCAAGCTCAACACCATAATCCTAGGCCCTTATCTCTCTACACTCTTTAATAGTGTGGTTTGTTTTGGTTTTCTAGAATCTTGGTCGAGACATGTTATTCACCTGATTCATAAGTCCAGGCTGACCTCTGATCCCAAAAACTATAGGACCATCATGATTGGGCATACATTTGCCAAACTTTATGTTACAACATTGAATACTATTTTATCCAGTGAGCTCGATAAGAGGAATTACAAGGCTAAGGGTCAAGCAAGATTCAGGGTAGACTATTAGACCATGGATCATATCTTTACACTATGGGCTATTATTAAGGAGGCTCAACACCACTCGAAGAAATTCTACTGCTGGTTTTTGGATTTTCATAAGGCTTTTGATTCCATCCCCAAAGTGGCCCTTTTTTAGAGATTGAGATATTGGTATTTTGAGATCTTATTGACGACTATCATGAAGTTATATGAGACAGTGAGTGGTAGACTTAGGACCATAGAGGGCTTCTTTGACTCTATCCAGAGCCCCATTGGGGTGAAGCAAGGCTGCCCTCTCTTGCCCACCTTGTTCAGGATCTACATTGATAAGCTCGAGGCTTTTCGTAGTGACTCCTTGCTTCTAGGTGATGGTTGTCATCTACACTAGGTATTGATCTCCATCCTTCTTTTTGCTGATGATGTAGTTCTTCTTGCCTCTTCTCTTGAAGGGCTTCAGAGGATTTTGGATAGACTTGCATCTTTTTGTGACATGAGACAGCTGGTCGTGAACCTTGAGAAGACTCATGTTATGGTCTTCAACAGTTTGAAGACCTCACATCTCCATTTTCACTTCCAAGGTCGGGAAGTTAAGATTACATCATCTTACACATACCTTGGGGTTAAGTTTTTTGGATCTCATTTCAGCTTGAGACTAGCCATTCAGCCTCAGATCAGTAAAGGGTTGGGTTCCCTTGCCATGCTTTAGAGATAGTGCTTCAAACACCATTTTCAGGACACATCATCTAAGCTATCCCTCCTAGATTCCTTAGTAAGACCCATAATGCTCTATGGTGCGGTGGTTTGGGGTCCTTCCCTTTTAGACTTGGATTGGGCTATGATCGATCATACCCAAACTTTTCTCCTCCATCGGATTATCAGATGTCACAGATCTACCCTTGATAATATTATTTTGGTTGAGTTTGGAGCTCACCTGTTCAGGTTTGCAACCATTTTTGACCTGATCTGGTTTCTCCACCATTTTTGTGGTTTTTTAGAATCTGTTGAAAGTCAACAGAGATACTTGTACTTAGCCTACTATTCCTCAGTTGCTATTATAGACACCAATCCAACTACTAGAGCCCGTTTTTGGTATGCTCAGGCTACTATCCAACTAAGTTCAGTTAGGATTGGCATCAATCATCTCCCTCCATACTAGTTCACATTAGATGCTACTACTCATATACTCCCCTCTCGACAAGAGTTGAATAGGCATGTTAGAATTGACATCTACAGGCAGTATATCATACAAACTTGGGTGGATCCTCTAGGGGGACTATGTCTGAGGATGGATTTCAATGCCAAGCACTTCTTAGATATTCGAGATGGGATTATTGTTCACCCTGAGTACTTACACAAATACTAGACACACACCCTGTGTATCTCCCTTAGCTCCTTCAGGGTGGGCTCACATAGACTCTGGATCCAGGTTGAACACCATATTCCTAGAGAGGATTGGGTGTGCACACTTTGTACCTTAGATGAGGTAGAATCTAAGACTCATTTTCTTTTTAGATGCCCCATATACTATGAGATTAGAGAGATATTTTACTATCTATTTAGAAATTGCAAATCCCTCTCAGATTTTTCAAGTACACGAATTAGCGTTGCATTGCACTCTATCTCTGTGAGTCCTTGCAACTTCATGATCATACTTGGCAGTTTTCATTTCTCAGGAGTTAGGCACAGACACAACTTATTATGACCTTCTTCTCATCTTTAACTCTGATTCAAGGTATGAAGCATTTGTATAGTCTCCTTAATACGGGCCAATCCACATCTGTGAGACCACATAGGGGACCTCTTCTCCAGCGACACTCCTCTCATAGTACTCAATTTCATCACAGGGCCTCTAGTAGCCGCACTGATAAGTCACTTTTGGAATTTTTCTCTAAGGATGGATACTTAATCTTTCTCGTGATGTCTCCTGCTTTCTTCTTCTTTGTTTATTGTTCTTGTTCTTTTGTGGTCACTGTTTGGTGCTCCATTTATCTACTATTTTCTTGATGTAAGCTTCTAGTCCCATAGACCCTCATTTTGGTTTTTTTTTGGACATTAATAATATTATCTTATCTTATCTTATCTATCTCATCTTATTACCAATTTCTCACAGAGGGATTCTTTCTCTTCAATACTCAACCATTTGCAAGAGGAGCTTCTACTATTAGATGTGGAAGAGTTTTCTTTAGGTGGACATCTAGGAGAGAATTCTAGTTGATTATTTTGATTTTGATCCCTCACTGAGAATGATCGAGGCGAAATCTACATAGAATTGTCCATGGTATTATCAATAGGGTTCCTATCATAGATAAGATCCTCCTTATATTTTCCATCAGCCAAGAGCCTTAGACAAAGGATTACATCCACCTTCTTTAGAAAGATTATGCCT
Organism: Cupressus sempervirens; assembly: GCA_028749045.1. Classification (NCBI taxonomy): domain Eukaryota; kingdom Viridiplantae; phylum Streptophyta; class Pinopsida; order Cupressales; family Cupressaceae; genus Cupressus; species Cupressus sempervirens. The sequence continues at coordinate 1,719,999 of JAPHAW010000012.1, forward strand.
TTAAACATCCTCCATTTGAAGGGTTGAGAGTAATAGAAAATTTCCCCATTATTGCCCACATATGACAGAGGCTAGGAGAATGATGGTAGAATCCAATTTTGTTCTACCCCTAAATTTTCCTTGTAAATATAAATGCAAATTGAACTAATTGATTAAGATGTGGAATGTAATTCTAGATACAAGATATAAGCAAAAAATCAAATTTAGATATGTAATTAGGTTTCAACTGAAAATAAAAATGAATCATAGAAGAATCACCTTGGACTTTCTATTTTGAAAATAATAGATCTGGACTCTCTATTGAAAATTTAACTACAAAATCCCTGAATGAAACAAAAAACCTAGAAAAACCCAGAATTTGTTTTCTGTCGAAGTTTCTTGAATAGGTCAACTTGGAGGATTTCTAGAATGTTATTCCACTAGGTCATCATCTTCCTGGGGTAGTATAACTAGGTTGAAATAGGTTTTTTTGGAAGCTTTTAGAAAGTTATTTCTAGATCCGCAACCATAAATTTAGTAACTTGTTTCTAAGCACAATAAATTCATATTTTTATTTTTGGGTGGATGAGGGTTTGCCTTGGTCAAGCCCTAGATTGAGAAATCAAAATTGAATTGAAATATAAATATATGTAAAGGAAACAAGATAAATATAAAAATTCACCTTGCTTGTGAAAACCCTTATCAATAAGGATTTTTCCTTATAGATGTTGAATTTAGTATGTAGGATATATCCACAATTGTAATTGATTTATCAAAACCACATCATGGATCCATGAATGTAAATGTGCATCAATGAATAAGATGATGAAGACATCAATCTAGATCTCGTCCTTTGATGGACAATAAATGCTAGATCTTGAAGAGGAAAAGCTCACAAAGAATCCTCAAAACCTTGAAAGCCTTGAATTCTTTGTGAAAACTTCCTTGCTCAAATGATTGGATGCCTTGATCTTACACTTAGATTGCTATCATGAATGTCTCTAATGGTTTAGTTGTGAAAATGGGGAATCCAAGCCTTCTTTTATACCATTTTTTGAGTGGGAAAACAATACAAGCCGACTAGGAACCAAAATTAAATAATTGAAAACCTCAAGGCACTTCGAGCCCTATGCTCCCAAATCCTTGGGGAAGAGGTTGACCTATTCATGAGGAAGGGATTGGGGAGAGATCTAGAAGACATAGGAGGATGTGCATGTAGAATAAAAAAAGTGGAAATGAATGGGAGAAATATTACACTGAGCACACATTCATCCATGGTCTAAGAGATCACTATGGACGAGTGCCTAAATGTCTTAAATCACAGGTGCTTCCATTTTAAAATAATACAAGTCCTTTTTGGCACCCTTAAAGTCACTGTCCATGATTTTTATTGTTTGAATAAAACATTATCTATGAGTTTTTAAAAACACAATTCTTTATAACCCACATGGGTTATGAAGGCCATTTTGTTTTTTCAATTCTTTTCCTTAGGCGCTCAATTTTTCCAAGCCTACATGTGTTGAATTTCAAATAATCTGCACACAACCTATGTAAGAATATAGATATGATACTTTAAAAATTACATAGATCTAATACCATGTAGAAGTTAAGAAAACCAAATTCATAGAACCCAAATGATCAACTACAAACAAATAACTTGTTACAAGGAAGAGTGAAGCCAAAAGAAAGGAGTTATTATAAAAAAGAAAGAAATGTATTTCAAAGAATAACAATGAGAAGTTTTCTCATAATGAGAAAGAGTTCTCAAGACACAAAATGCAAGAGAGAGAAAATCCTTATAAAAGGAGATCATATGACCTTAAAGGAGAAAAGACATTTAATAATATAAACAATTATTAAATGTCAGATATGCATAAAGGGAAATCTTAAGAAGGAAGAAAAGGTAAATAACCTTTTAATCTAACACCTCCCAAGATGAGCAACAATGCAACTATAAATAACACATAATAAGAAAATGAAATAAAAAAGAACAAATAAAACTTGGGTCCTAACATTATGTCTTGATGAGGTGCATAATCACAACCAAATCTCTCTAAGGTGGAGAAATGAAGAAAACCTCATGGGAAAAATTATACTTCAAGAAAGATGAAGATGTTAGAGTAATTAGATATTTTCTAATCAACTCTAGTTTGCTTAAGCTAAACTTTAGGCATCTAATAATTAATTCTTTTATTAATTATTATGACTCAACCTAGGGTAGGTCTTTTTAGGGTTTCGATCTCCTTTATAAGGACAATCTCTCCTTGTAATTATTAACCAATTCAATTTTGATAATAACATTCATTTTTTTTTTGTTCATCAAGAATGTCTCATCTATGGATCTAGCAATTCCAGCCTCCAAATCTTTTTTCTTCTCTCTTCTGTGATGGGTGTTTGCATGCAAGTGATTCTTGAGAGCTATGGTGTTGATCTTTCATCATCTTCAACATGGTATTAGAGCTTCAAATCTTCATGCCCCTATTTTGTTTGTGAAAGATTTGACATCAGTTTTTAGATCTGAGCCTTCAATAGTTTTTTTTTTTTTTTTGGGGGAGGGGGGAGTCACTGATTTTCAAGGCACTTTTAGATAAAGAAAACATCATCGTTGAGTTTGGAGTGCTTGAATAACCCCATTTTCATATAAAATATGTCCAATTTTTGTACCTAGGTTGTATTGACTCAGGCATGCAAATCGAGACAATAATTTTTTTTAAATTATGAAAAATTGTTAGAGTAATTATATACTTCCTAATTAACTCTAGTTTGCTTAAGCTACACTTTAGGCATCTAATAATTAATTCTTTTATTAACTATTATGATGCAAATTGGGTTAGACCTTTTTAGGGTTTCAATCTCCTTTATAAGACGATCTCTCTTTTTAATTATTAATCAATTCACTTTTGATAATAACAATATTTTTTTTTCTCTCATCAAGAATGTCTCATCTATAGATATGGTAATTCTAATCTCCATAGTTTTTTGTTTCTCTCTTCTGTGATAAGTGTTTGCATGCAAGTGATTCTTAGGTGCTATGGGGTTGATCTTTCATCAACTTCAATAGAAGAAGCATGCAAAACTAGTAAAGGAGTGCAGAATCCTCCAAACTAGAAAATGTCCCAGAAGACAAGAACAAAATGGTGATTATGAATAGCACTGCTAAAGCATGAAGAAGTTGTAAACTTAGTCAAAAATAACTACCAATTTGAAGAACCTCCACTAAAATAGAACATGAGAAGACTGCAATATGCATGAGTGCCCTCAAATGACATTACTTGAATTAGAAGGAAAACAAAAGAAAACGATTGAACTCAAAGATACAGATGGTATAGCACACCAAATCCTGAAGAGCTGAATAATTGGACATGGAAGGTTGCCTGAAAAATAGGTCAAAACAAAAAGTATCTATATGATAAATGATACATCTCACCAAAATGCATAGGTACCCATCCACTACATCCATCTAGAACTTATGAACAAATACTAATTACATATCTCACTCCATTTAACTAATGAAGCATAATAACTAGTAGGAGAAATCCCCCACCTAATGTAGACAGGGGCAAGGTGACATGAAACTGAAAAGAATGGCCAAGAACAACTGCATGCCAAGGAACCAAGATCAAGATGCAAAAGAATTACATACTAGTGTCATGAGGTGATCACACTCTAGAAATAAATTACGAGGCTAATATTATTGAAGGAACACTTACTTGACAAAAGCAGATGGAAAACAAAAGAAAACATCAACCCCCCCATGACACTTTATAAGTAGTGCATGAAAAAATAAGAACAAGATGATAGATCCCAAGAAAATAGATAAAAGATGACACTTTATCTCAGTGCACTTGCATAAACATGCTTACAAAAGATGTCAAAAAATATCAAAAGAGACATAATGATGTAGTGCAAGGCAAGAGAATCCCTAAAGGAGATATCCTAGCCCCCCAACATATAACCACACAATGGAAACAATATAACAATGCAAGATCTGATACGAATTCAGAATACTTGATTTATAAAATAACTAATTACATGCAATGTGTTGGGCTGTAAGGCCTTCCTAGGTACGACCAAAAACAAAACAAGTAATAGTTTTGCAAGATCCCTCAAGATTCAATCTGTAAGGAAACTTGGCAATAAAGAATATAATCGTTTCCGCATAACCCATAATAGATCTGAAATAAACACGAAATTAAAAATCCACATGCAAGAGAATAGACAACATACCCATAAAATTGTGACACAAAATATACCCTGGGAAACCCTCATTGAGGGAAAAACCCAGCCTCCAAAAGCATCCATCACCATGTATTATTCAGCAAAAATATCATTGCCATACAACCATGGAAGCCTTCATGGCCATAGCCACAACCGAGAAAACTATGTGAATAAGCATGAATCCACACATCCCATGCCATGCTTTCAACTTTCACAAATGCTCCCTTGGCTAACCTATCAAGCCTTGTCCCGCTCGACTCTTGCCTTTTGTCTTCTTCTTGTCACTCTTCCTCTACAACAACTACCCTTGTGACTGCTTATATAGTAGCAAGTCCCACAAAACCACTAAGTGGTATTACATAAACCATGTGCTACCTAACCCACTGACCCCACATTTAATATTGGGCATTTAATTCTTTTCCCCAATATTAAATAATTACATAAAATATTATCACAATGTTACAATACAACTCATCAAGAATATTCCATGGGAATCTTTACATGTTGCACGTCCATCTAGGTACAACATTACATAATAAAATAAAATAATAAAATAAAAATATTATGCAATGTCTGCAACACCCATTATCTCAACAATCTCCCACTTGTTGTATACATTGCATAGGGTCAATCCATAGTCACATAAATGAACAAGGGAATAATCCCTCCTAGCACATCCACCATCATGGATCAAAATACACCAAGTGGTCCATCCTGGTACCCACAACAAAATCAAAGTATCCAGTATCTCGAACATGAATGATCTCATCTCCTATTATGCCACTCCCACTGGACATACACTGAAGCCATCCAAAGAGAAAGCCACCCAACCTGTCACATTAGAAGATCATAAAATCCTATACCAACTGAAATTCCAAGCACAGAAACCTGATTCAAAGGTAATCACATTTATCCGTAGTTGTCAAAATATCCATAGCTGAAATAGCACCCACAGCAAAGTGCCAACCCATCCAACTATCCATACCTCAAAGGTATAACAAGTGAATCTCATATCACTGACATATCCAATCTACAACCTACAATTACAAGCCTCAAGAGCAATACCTGCCACATATATACCAAGAAGCTCCCACTGCAAAAGATAATGTCAAATCTATAACCAATCCACTCAACACATCTCAAAGAAGTGAATCCATGTAGTATCAAGGACATCTACAATACATAAACTAATATCTTGCAAGAACAACTCTCATAACAAGTCTCCAATAGTCTCCCAAATTCTCCATAACCAATAGAGGAAAGAGATAAAGGAATAACCATGTCATCTCTCACATGACATACACGAGCACAAACCAGTGATCACAATCTCCAACCAATCTCAAATCCAATGTAATCAAAACTCAACATCCAGAAAGATAACCAAGACCAGAGAAACCATGCAAATCATAACCTGTATCATGTCCTTCTACACACACCTCTAGATGTAAACTGTGCAAGTATGATCTCCTCCATAAAACCCCAACAAGAAGCCTCAACAACACCCAAACCATACCATATAACTCATCATGGATGTAAGCCTCTCACAAGAAGATCAAACTCATAAAACCATTCCTAAACCAAAGAATATGCCCAATATAAAACCATCTCCCAAACTCAACCAGCATAACAACATATGCACATGGAGATAACCAATGCTAAACCATCTCTCAAATGAACCCTCCAGAACTAACTTATGTACCATAGCTCAAGATCCATATCCATGAAAGACAAGCATAAATATAATGCAACTGAGAGAAAATAATGGGCTATACCTCTCAAGTAGGAAACCGCTAAGTAGACCAAGAGTGGGGAATGAGAATGCTCATCAAGATACCCAAGTCTCCAACCAAGACTCATCTAAGAACAATCTCCTCTCAAGTCCATATCAGGTGACTGCCCCTCGGACTTCTTGCTGAAACCATCAACCGTCCCAACAAATACTTCTCTAATCCAAGAGAAATCAGCATCACCACCGTCTCTAAGTATCCATGATCACCTGTAACCAATCAATCCATGCCAACTCCAAATGCAACATAGCAATATCATGAAGTATCCAACTTATGATCAGTGTACTCAATACCAAGAAACTAAACCAAGATCAATGTCAAAGTTCCAACCATGGCCTCAGGAACATAAACATGACAACATGATCTTACCATCTCAACTAAAGAGATAACATGCTCCACATGAACATACTATAACATGTCAGAACTCTAAACGCGTATCAAGAGTATACCATGACATAATAATGAAACCATCCTCATACCAAGGATAACATGTCAAATAAAAGCATAAACCACACCTTTGCCAAGAACCCTATGAGTCTTCAAGATGCAACCATCTCCACACACCATGAAGAAACCATCTCCACATACCATGAAGAAAACCAAGAACTCCATGAGTCCTCAAGATCTAACCATCTTCAAACACTATGAAGATAACAAGTGCACCATGCAAATGTCAAAGATGCAATAATAGGATCTAAGACAAACCTCCAACATCTGCAAACACTCAATAAATATATCAATGCCAACAACTCCCACACAACTGTGGTACCAAGTCACTTATGGCATCATAAAATCCATCCTTTCCAAACCAAGAAGATATAAACCAAACCAGGAACTAATCCTACATTGTCACCCCATCACTGTCACAAGCTCTCACTAAACTGTATATCCAAGCTATCCATGACATCATGATGAAAACCCATCCTCTAACCATGAGAATCAACCAAGGCATCAAACCATCAAAAAACTCAAAGTGCACATCATGAGCTCCTCAAAAGAAACTAAATAACTATGATCCTCAACCAAGAAGATATACCACCATAACTATATCAAAAATCCAAGCTAATAAACATCAAGGATGTACCTGTATAACCAATCATGTCATGCCAAAATCTATGACACCATAATCACATCCATGAACCGAGCATCTGGCTCTCAATATGTCCAACCTGTCAATATAGTCAACCACAATCCTCTGCCATGACTGCACCTGGTAACAACATCTCATCCCTTCTACATGAAGATAAAATCATGTGACTTAGGGCATAGACAACCCAAATCCAAGCCACCAATCTGAATATGCATCAATAATGAAAGATCAATGGGCAAAGACAACCCATAACCAAGCCATAAATGCAACCTGTAAGTATAGACCGCTTACAACACTGCACAACTTGTAGATCCAACAAGTCATCATGCATATCCAAACCAAACATTGATAACCATATCATCATGAGACCAATCTAAAATATGAACGGAGTATACAATGACATCAAATCTTAAATCTCCAATGCCATAAACTCACAAGTTACCATAATCAAAATATACCTATAAACTGTTCAGATTAATATATCAACAAATAAATCATGCCAAACCTGCACCAAATCTAAACCAATGTGTAGAGCTCTCCAAGAGCTTTCCGTTGACTACTCGAAGTCTAAAATTCGACTCCGTATGCCGAAGTTATGCCCTAATCCATGCTCAAAATAAATAACATCTGACTTTAGGGCTCTCAAAACTTGAAAAAATATCAAAATCATAGAACCAAACCTACACCGTCTTGTAGTGCTCTGAATTATCTTTTCAACGCCTATAAAAACTTTGAAATCTGATATTTTGAGAGAAAGTTATGGCCGTTTTACTAAGACAGTCTTTTTACCATTTTCAGTACGATTTTTCATTTTTTATTTTTTTTCAGTGACGAAAATTTTGACAGGATTAAATTTGACGGCCATCATGGGCTGAAACCAAAAAACTCTTTCATTTCCTCTGAACATGGCCAAACTAGGGCATATTATATATCAAAATTTATGAAAATGTCAACCCGGATTCAATGGTGAGGTCTATTTTTACCCAGGAGGTCATTTCTGCATGCTACCCCCCAAAACCCTCATTTTAAATGAAACATCCAAAAAATCTTTTTGTCCAACAATTTCACATGCCCAAATCTTTTAACATCCCATTATAACAACAAACCCAAAACCCTCAGATCTGCAATAAATCATTCATATATCTTGCCCTTTTTTTTTATCCTCTCATGCATTCCCATGGATTCAATCTAGGGTTACAAATAATAAAACCATAGCTCTGATACCACTTGTAAGGAAACTTGGCAATAAAGAATATAACCGTTTTCACATAACCCATAATAGATCTGAAATAAACATGAAATTAAAAATCCACATGCAAGAGAATAGACAACATACCCATAAAATTATGACACAAGATATACCCTGGGAAACCCTCATTGAGGGAAAAACCCAGCCTCCAAAAGCATCCATCACCATGTATTATTCAGCAAAAATACCATTGCCATACAACCATGGAAGCCTTCATGGCCATAGCCACAACCGAGCAAACTATGTGAACAAGCATGAATCCACACATCCCATGCCATGCTTTCAACTTTCACAAATGCTCCCTTGGCTAACCTATCAAGCCTTGTCATGCTCGACTCTTGCCTTTTGTCTTCTTCTTGTCACTCTTCCTCTATAACAACTACCCTTGTCACTACTTATATAGTAGCAAGTCCCACAAAACCACTAAGTGGTATTACATAAACCATGTGCTACCTAACCCACTGACCCCACATTTAATATTGGGCATTTAATTCTTTTCCCAAATATTAAATAATTACATAAAATATTATCACAATGTTACAATACAACTCATCAAGAATATTCTATGGGAATCTTTACATGTTGCACGTCCATCTAGGTACAACATTACATAAAAAAATAAAATAAAAAAATAAAAATATTATGCAATGTGTGCAACACCCATTATCTCAACACAATCCAAACCCTAGATAGTCAAAATCTACACTTTAGTAGAAACCTCCAAGGAAGATCTAAACTTGTGCTCGTAATCCCACCAAACAATCTCCTCGTTTCTTCAGCCACAACCACTAGCCCTTCTCAAACTTTACCCAAGATCTAGGTGTAAACTGCCTCACATTCAGTGCTCTGTCCACACACTTAAGAAAAATTTGCTCACTTAGCTACTGCATTTTCTCCATGTTGGATCCCGCACTCAATAATGACTCACTTCGATGAATGAATGAATGATTTAAGACTCCACAAGACCCCCTACTTATGCCTAACTAAGCCACAAGTCATCCTAGCAAGTTGACAAACTAAATATACCCTTACATTATTTGCACAAAGGAGAGATAACCAAGGCCACACATAGGTCAAAAAAAACTACCAGATCGATCCACATCATGATCACACACTACATGCATTAAATGTACCAAGTTATTTGATCCAATCTGCAAGAAATCCATCCCATAGGCCACACTGCCGGGCATTGGTAAAACCACAAGCATCATCAAGCTCCCACAAGCATTTCTGAGCAATGCAGTACAAGCCAAGCAATAGTATATGCCAAGCTCCGTTATTGACAAAGCACCACAAAAATCGAGTACCTTCAGTGACCAAGCACCTTGGCCAACACTACACCTAGTAACGACTGAGCATCAACCCTTCTTCTTCAACTGAGCACCAAGCTTATCCACCAAGCCCATTTGGTCAAGCCTCCAACCAAGATTACCATAGAGATGGCCGAGCACCTCCATTCTTCAACTGAAAATGCCAAAATCTTCAAGAACCTTAGATGCCCCTGCAACAGACTCTCTAGGTACAAAGAAAAGTGTGTCCCACACTTTTTTGCTTCATAAACACTAGGCTTCCACTTCATCTTCACTTAAGGATTTCCAATCCATAAATCCAAGAAAATGAACAAGTCCATCAACCAATTCCTCCTCCGCAAATCTTCAAACAACCAATCAACATATTTGCTCACAGGACTAAATTGAACAACAATGTAACCCATAAATAAGGTCTGCAACTTATCACCACAATCCATATCAACAACAAGGGCATCAAACTCCACATTCGCAACAACAACATGTAGATCCAAAACCAAATCCACATCAACATCATCAACAACAAACTCCAAACTCCTAACACCAACAATCTCATTACTCACAACAAGATGTTCTACAATATATAACTCATTACCCACAAGAATTTGATTATCCATGGCCAAGTGCTTTACAATTTCCATGTTAGATCTATCCAACTGATCATGAAAACAAGTCTCCATCCCAACATAAACAAGGTTAGTAATATCCTCAGCAACAACCTCAAGTTTCTCTACAAGTTTCGCATCAGACTCCACAAAATGATCAACAAAACCAACCTCAACCTTAACCTCAACCTTACCATGCACTTTTCTCTCTCGAACAAGTCTTCTAACCAGCTAGAAGAATCTCTTCTGGATTGGTAGATTCCAACTTCAGTAGCATACAACTTCCTTCTTTTGTTCTCGACTTGTTTAGACAAAGCAACATCCACAAAAATGTCCACCCAAGCAATCATCTCATTAACACATGTCTCCACTATATTATAGATATTCACAATCAACCTAGTGTCCAATCTTCTTGGAAGCATCTTCCAATATTTTTGCAAGCCCTCTATAACAAATCCTACCCACGCACCTTGTGACAAACCCAAATTGTTTGCAAATTAGAACACAACTGCCACCTCACACAAACAACTAGGAACAATTCACAAGTCCAAGAACACATATTTACAATATAAATCACATAAAATCTCTACAATCATGCTCCAACAAGATCAACCTTCCATCTTCACATCCATCGATCCATCTACAAATGTAGGTCCAATCACAATCTACCAGCCTACACCAAGAATCACTAACTAGGACTCCTAAAGTAATTGATCCTTAATACAATCAAAACTAGATTAAGATCTTCTTAGATCAACTTTTCTCAAACCAAGGTCCTAATACAAACTACCTCAACTTTAGTGATTTGTCTACACACTCAGGAACAACTGTGCTCTGATACCATTTAACACAATGCAAGGAAGGATAATCCACAAAGGAGATGTCCTAGCCCCCCAAAAAATAACCACATAGTAGAAACAATACAACAATGCAAGATCTGATACCAATTCACAATACTTGATTCATAAAATAACTGATTACATGCAATGTACTGGGTTGTAAGGCCTTCCCAATTACTACCAAATACAAAGAAAGTAATAATTCTCCAAGATCCCTCAAGATCCAATTCAAACCCTAGCTAGTCCAGATCCACACTTTGGTAAAAACCTCCAAGAAAGAACTAAACTTGTGCTTGCAAGCCCACCAAGAAATCTCCTTGTTTCTTCAACTGAAACCACTAGCCCTTCTCAAACTTTACCCAAGATCCAGGTGTAAATTGCCCCACATTCAGCGTTCTATCTACACAATTAGGAAAAATTTACTCACTCAACTACTCCATCTTCTCCATGTTGGATCCCACACTTAATAATGGCTCACTTCTCTAAATGAATAAATGACTTAAGACTCCACAAGACCCTCTACCTATACCCAACTAAGCCACAAGTTGGCCTAGCAAGTATACAAATTAAATATACGCTTACATTAAATGCACATAGGAGACAAGCAAGACCACACATAGGTCCACATAAACTCCCATATCAATCCGTCATGATCAAATGCTATATGGATTAAATGCAGCAAGTCGGTCAATCCAATCTGTATGAACTTCATCCTGCAAGCCACATGGCCAAGCATAGTATATCTGCAAGCATCATTGAGCTCCTACAAGCATTGCCAAGAAATAAAGTACAAGTTGAGCAATAGTATAGGTTGAGCTCCTTCAACGACCAAGCACCACAAGGACCAAGTTCCTTCAACAACCGAGCACCACAATGATCGAGTACCTTCTGTGACCAAGAACCTCAACCAACACTATGCCTAATAATGAGCGAATATCCACCCTTCTTCTTCGATTGAGAACCAAGCTTATCCACCTAGCACATTCAGTCTAGCCTCCAATTGAGAAACACCATAGAGATGGCCGAGCACCTCTAATCTTCCACCAAAAATGCCAATACCTTCAAGAACCTTAGATGCCCCTAAATCATATAAGGATGATACAACAAAAAGTACATCTCAAGATGAGTCATCCCATGTAATGCAAATCATCTTCAAACCTAATGAAACATCCAAGATATCCACCGAGTGAAAAAATATAAAAAACTAAATATAATGAACCTGGAGTAGAATCTGGCAAAAACAAAATATCAGTAGAAAAACCACACAACATACTTTTCAACTATATAGAGTTCTTGAAAGATAGAGGTTATATGCTCAAGATATGTCCCTTGAAATGCAAAAAGAACATTTAACTTTGAATGCACAAAATGACAATCAAATAATATCAAAATCCAAAATACCTATACCAACACGATGAGCTTGGAACCAACTTTCTGGCAATATCAAATTTTCAAAAAACGGAGTTCATATGTGCAAGATATGGAAAAAAATTGAAGGATGCTCTGAAAGGGTTTGAAGGGCATGTGTGAGTAATGATGTAGTATCAATGTCATTATTTTATGGCATTAAATTTGACAGCCATATGACCAACACTATAGTGCCTACCCCTAGTTTACTTTTCATTTATTATTGTCGAACTCGTTTAGGCCAGCTTTATGTTTATGTTTGATGATCAACGACATTTGATTTCTAGATTGTTAAATGTTATTTCACACTTAGTTGATTATGTGATGAGTTACTTAGTTATTTCATGTGTTCAAGATTAATTCGATGATGATACATGTATGTTCATACAATGATTCCAGTTATTTCAAGATGAAAGTTAGATGAATTATTTATATGTGTTTTCTATGGATATTTACGCCATACTTGCATGTGTATGGTGTACCTATATGTTTTATTTTATGTATAGTATGGATCTACATGATGCACCACTTCCTACAATTGCCTATTTAGTTTAGAATATATGTGTATGTACATGAGTGGATTTTATGCAGATTGTAGGTACCAGGTATTGACTTCCCTAAATTTCCAAGATGAACATACCCTATCACAATATCTCAATGGTAAAAGAGGGGAGATAATTTTTGAGTCCAAATCCTAAACTTAAGCCAATCATCCTAAAAAGTTGAACAAGTATCTGAGTTGTTTACCCGTTCGAATTTGTCAAGTGACGTAAATTCATGATTTTAACCCTCGAGTTTGATCTGGTTTTCTGTACTCTCTTTTATTTTGTTCTTATATACTATGAATAATGGTTGTGCTATATTGTATTGTATTTTATTTCATAGATCTTATGAGATGATGTAATCTATTTTTATGATGTATATTCTTTTAGCCTTTCATACCCTATGACTTGTACAGTGGATGATTGTACATTTTGATCATTGCCAAGTGGCGTTTGAGATAATTGTATGTTATTTAAATAGATATGTACTTGTAATTATTCTTTAATGTGTGTTTTATATATATTGGATTTAGTATTAATTAAATTTAAATGTGATTCAACATCATGGGATCCTTAAGAATTGTAATCTGTTTATGTGTTGCTCATGTACGAGTGTATGTTATTGCTTCCACTATTTTTATAGCTATTTTTTTTATTATCTTTCAAAAAAAAAGTTTGGAAAAATTAGTGAAACTTTAGGTTAATTTCTTTTGGGTTCCTTGGTAGGGTGTTACAAACATCATGAAAATATAGCCCTTGACAAGAAAATGGTTTTTGGAAAAACTAGGGTCATCGAGAAAAAGCTGGATGCAAGGAAATAATTCTGTCTAAAGGAAATAATTGGCCATTGTTGAAAAAACCAGTGGCACCAAAAATTTATTATTTGCTAAAAATTGGTGCTAGAAGCCAAAAAATAGTGGTGGCTAACAAGTGGGGCCTGATTGGTGATGGTGCATCATCAAGCTATTGACGGAGGTGGCGTAGAGGCTGAAAGTAGGTGATGACCAAATGATAGAGGGCCATGTGGCAGTTGGAGGGAGGTGGGCTGCTAAGCAGATGACAATGCCCTTTGGAAGGAGGCCAATGGTCTATGGGGCCATGACTCCATGTGGAGCCTATGGTACCACACCCCCCTTTCAAAATATATATTTTAATAATTTTTTTGCTAAAAAAGAAAACCCCCTCCACCTGACCCCATAAATTTTATTTATTATAATTTTGCTCAAAAATAAAAAATGCACCCCTCCTTTTTTGAAAACTAATCAATGCCACATTCTTTTTTGAGCGATTGCCTCATAATACGTGTCTAAGCCTTTGGGATATTGTTTTTGCCTCAAATTTTAATTATGGCCAAATAAGATGTGTCATATATGAAAATGGGGCTTTTTGGATGCTACAAACCCAACAACGAGGTTTATTTGGACAGACCATGCTCCAAAAAAAAATTCTAAATAGAAATAAGTAGTGGCTTATCTACACTTTGGTACGATGCAAGAATATGGATATGATACTATGTAAGAACAACCTAGATTTAATGCCATGTAGAAGTTAAGAAAACCAACTTCAATGATCAACTGCAAGCAAACAACTTGTTACAAAGAAGAGTCAAGCAAAAAGAAAGAAGTTACTCTAAAAATGAAAGATATATTTTAGAGAATGGAAATGAGGAATATTTTCATAATGAGAAAATATTTCTCAAGCTATAAAATATAAGAGCTAGATCAAATCCTTATAAAAGGAGATCATGCAACCTTTAAAGGGGAAAAGTCATTTAATAATACAAATAATTATTAAATGTCGACTATGCATAAAGGGAACTCTTAAGAAATGAGAAAAGGTAAATAACCTTTTATAAATAACCTTTTACTCTAATAACTTGCAATTTGAATTGATGCAAGGTTTTAGAGGTTAGGTTACTCTTGCAGGGATGCAACTCGTTGTCCTGACCATCATTCTTTGGAGAATTCTGAGTTTTTTGGATGTGGCCACTTTTATGGCCAACAACTTAGAGGACTTACTCTCATAGGGTGAAGCACCATTCCTTCACTAAAGGTCACCCATCCTAATATTGCTCCAACTCAAACCTACATAGCTATAGATTTGCCTCCAAATATTATAATTCTAAACAATCCTATAAATAATAATAAAAAATTAAAAACAAAAGAAAATTTTAAATTGCTTTACCACACTCTTTGAATGTTAATGAAAAGTAAATTTCCATCAATGTGATTACTCTCAAATTTCTCTATTCTTGAACATATCCAATAGCTAGAAAAGTTATAATGCAAATCTTCGATTGCAAGTCTTAGCAATACATATATGCAATGAAAAATAAATTAATCAACCTACCATCATATGTCTTGTGCAAAGCCTATACAGTTTGAGAGGGTAGAACTTACTTTTAAACCAATAGGACCAAAAAAGATCAACTTCTTGTCTTTTTAGTGAGAAGGCAATGAGAATACCCCTTACCCATGCATTTCTTTCTTATAGTCCACTCTTTATCATGCTTTCTCATTACAAAAGACTTAATCACCAAAACATCAATGATTACAGTTAAATGTCAAGAATTATTGCAATCAAAAAAATCTTTGAAGATCCATTCATTGATTGATGTAAGGATATAAAGGAAGTATGTTAGATAATGGTATAAGTGTTGAACTAGATGATGAGCTCCTAAATTAGCCATTTTTTTCACCATTTTTATCCTCTTTCTAAGACATTTTGTTGCACATAGACATATATTTATGGTTTAAGTATATGAACTTATGGTTTCTATGTATATGATTATATGTGTGTGCGAACATAAGATAGAATGTGGATATCTGTAAAGACCTAAAATTTGCCTAATTTCATGGACAAGAATATTGAATATAATAGCTATATATGTTAATGGATTCTTTCTCTCCTAAGCTATATTTTGGGTAGTTACCTCCTATAGCCATAGGTTAAGACTAACATCTTTTCTTAATATTGATGATATGGACATATACATGTATATGGTTGGATGTGTGTGTGTGTGTGTGTGTGTGTGTGTGCACACACATTAATTATCTTGTAGGAGTTGAACTTGGATATTCAAGGACCAACATACTAGCAAGAGTCATCAAAAGAAACTGTGATTGCAGAATTTTTGCAAGTTAATGCCTTCTATTGAATGCAACACGCAAATTTAGTGTGTGCTATCTTTTGGGATTGTTCATGATCAATAATATTTTCTGTTATGAAACTTTATGATTTGTAATTGATCCTCATTATTAAGTGATCATAGGTTTAGGGAGTTAGTGGTAGTTTTCTTTTTAAATAATCAATTGTTGTGACTCTTTGTAGAGGTTAGTCAAACAAACTGGTTTTAATACATAACTCTTACATATTGTTCCAATCAAGTGTAATCATTTTTATAGATGAATATAATGTTCAGCTTAAGTTTTCAACTTTCATCTTGATTGTTTTTTCCATTCACTCATTCAAGGGGGGCCCACTTGATGAGTGAATTGCATTGTTAGTATAGAGTTCATTTCCTATTTATTTTTATCTTTTAGAACTCTGCTATTCTTGAAACCACTAATACCAGAATGTAGTCTGTTCCTACAACATAGTCAGTTGGAGTAATTCCTAACCGTGTTTTCCTACTTTGATTAGAATACATTGGCTTAGCAGTTTTAGTTTTATTTCCCTGAAGCATAAGCATTTGAATTCCTTAAGTAGGTTTAGAAGAGGAAGTTTGAAGCATATACTTTGCTGATGCCATTCCAACTTTATGTCCTTGTTCGTTAATTAAATGAGACTAAATAGTGCATTAGGAGTCATTTGGGGTGTCCAATCCTGAACTAAGTAGTCCATTGCTTTGGGTTTCTGATACCATTGTTTGGCCAAGCATTTTTTGTGTCATTGTCAGGGATGGTGGTAATTCAAAATAATCCTTGTAGTTGCAGTCTTAGTTTTAATTTAGTACTTTAGTAAGAAATTTTATGCATAGAAGGAGAGATCGTCTCGGGAGATTTCTTCACCGTAATTATTAAGGAGAACCATTTGATTTATTTAATCCTCAAATTGAAGACCCACAAAGTGAAAATGAAGATGAAGAGCCCCTTGAAAATCTGTTTGCTGATGCTGAGGAAGATACATCCTCTTCATCATCTGAAGAATTACTACATTTGAACAACCTATTTGCTAAACTCGAATATCAAGATAATCCACTTGCTCTTACTGTATATCAAGCTCCTAGAATGGTTGCTCAAGTTCCCTTTCCTTTTCCTATACCTCAATAATAAGGCAACTAGAATCTAAAAAATATTCCTTTTGTTGCACTTCCTAAATTTTATTGCTTCCTAATAGAAGACCCTAAGACCTTTCTTTTTTAATTTGACATTCTTTGTTAGACTTATGACTATACCACTGATGCCCACAAGCTAAAGTTGTTCCCATCAACTCTAAAAGAAGATTCTTTGAGATGGTTCATGGGGTTGGGTGCTAATGATGTAGCAGGTTGGGATCCCATGCGTACAATGTTTCTTACAAAGTACAAGGAGTACTATAGAGGTCAAGATTTGAGAGGAGATGACATTTTTAAAATTTCTCAGAAGAAGGACAAAAAATTGGAGGATTATGTATCCAGTTTTATGTTTAACCTATAGCGTGATCCTCAACATTAGTTAAATGAGACATCCTAGAAGCATATTTTCTTAAAAAGTGTGAATGATGGAAGCATTGAGGCTTTAGACCTAATGGCAAGAGGTGATACCACACAAAAAGCATCGCTTGACATAAAGAATATATGTGAAAATTACTCAAGGGCCACCTTGAAGAAGGGTAGCGGACTTAGAAATTTACCACATAAGTCCAATGGTGGTTCTGGAGTATCTAAAATGGAGCCGTCTAATCTACTATCTAATTTCAAGAAAGACATCATTAATTATGTCACTACTCAGCTAGATAGTATGCAAGCAAGGAGGAAGAAGGAAGAGTCAGATGTTGTGCTTGTTGAGTATTGTTCTCATTGTAGAGAAATGAAAATAAATTGTAAATTTAAGACAATTGCATCTGTGGATGTTAGTTCAATACCCACTGAGTTTAGAGCTATAGATGAGGAGAATGGAGATGTTTTTTATGTTGCTCAAAGGTGTCCATGGGCTCAGAGATAAGGTATGCCTTTAGAACCAATGAATAATTTTGGTAATAATAATAGTAACTATTGGCCAAACCAAAACCCCCAAAGTTCTGCTCCTCATGGTCAAAATTGGAATCACAGTTGGTCCAATCAATAGCCATACTATAACCAATCCTATCGGCAACAACCACCATTTAACCCATACCCATAGCAATATAAATCCTATTAGCAACCATAATAGAATAATCAATGACCACCTTAGGGTAACTAGCAACCACAACCTCAGGAGGGACCTCATCAACCTAATCAACAATCAACACTAATGCTTCCACCTCAACAACAAGCTATTTTGCCACCACCTCCTATAGAAAATAACACTCCTAAAAATCCAACTCAACTTCTAGCTCAACCAACTCCAAAACCTAATAGTAAGCAACATGCCTATTCCTTTCATATAAATAATATCCATCTTAGATTAGGAACTACACTGCCCACACCCAAAGAGCCAATAATAACCGAAGTTGCTAATACTGAGGATATACAAATGAGTCAGCCTATTAATCCTCCACCTATTGCTCAAAATATACCAGTAGCTAAGACTCCTCCTTATCTGTAGAGATTTTCTTAGGATATGCCTCCAAAAGAAAATTTGGTCACCACTAATTTGATTGATCAACTCAAACAAATGACAGTGCAGATTCCCTTGTTGGATGCACTTAAAGAAATTCCAGTCTATACCAAAGCAATTAAAGAAGCCTATGTCAAGAAACCTAGAAGGAAAAAGAAAGACCCTAATACTATCCATTTCTTAGGAAAGTTCTTTGATCTTATGTTAAGTAAAGTTGTCATGCCTAAGTATTCAGACCCAAGAAGTTTACTTGTAACCATCTTTATTAATGGTACCCAAATTTAGAATGTTTAATTGACTTAGAAGCATCAATTAATGTTATGACTAGAGAAGTTCTATTGAAACTTGGTATCATTGGTTTGTAGGACACACCAAGAATATTACAGCTAGTTGGTAATTCCACAGTCAAACTTGATGGCATGGTTGAACATACTGTTGTTACTCTGGATTCTTTAGAATACCCTTCAGATTTTATAATTTTGGCACCCAAAGCTACTCTTGGAGGTTATCCATTAATCCTAGTAAGGCCTTGGTTAGCCATGAATGATGCTTGCTTTGCATGCTATTTAGGAAAGATAACCATATTAGATGGAATAAATACCAAAAGGTTAACTCTATATTCTCCAATAGAACCCCAAAGTGAACTTGATGAAGCTGTCTGGCCTGACTTGGAAGATGCTGCTCTTGAAGTAAACTTTGTGCAGAAACTCATGGTCATTGAAAGAAATCTGTTCATAGTATCCCAAGAAGAAAATGACATTCTTGCAGCAATTCTTACCAACCAATATGATTCTAAGGGGTCATCTTGCGATGATCGAAATTGTTCTCTTCAAACAATTCTGCCCAAGCAAATCACATCTCAGCTTCCTGCAACACCTGATTACCTTCACACTCTATTACCTCATGAGATAAAATCTCCATCCATAGCATAAGTACTGATGTTAGAAAAAGTAAATAGAATTGAAATTTCTTTAGAAAGAGAACTGAATGTTAATAAAAACCTCACTGAGTCTCAGATGTCCAGTATTCTCAAGCTTTTACAAGATAGCCAGCAAGCCTTTGCATGAGATTATATTGACATGATAGGCCTAGACCCTAAACTCTATACTCACAGAATATATATATATATATAAGCCCAGAATACAAGCCAGTAAGGCATGCCCAAAGAAGAATAAACCTCGCTTTAAGAGACATATTCAAGACTGAGTTGCAAAAGCTTCTTAGTGTAGGCTTTATTTATCCTATCTCTGATAGTCAGTGGGTTTCTCCTCTTGTCATCTTTCCAAAGATAGGAGGAAAGTGGAGAGTTTTTGTTGACTATAGAGAACTTAACAAAGCCACTAAGAAGGATCACTTTCCACTACCTTTCATTGACCAAGTGCTTGATAATCTGGAGGGTAAAAATTACTTCTCATTTCTAGATGACTTCTATGGGTACAATCAAATACAAATATCGCTAGAAGATCAATACAAAACAAAATTTACCTATCCTTGGGGAACCTTTGCTTGTTCAGTCTTGCATTTGGATTATGTAATACCCTTGCTACTTTTCAGAGAGCAGTGTTGGGAATTTTCTCTGGCACTGCTGCTGATTTTTTTGAAACCTATACAGATGACTTTACAACTTATGGATCAACATTTGAAGAAGCACAAGATAACTTCGAAAAGGTTCTTAAAAGATGTCAAGGTTATAATCTCTCTCTTAATAGTGAAAAGTTCTACATGATGATGGAGGAAGGAGTAGTCCTGGGACATTATCTTTCATCTTTTGGAATTCAGGTTGATCCAGTAAAAATTGCAGTTGTAAACACACTTCCCACACCAGTTAAGAAAAAGAATGTTAGAAGTTTCCTTGGGCATGCTGGTTACTACAAAAGATTCATAAAATATTTTAGCCAACTAGCAGCACCATTGTATAATTTGTTGAAGAAAGAGGCTGAATTTGTATGGACAAAAGAATGTGAAGCATCATTCTAGAAATTGAAAGATGCTTTGACAACAACACCTATTCTCAGAGGACTTGATTGGAAGCTTCCATTCCATATCTACACAGATGCATCTGATTATGCTATTGGAGCATTTCTGGAACGAAAGGAAGGTATTGCTGAACATGCAATTTACTATATTAGTAAAAATTTGCAAGGAGCATAATTGAACTATACTGTTATCGAAAAAGAGCTATTAGCAATTGTCTATGCACTAAATAAATTTAGGCAATACATTACAAGCTATGAAGTCTTTGTATATACTGATCATTCAACTATCAAACAATTAATGAATAAACCTGCCATTAGTGGCAGACTAGCATGCTGGTTACTCCTCATGCAAGATTTTGATATATAAATCATAGACGAACTAGGCAAGGCTAATGTAGTGTCCGATTTCTTAACATGACTGCAAGTGTCAAATGATCCTGTAGCAATTAATAATAGTTTTCCTGATGAGCACTTGTTTTCTATTTATTCTTTTAACCCATGGTATGAAAACTTGGCTAACTACCTTGCTACAGGGAGAACACCACCTCATTTTTCTCCTAAACAATGTTCTCTATTAGTTGAAAAGAGTTTTAATTTCTCTTGGATCTCAGGCCTTATGTTTTATACAGGACCAAACTAGGTCAAAAGGAGACGTATTAGAGAAGATGAAACTTATGACATCCTTTGGGAATTCCATGATGAGCCATTTGGAGGATACTTTGCTGCAAAGAGGACAACCTATAAAATCTTAATAACTGGGTACCACTGGCATACTTTATATAAGGATGCAACAAAGCATACTTGGCATTGTGATAGGTGTCAATGTGTGGGACATCCCACAAAGACTAATGAAATGCCTCTGCAACCATAGATAGTTATTACGCCCTTTGACAAGTGGGGTATTGACTTTGTTGGACCTATAAGCCTTCTTATCATGGAAAGTATTACATCTTAGTATGTACAAACTATGCAACAAAATGGGTTGAAGCCCAAGCTATGAGACATGCTAGAGATCACAAAGTTGCTAAGTTTCTTTATGAATGCATATTCACTAGATTTGGAGTACTAAGGGAGATTTTCAAAGATCAAGGGGCACAATTCACATCCAATCTCATCACTAAGTTTCTGCAAGAGTACATGGTGCATCATGGAAAGTCTTCACCCTATCACCCTCAAGCCAATGGCTGGGCTGAAATTACAAATTGGAAGATTGAATCTATTCTCAGTAAAACAATAGCTATGCATAAAAAGGATTGGGCTACTCACCTTCCTGAAGCAATATGGGCTTATCGTACCACATGGAAAACCACCCTAAAATTTACTCCTTTTGAGTTGGTATATGGAAAATTTGCCTCTATGTTGATTGAATTTCAGCATAAAACACTTCGCACTACTTTAGATCTGGATATAGATACAAGAAGACCAGTTATTGAAACTAAATGGATTGGATGAATACCAGAAGTCCGCTTTACACAATACAAAGTTGATACAATAGCAACAAAAAGTGTGGCATGATAAGTTCATTCGTGATAAGAAATTTTTTGTTGGAGATTGGGCACTTTTATATGATTCATGATACCAACACACACCAGGGAAATTTCATACCAGATGGCTTGGGCCTTATGAAATTATATCAATATTTGACAATGGAGCTATACAAATTTCAACAATAGATCTTTTTCAATTCAAATTACTTGTCAGTGGCCACCATCTAAAATTTTTCCACAAACCAATAAGCCGTGATAAGTTCCTCAAGCAGTTCCAGAGCACAGTTGCAGCAACAACTCCTATAGCCAAAGAATCTAGGTCTTCCACCCACAATTCTACTAATTCCTAATTCCATTAAGAACCATCATAATAAACATTTCAAATTTCATGAAATAATTTCTTTATAATAATTTTTTTCATCTCACTTTCTATCTTTTTCACCCATCCACCCCATCCCATCACTTTAGATATGTAGGTGCAGTTTTTGGAAAACTCTTCCTGCAGTGTCTTCAGGTTAGTGCCACATACACTCGTACATATAACATTTCTATTCATTAATTTTTAGGATTCTGTGTCATTTTTAATGATGTGCTGCAACGTGTTCAGGGTGGTAGCCTTGGCATGCACGAGTTTTTACAAAATGTGATGTAAAATTCATATCATTAGATTTCATGCAATATTTAATTTTATGAATCAAGTTGTAGTTTGTATGCTGTATTCTTCTACAATATTTTGTTCTGCAATGCATTAGGATCTGTGCCATACCATCACTGAATTTCATGAGAATTATGTTCTGTAAGTTAGAAATTCCTCTGAGAAAAGTAATGGGAGGTGAACTCTAAAGGCATGAACCAGTGGACCACATAGTTTTGTTAAATGATGCGTCTACCTGTGAACTATTTAAAAGGAAAGATCAGTTAGATTATTGTTTAAGCCTTAAGGGGTTTAATGAGGAAGTTGCCCTACAATTTATGACCACCTTGAAAGACGAGGCTGTAGAAGTTAAAGGGTTGAAAGTTGAGTTCACAGAAGATGTAGTAGCTGAAGTGATAGGGTTGCCTTAGGAAGGTGAACCATGGGTGAAATATTTTGACCTATGATCAATAAGAGCACAATTCACTTTGCATGGTGATCCTCAGTTGGATGTCGACAAGAAGCAGAGACCTGTGTGATTATCTTTTCCCTTGGAATTCATTCAATTGGAATTATTCAGTACTTCACTTGTGAGGGATGCTACAAATATCTGCATGCTTTGCACTTCAAAATTATCAGTCACCTTTGTCATAATGATCAACCAATAAAACTTCCCATCTTCGTATTTAATATTGTGAAAAAATAGTCTTTGTTAGTTCAATCAGGAAGCAACAAGCCTATTTCACACCATTGCCTTATAAAACTAATGGTGGAAACGAAATTGAGTAGACAAAGTTTGGAACATGGGAACATGTTTTGTAGATGAATGAGGTTAAACCTAGAATAGCTGGCCCTAGAGGTCATGATGTTGATAGGAGATAACAAACATCTAGGTCACCTAGGAAAATAATTTTCAATCTTGGAGCGTCTCCTTCTTAGAGGAAGAAAAAAAAGAAGACAAAAGTTCTTAATACTTTGAAATCTTCACCATCTGGAGAGACAAGGTCTACATCTAGGAGGGGTAAGGGTAAAATAACGGAACCAGAAGAAGAAACATTAGAACCTCAGCCTGGTGACAATGTAGATAATATGGAAGAAACCCTACCTTACCCTAGGGAAGAACATTCTAGAAACCCTCCTGAAGAGAATTCTGAGAACCCTAAGGAAGAACGTGGGGTAAAAGCACAAACCTGTGTCACCTTTTATAAAGGAAAAGTGATATCAGAATTTAAACTCTTCAACTTTAACGACATAAAAGTGGCATTTTTGTTTAGAATTTGAAGATGATGTAAACTAATGAAATGTGTAAAATTGGATGAAGTTTATGTTTGTAATTTTAAAAAAAAATTTGAGTGAAATTTTTATTTATTTTTGAATTTTTAAAATCTATTTTTTAATTTTTTAAAATGTTGAAAATATAGAGTTTTTTTCCCATCAAACAAATATATGCAAATGTTCATATTTTGGTCTAATTTTGGAATATGTTAGAGTTGACATGTATACCTAGTGCACCAAGAAAGAAAAATAAAAATTTAGCTAATATTTTTCAAGTTATAACTGGTCAAAGTCAAAGTCATCAAAAATTGATAGTTTTTTTCTCCCATCAAACTTTTTCCATCAAATCTATATATATATATATATATATTTTTAAAAACTTACATATTCTTGAAGAAGATTCTCTCCTCCATTGCAAAATTAAAAAATAATAATTTTTGAACATGATTTACTATTTTTTTCTTATTTTTGAATAGACATCTTCCTGAATCTTAAAATACCTACTTGTAATATTTTCAAATTATAACATATTATCCATAATCAAAATAAAAATAAAATTATATGATCATAATCGTGACTCTGAGACATACAAAAGTATATTTTTAGTTTTTAAAAAACTTCAATTTAATAGGTCAAATTGGCCTTCAAAGTGAGATGTTTATAGAAGCTCTTATTTTTGCTTGTGTGGCTACCACCTAGGATGCCACATAGGCAATTACAACCATAATTGTTTTGGCTGCAACCCTTTGGGCCGGACTAGTTTTGGTCGAAACCCTTGTCGGTCGATTAAATCACATGTAGTTAATGTCGCTGTTTGATATAAAATAAAGTTTATTTTCATTTAAAAAAGAAAAATACCAAACAACGAAAATTGGAAGAGGATTTTTGGAAGACAACTAATTTTGAAGCAATTTTTAGCAAAATATTCTATGGATTTAATCAGGATTGCAAAGGATCAAATATTTTGAAGGTGTTTTTTCCCATCTACTTATTTTTATTTTTATGTATTCTATATTAAAGCATTAGCTGATATTTAGTGAAATCTAAATTTATTTATTTTTGTTTCTATAGATTAAAGTATTCAATGGGTAGTAAAAGGAAAAAATCAAGGAAATATGATAGAATAAGAGATGACAAAATGAAAGGTCATACAAAACATAATTAAAACCAACCTACTAAAATTCTTGAATAGGATGAGATTCATGAAGAAAATGAAAGTAATGAAAAGGAAGAAATTGGCAGTTCTACTGATAGAGACAAATTAGAAGGCATAAAAAATTTGATAGATTTGGATGAGGAACTACTTTTTAACCAAATTCCATCTAAAGATATGATAAATGAAAACATTATCAGAAAGCATTGTCAGAACATGTGTGATGAATATTTCAAGGATAAAAGTGTATTTGGATAGGCACAGTTATTTGTCAAGTTATTTAGGAGAAAAGATATGAGACCTATTTTGGAGTTGTTGGGTATTGATAACAGGAGAAGCCATGCACATAATATTAATAAAAAAATAGTTGAAAACTTGCAAAATGCTTATAAAAAAATTGACAACACAACTCGAGGAGATGATTTGAGTAATGCACGTAGAGCATTGATGACTACTATATCTAGTGGAAAATTGACACATAGAAAATAGGTATGTGCAATTTTTGATATACTACATATATCTAGAAGAAATGTCCAGAGATACATCAAGAGGAGAAATATGTTAGATGATAACATTGAGAATAACTGGGTGAATATTTGTAGAGTTTCATGAAAAGACATAATTTCTGAAGATGTAAAAAGACAAGTTATTGAATTTTGGACCACACATTCTTATGTTTCTTCCAACAGGCGTGATACTATACAAATTAAACATCAAGAGACATGGGCCAAAATTGAACACCTAAAACATTTCATAGATATAACTCAAAGTGAATTATTTCAAACATTCAAACAAGAATTTTCAAATGTCAAAATATGTCAAAGAATGCTTGAGAGTTTGCGTCCTTCCTTTGTATGCATAAATAAGATGTGTGACACTTGTTGTTGTCGAAATTATGTTGAATTTGGTCTACACTTGCAATCATATAAAAAAGTTATGGCAATACTTGATCCTAATTTGGTCATCCCTAATAGTACAACACAATTTGTGAGGTCCATATTATGTGATAAATTAGAAATTCAAATGAATTCAAAGTGCAATGCATAAAAAATCAGTGTGAAGATTGTGGAGATTTACGCAAATTTTTTGAAATCATGCAAGTTGAGAATATTAATGAATCCACACTAGTTTCATGGATGAGATATGAATATGAGACATACCAAAATAAGACAGGAGATGAATCCAAAAATATTGTATTGAAGGAGAGTGAATTGCATTATGATGAGTTCATGACCAAGTTTCGTCCATTGATATATCCACATATCCAACATTGTCATGGTGCATGATGGTAAGCTAAATAGTTTTGTGATTCAAAAAATTGTTTTCCACTTGGTTGTATACTTTTAGTTGTAGATTTTTCTAAGAATTATACATTTGCACCTCAAACAGAGCTTCAAGGGCAATATTATCATTCTGAACAAGTTGCAATATTTGTGCAAGTGACCTATAGACATGCACAATTTGAGGTAGATCAGATAGAAAGGTTGGATGAAAGGGAACACATCATCATCAAAGAGGTTCATATCTATATTAGTGATGATAGATTTCATGATATTAGTTATGTGGCTCATTGTTTTGCAATGTTCTTTGAAGATTCAAGAAATCATGGAATAAATTTTTTAGAGCAGTACATTTGGTTTGATAAATGTGTAGGTTAGTATACATGAACTTACACATTTATTTAACTTTATTTTAACTTATATCTATTTTGACATGTCTATTTCAATTTGATACATGTACATGGATAATTGTAGATACTTATCATGTTTCATGTTCACAGGACAATTCAAATCTACAAAAGCTTTTAATTGGTTAGCAATGCAACATGCTAGAACCAATGTTAAGTTTTTATGGAATTTTTTTGAAATTGGACACAAAAAAGGGGAGCATGATGGAGCAGGAGCATGTATAAAACGTGCGCTTCGACAACATGAACTTGCAGGTAAATATATGCATTTTTAATGTGCATGTCTAATAATAGTACCATATTTTAAATTATACATATATATACATACGTATGTGTGTGTATATATATATACGCGTATTGTATTGTATGTACATAAATAGAATAGGATAGAGAGCTCAAATCAAATTGTTGAATGGTGCAAAGTTCATTTTGCTACTCAAGATACTAAATACAATAAGCATTACTTTTGCGAGGTGAAAGGTGAACTAAGTTATATTTATTTTTAATGTATTTTTCAAATCAATTTGAGTTTTTAATTAAATATTTATTTTAAAATATGACAATCATTTTTTGTATTTGTAATAGATATAGATCGATCTAATCCGTACAATTGTCAAACGATTCATGGTATTAGAAGTTTACATCAAGTGATGACTACAGAAAACCATAAACCTCCAGTAATTAAAGTAAGAGAGAAAACATGTTTTTGTGATGACTGCATTAAGGACAATCTAGTGAGTGCATGTGAAAATATTGTGAATGGATATGTTTCACATTGGGATTTGAAGGAGATAGCTAGAAAGCCTCCTTTTGAAGATGCTGACATTGACATTGACATTGACATTGACATTGACATTCATGATCTTGTATATTCAGCTGATTATGAGTGCATTGCTGATTTAGTTATGGTAGGTTTGTGTGCATATATACATATTATATAAATTAATATACATGTATATTCATTTTAAAATTAATTTATATTTATCCATATTTTTATATACATGTAGGAGATATTTTTGCAGTTCAAGCTTTACTAGATAATGCGGAAAATGTGGACTATTATCTTTTAAGATGCACAAAAGCAAAACACAAGTTGCTAGAAGGAACTATAGATGCTGATCAACAGTCATATCCAATTGGATCAATTGTTATTGAAGGAACATATTATCAACAAACAAGGGTAACTAGTAGTGGTATTGAATTTATTGAATACAAGCTTGGAGGAAAGGTTTTACATTACAGTAATCATGTTATAGCAACCAAATTACAATTTGAAGCAATACAAAGAAGAGGACGTCGTGGAAATCAAAAGTGGAAACTACCTATTGAAGAACATGAAAAACTTCTAGAGATAATAAAAACTAGAGAGGATCCTAACAATACATTTTTTGTGGAGCTCTAGTTTACCTATGTACTTATTGTGGAGCTCTAGTTCAGCTATGTCTATATAGCTCTTATACTTTCATATTTAACGTTGACAGGATATTTGCTTTATAAATTTGTATACATTGGATCATTTATCTTGGATATGCAAAATTAGACATGTTTTGTTATTTTTATTTAAATTCGACATGGATATCTCATTTAAGACCACCTCTTAGGACCTCCCCTTAAGACAATCTCTTAGGCCTCCCCTTAAGAGCACCTATTAGAACATCCCCTTAGTACCGCATTTTACATGACCTCTCCTTAAGACAACCCCTTTAGTATTTGTATGTATTTATATGTACATTGTTTATGTTTTCTTACATATGATTGTTAATGTTGTTATGTATTTATGTACATATAATCTTTATATGTTCTTACATGTATATGCTATATTCTATGTTACTTATTACATGTTATATTTTATTAATTGAATGTTGTTAATTATAGTTAATTAAGACATGTAGTTAAATATAGTTAATTATACTTAGATTAAATATAGTTAATTGTACTTAGATTAAGACATGTCATTAAATATAGTTAATTACAGTTTGATTAAATATAGTTAATTAAGACATGTCATTAAATATAGTTGATTATATACTTAGATCTTATGGCATTAAGAACAATAACATATACATTTAAACATGATTATTGAAAACATACATGTCTACATTTAACATGAACATATTTACATACATCTATGAAATAAAATATACATTAATCTACATTCTTATGTATAATTTAGGATTTTCCCTTAAGATATGTCATTAAATCTAGTTACTTACACTTAGATTAAGGAATTAAGATGAATAACATATATAGAAACATGAATAACACATACATAAACATAAAAGATTAAGACATTAAAAGATCAATAAGATACATGTGTACATTAAAAGATCAATAACATACATATACATATATTTGGAGAATAATGTACCCATATCAAATGTATAAAAATATCATGTATCAAATGTCTAGAAATAACATATATAAAACATCAAAATAGATCCATATAAATATGTATTTGGAAATAACATATAAAACATCAAAGTGTCCATATAAACACGTATATGGAAATACCATATAAAACATCAAAGTGTCCATATAAACATATCTGAAAATAACATATAAAACTTAAAGTTTCCATATAAACATGTATCTTGAAATAACATACAAAACATCAAAGTGTCCATATAAACATGTATATGGAAATAACGTGTGTAATAAAATAAAAGGCCATGATGATAATTAGCTACATCCCCCTCCTGATCCTAGCTATCCCCAAAAGGGTCTATTAGCTGCGTTTGAACCCTGTGTCAAATGATAGTGGACCATTTAATTATATACAGAAAAATTATATCAAGATACATGTATATAAATCATATATATATATATATATATATATATATATATATATATATATATATATATATATATATATTGTAACATACTTGAGACTCAAGATGTGTAGGATCTGTCGGTGTCTACAAATCAACAAAATGTAATATACTATCACTTAGACCCTATAACACATACACAAACACACATACACACACACACACACATAAATTTAAACATATAGACATATTATTTACCATAATTAAAATAAATTTAAACATATAGAGATATTTACCATAGCAACGTGTAATGCTTAGCCGATCTAACTAATATTTGAATCATGCAATGAAAAAACACTCTCAACATTCAAGTCAATAGTGTAGCCCTGATATGAAAGCATGGAGGTAAATAGACCAGGCTATCTAGTAGTGAAATCTTGAGTAGGGGGGGTGCTGTAGGGTCCTGAGTAGCTGGGGCTAGTGCTGTAGCCTAGGCTTGTATAGAAACAGGAGCAATAGAAGGTGTAGGAATATCCTCTTGCCTCTGTGAATCTTCTAGGACTGCTGTACGTGACAAAATATGACTAGTCTGAGAGCTGATGTCATGAAGTGGAATCCCTATGACTATAGATAATTCTCGATATGCATCTAAAAGATCAGATGCTAAATATGATCCCAAATGCCGCAATGCATCCACCTTTGAGACTGCAAAAACCTCTAGTGGAGAAGGTATGCCTACTACTCCATAATCATCATCAGTAGGTGCATTAGATGATGCAGCTATGGGAATGGTACCTTGAGAGTGTAGCATATATCTACCACATCGATTAGAAGAAATCTCCTACAACTATGTGGTGATGGTGGTGATGCTCAAATAAATTTGTGTCTTGATTGTGTCATCGGGAACACTCTAGCCTGCAATAACCATATATGGACCTCTTAGCATAACCAAAAGGTTTGGACTCACCATTGCCCATTTTTTAATGGGCACATGAGTGTCTGTTGGTCTAAATCTATCTGAAAGTCTCCCCAGACCCTGCCCAACATGCCCTGGATAATTTGTGTATTCAAAATTGTAGTGTAAATGAAATTTTGCAAACAATTGTTTGCAGAAATAGAGAGGGAACTCATCCTTCTGTGGCCAACTAGTGAGGATACATGAATGGTGTGACGAGCTGATCAGTACACTTCGTCGCAATGTAGCCTCTAACTCTGTGATGATCTCTATAAAATGGAAACATGGTTTTCACCATGGTGGTGGAAACCTTAGTGTCAATTTGTGTGTACTTCACAATGCTAGTGACACTGTGAGATAGAGAAGAATAAAATGTCTCAATGCTCATATCATCAAAAGGGTTGAATGATTCAATGGTCTGAAACATATGAAACAACTCCTCTCGCATCGCTATGATCTTCTCCCTATTAGGGAGGGTGGTAGAAGAGGAAAGCGAGGTGTCAAAAACCTCTATAGCATGAGATAATCTCATAACTGTATCTCTGAATAACTGCACTCTATCCTAAGTGGAGGAGGTTGATCTGCGTGCTATACTAGACTTAGCACTCTGACCCCCTCTGTGGACACTAACATCCCTTGAGGATGCAGGACCACGATCCCTAGAACTAGATGCCATAATGTATATATATATGTATATAAATACGAGGATATGAATGTGAAGCTACAAGACTAATGAATATCCAGAGATCTGCACATGCATATATATACAAATATAAACATACACTAGTACATTTGGGCTCATTTTTCAAACTTTATTGGTCAAAATTTTGACCCAATTTTTGACCAAACTTCAACCAACCTACTGGTTGGTCAAAATTTCGACCAATACGTTGGTCGAAAACTATTGAAATTGCTAGCACATTTTTTGCTAAGAATTGGTCAAAATTTTGACCAATTCTTGGTAGAAAATTGTAGGGCATTGGTCAAAATTTTGACCAATTCATGGCAGAAAACTGCAAGGCATTGGTCAAAATTTCAACCAATGCTTGGTAGCAAATTGCTGGGTATTGGTCAAAATTTCAACCAATGCTTGGTAGAAAACTGTTAGGCATTGGTCAAAATTTCAAACAATGCTTGGTCAAATTTTTTTTGAGGCTCATAGTTATTGAGGTCCACTTTAGCAATGGCCCTTCCTATGAAATTGCCATCTAAAACCTTTCTAATGAGATAATGTGTTATGAGCTCTTCATTAGTGGGATGGAACATGAATCTAGGAGGTAGTTGTGCATCACCCATATCATGAAGAGCTCATAACACATTATCTCATTAGAAAGGTTTTAGATGGAAATTTCATAGGAAGGGCCATTGCTGAAGTGGACCTCAACAACTGTGAGCCTCAGGGAGGGTTCAAGTCCCTCCTTTATTATTCACTATGCATATAATCCCATACACCCATTTGATCTCGAATGATGATATGTACTGAATGTTGAGTTTCTGTCCTAAGTGCTCCAAAACCATCCATTTCATGCCTTCATCTGTACACAATGTCTTTCTAGTTTCTTTCTACTCGCATGCCCATTTCATTTCATATGATCATCTGAAAATTGTGTCACTCTAAGATCTCAACTGTTTCCTCTTGATTGATCATCTCATAACTGCTGAATGAGAGCTTTGGGATAAGCTATAGGCATCCATCAAAAGTTTGGCCAGATTTTGATCTAGGATATAGTACTAGAAGCTATATTTCATGCCAGTCAAAAAATCTTCTTGGCCATGGCCTGGGGCAATATGAACTAGCCATAACGAGCAAGCTTCTTCAGATAACAAAAGCCAAGAATTGGGGACTTCAAGGCAACCATTCTGGGACTGTTAAGAACATATGGATATGAGCGGACAATTTCGGTATTGAATTGAAATCTTTTCCTCAAAATTTTCTTTATATCATTGTTGCACTATATTGCAATGGTCTAACTAGTAGGCAACATTAGAGAATGATAATTTGGCTTGTACTGATTAATAATGGTAGTGGTAGAAGTAAAGACATGTCAGTTGCAAGTTATAAGACTTTTTATGAGTTCCATATGATGGATGGTTGGTCAAAATACACACAGTTCTCTTCTTTAAATAGTTAGAAAGGGGTTTAAAAAAGAATAAATTTAAGAAAGAATTTATTAACTACAAACTAATGCATGCATCAAAATGACAAACTTTCTGATAATGAAATCTGATTTTGCAGCTTTGACATGTTAGCTCGCCAAGTTGCCTCATCAAGTTAGCTTGCCCACATGTCCCACCAAGTCCCCAAGTCCGCTCGCCAAGCTGAAAATTCAAGTGCACTCACCAAGTTGACTCTTTACATTTTCTCACCAAGCCCATCCCCTAGGTCAACTCTCCAGGTCAGCTCGCCAAGTCACTCCCACCCAGTCACCTCAATGAGTTGACTCTTTCAGTTAGCTCACCAAGTCATGTCACCAAGTCGACTATTCGAGTACGCTCACAAAGTTGACTCTTTAAGTTCGCTCATCAGGTCACCCCACCAAAGTGCCTCATAAAGGTCAGTCTTTAAGTCTGCTCACCAAGTTAGCTCACCAAGTCGCCGCACCAAGTCGACTCACCATCTCGCCTCACCAATGGACTCACTAAGTTGGCTCGCCAACTTGCCCCACCAAGTCGACTATTCAAGTATGCTTGCCAAGTTGACTCTGAGTTCGGTCATCAAGTCACCCCACCAAAGTGCCTCATCAAGGTCAATCTTTAGGTCCTCTCATCAAGCTTGCTCACCAAGTTAGCTCGCCATGTTGCGTCTCTAAGTGGCCTTGCTAAGTCAGCTCGCCAACTTGCCCAACCAAGTTGCCACTTTACGCCCACTCATCATGTTAGATCATCAGGCCAGCTCCCCAATTCAGCTCACCAAGCTGACAATTGAAGTATGCTCACCAAGTTGACTCTCTAAGTTCTCTCACCAAGTCCGCCCCCTAGGCCAACTCTCTAGGTCAGCTCACCAAGTCACCCCCACTTGCCCCACCAACTCTCCACTTTAAGTCGACTCACCATGTCAGCTCGCCAAGTCGACTCCCCTAGTCAGCTCGCTAAGCCGACAATTCAAGTACGCTCACCAAGTCGATTCTTTATGTTTGTTCACCAAGTCCGCCCCCTAAGTCATCTCACCAAGTCACCCCCACCCAGTCACCTCAACGAGTTGACTCTTTAAGTTAGCTCACCAAGTTGGCTCACCCAGTGGTTTTACCACCTTGCCTCGACAAGTTGGCTCATTATGTGTCCTTTCCAAGTTGCCCCACTGAGTTGCTTCTCTAAGCCCACTCACCATGTTAGCTCACTTGTTCGGCTCACCAAGTCGACTGTTCAAGTACGCTCGCCAAGTCACCCCACCAAGTCATGTCAACAAGTCGATTGTTCAAGTATGCTCACCAAGTTGACTTTAAGTTCACTCATCAAGTCACCTCATTGAGTCGCCTCAATGAGTTGACTCCTTAAGTCTGCTCACCAAGTTAGCTCTCCAAGTCGATCGTCTCACCAAGTCGACTCACCATCTCGTCTCACCAAGTGGGGCTCTCTACGTAGGGTTGCCAATCTACCCCACCAAGTCGCCTCTTTAAGGCCACTGACAATGTCAGCTTGCTAGGTCTATTCCCAAAGTTGACTCACCGAGTCAACTGTTCAAGTATGCTCACCAAGTCGCCTCACCAAGTTGACTCTTTAAGTTCGCTCACCAAGTTTGTTCGCCATGTTAGCTCGCCGAGTCAGCTCACCAAGTCACCCCTCCAAGTCGCTTGAAGGAAACAAAAATTTGGTGTATTGTGCAAGTCTAAACAATGCTATCATTTTATATTTATAAAAACACTTACTTGGAAAAATAATGAAGTGTTCTCCCCTTAGATTACTTCCCATTTAACAAACCAAGGAAAATGCAATAGATATATTTATCAACAAAGAAATAAGATCAACGAGAGTAACCATGCCATCTCTTAGCATTCTCAATATTGCCATTGGCACATAAAGAACTGGGCTACACTTCACAATGCCAAAACCTTGAGCAGAATTCACTGTGGGAAGAAGCAAGTTATGTTTCCTTGGCAGGTGTTAGCTAGCAATCATTTCATATAACATCTTATAAAAGAATTCCTAAAGCTAACCACATTTTGAAATGAGATAACAACTAATATATATCATTTCAAACTCAATTTATTCCTATTTGTGCATAACATTAGCAGGTTAGTGTTATGCCAAGAGAATGGAATTTATGTATCCTCTTGACTCTAACAAAGACAAAGGGCCATTCTTGTCACTCTTTAGAGGTAAACCATAAACTCTAAAGAGACACTAAGCCAAAATTATTGGGCACACAAAGGTCAAAAAACATGGCAAATGTATAGGACAAATAGAGTCAACTTTTATGAAAATGATAAATATCTCCCAGCAACAATTGAGAAAGGTTCAAAGCACATGCCTCCTCATACAACTTTAATAGCATTTCTGGACGAGATGTATCACAACAGACAAACACTTAGCTGTTGCCCTCCGAACCTTCTAGATTTTCTGCTTTGACAAACAAATGCTAGCTGGAAGTCAAATTTTCTTTTCAGACTTCAATAGGTCATAACTTGGGCATACAGGATCAGAATTTGGACATCTTGTAGTTGTTGAGATGCTTATTGTTAGAAATACACAGTGGATCAGCTTTGGACATGTATTGGTGTGATTTACCTGTTGGTATTACCTTTTGATCTGTTTATGGAATTTTGTGACTGGTAGTTTGTATGTGGTACTCCTAGACAACCTTCAAATCTGAGCTATAGAAATAAAAAGATATGGCTACCAAATTTGTTCAGAGCAGATGCAACAATTTTGAACAGGTGCCAAGCTTAACCCAGCTAAATAAACCTAGAAGGAGTAGTTTTTACATGAATACAGGAAGAGGCTGAGACCATCAGAGAAAATAAAGAGGCTTTACATTTAATCCTAGATATCTACTTCAATATTTAATCAGATTTCCAAGATTAAATAGTGACAAACAAAATAAAGTGGACACTTCAGTATAATATAAGTATTTGATTGTCTATCAGAGGTTTGTTTATACTTTGTTAAGGTCCCTATAGGTTGAGAGTTTGTGCTTTGCAATTATTCCAGCAAACTAGAGCCATTTTAAATATCAACAACAACACCATACAAAAGTAAGCATATATTCTTCTATAACGTGCAACAAGATATATCTACAATAGTGGAAGATCAACTGTTTACACATTTCAGAAAATCAACTGTAATATCTATAACCACTTTGGTTATCAAAAGTAGAATATTGGAATGTAGAGATTCAAAGAAAACCCTAGACTTGGCTCTTAATTCTAAGACACATGTAAGTAGCAATTTGGCCAATGGTCTAGCTGATAGCAAAGGTTATACCATCCAATGTACAATAAATATTAATGCTGTTAATAGTGATCAAATTATGTAATTGCAAAAAGAAAATCTCTGATACATTGTATGCCCAATAACAATATGAATCTGAGTTATTTATTTCTTTACCCAAACGAGCAATAACCTTTGATGGTGTCCAAATCACACCCTACAACCATAAATATGACACATTTGCATCAGTGTATAGTTGTCTTGCTCTGCACTTGCAATAAAACCCGAAAAGTAGACATCAGTTGATCCTAAACAAGAAAAATCATCAGCATGCAGAGATTATATAAAGGTGGCCTTATGCAATAAACAGATCCTTAAATATCACATGGAAATCATATAAGATGATCTCAAAAAGAATACAAGAAACTACAAGGTTAATGGATGCATAATATAAAATAACTATCTTGTCTATAAAAGTTATCTTTAATCAAGCTCATACTTTTTTTCTCCACTCCAAACTCCACGAAAACCAGATGCTTCCAAAAAATATGATTATTATCTTATGTAGAGTTCCTCTCCAAATTCTCATTGATAAACTGCTTATGATGTCCTTTTTTATTTTTCTTGCATATATCCTATGCAAACATTTGCTTCATTCATACAAGGGATTATTAAGAAAGAGAGAGATTTGTTTAACAGGTATTGTGAATCAGCATGAATGCATTAACATGCTTTTTGGTTTCAAGGCCAATTAGTTCCTCTGCCGAGGAAAATAGTTGTCAATATACCTTGGTAACAGGTAGCTGTAGACAAATATAATGAATGCACTAGAAACTGTCATATGTATATATCTGTTTATAACAATTAAAGAAGTATTTGAAAGGCAATGTTGACATTATATATTAAAAATTCATCTTCTCTATTTTAGCATAAAGGATACATTTATGAATACGCTTCCAGTGTAACCTTTCCTCCCTCACAATGTATGAATATGACTTGTGTACACCACTAGTATAAACTTTATTGGCTATGATTGTTGTGCCCATATCATTTCAATAGCCTCACACAAAGATGCAAAGCTGCCAAATGGATGTTCAAAAGAAAATGGTAATGTATGTATATATGGTACACCTGACAGACAGACAATTGTTTTAGTTACAAAATAGATCAGTAATTCAACTTGCAAAGGAAACAAGATAACAATTTCAGCAAGTAGTTGAAATCCAACGTTAGTTGATTCAAGAATATATAAAGTGGGAAATGAATTGAGAGAATTTAACATCGAATGCATTGACCTGAATTCATGAGAAAACAGTCCATCTGACAAGAAATGAGATGACTGAAAATGATGACTGCTTACAGGCCTCAACAAAATTACAAATAGGCAGCCGAGGAGGTATTTATTTATAGGACTTTCATCAGTTTACCAATGTAGTAACATATGTAATGATAAGGGAGCAGAAATATGAACCCCCCTCTAAACATTATGTATGTTAGGAAACAAGTAACGACCAATGAACCTGGGGAAAATTTCAATATTACAAATTTCAGTGCCTTTAAACCTTCAGAATTTCTCCCCTTATAAAAGCATTGATACTCCACGGAATCAAGGACTTCACCCACAGGCACCTACTTCACTGAAGCCAGGAGAACTAAACTTGCTTTAATTTGAAATTCAGATAAAAGAAAAGAAATAATTGTTGCCACAGAAATTTATGATGATGCTTGAAAGGACAAAAGTAAATTTAGGTAAACAAAGAGGGGAAGTGGAAGATGTATCAAATGTTAAGAAGATGCAGCAGTAATCTCCATATAAATTTGTTAAGAAGATGTAGCAGTAATGGTCTTCCCTCATCAAGTATGCCAATCGTGAGATGGATGGACTAAGGGTTCTGCTCAGAGGCTCATTCCATGCCCTTGGCCTTGGTTGAGGAAGAATATCTCTGATCCTCTTAACAAGGAACATAAGATTAATAATTATTTATCTGATTTCCATTAGACATCATATTTGGGATCAATTTGAAAATGTTTCAAATGTATTCAAATTGACAATTCTAATTATATATATATTACAAGAAAACTTGATGAATATTGAATTTGGCTGATAGGGAATCCAATGTTTGTAAAATTTGATAGATATAACCCATCAAAAAGTACTATAACATAGAAGCTAAACATGATTGTAGTCTATCCCCTACCATTTTTGAGTTCTTAGAAGAATACCATTTTCATATTCAAGATGTGTAGAAAGGTAGCTCCAAATGCATTCACACCTGTACAGAAGACCAATAAAATATGCAAAGCCCTTAATATCCATACACAAAAAAACAAAAAAGAACAGTGGCTATGCTTTTAGAGACCCAACATATAAACTAATCACCAAACATCTCTCATCAACAACTATTAGGTTATCTTTAACTTGCTTCTAGATTTTGATTGCATGAGAAGATTCTACATTTTGGATCACATTTATGTATTTCCTTCCTCTCTTGAACATATTAATAATATATCAATTGATTTAATGGGAATGTCAAAAAAATAGATATACAAACAAAAGTGAACCCATTTAGTTGTTGGGATTAGCAAATGTTGCATTTGTCTTATACCCAGAATTTGCCAGATGTTGGATATGATAATTCAGAATTAGATTTTGTTGAGCAAGAAAAATGAAAATGAATATTTGATTCAATTCCGATTCCAATTGACAATTTCAATTCCACCTCTTGAATGGGACTAACATATCCTCATTTTGAACCAAAATGAAAATTCAAAACTTATTCCATTTTTAGTATGACACATCTAAATTGAGAACTAATTTATTTTCAAATTTGTTCCTACCAATTAGATTAATTTGATTTAAACCTCATTATCAATAGAATTAGAACCAAGCATATTATATCATGCTTACCTTGACATTGATGATATCCCCTGCAGCAAAAACATTAGTCTGCCCCTCCACATGCATAGAGCTATCCACCTTGACAAATCCATGTTCGTCTACAGCGCTCGCAAATGTTGAATCCTTGAACCAAGATGTGCCCATTCTCTTGCCAATGCATACAAAGTGGGAATCTGCATTGATGATCTTCCCGCTACTTGTAGTAAAGCTTGTTGTGGTCTTAGAAATGCTGTTCAAATCAATGCGTTTATTGAGGTGCACTTCCACTCTCTTAGACTTGAGCCACGAGAGAGCTTTTCTTGATGCCTTTTCTCCCACAAATTCAAGAAGCCTGGAGCCAGCATGGATGAGGACCACTTTCTTCTCTAAAAAATCTATCGCTATCTCTCTTGCCAGTTCCAGTCCAGTTGGCCCCCCTCCAATTATCAGGACTATTTTTGAATCCTTAATCTTCTTATTGTCTGCAAGAAAGATATATTCAAATTAGGAAATTGCTACTTTTCTTTGTAACATCAAGATCTTAATGAAAATTTAAATAAACTTAATATAAAAAAACTACATTCAAATCCACAATTCTCATTACCCACGATTTCTCATGAATGAAAACTCCCAATTTATAAATTCTAAACCCCAAATCCAAATTATATTTGTCCATGAGATGTTTTGATTTAGAATGAGTACAAAACAGAATTCAAGAAAAGATACAATGACTATAGGATGAGCCATTCAAGCTCAAGACAGATGGTTTTAGAGTCATAAATAAGGAAGATATTTTATGTAAACATAAGCGGCTGGAAAAGACAAGAAAGAGGCAGGCTGGATGATCAACTGCTAATTATTTTTTCACAGTATAAAAAGAGATCAATAAAACCATCCATTTCATGCCTTCATCTGTACACAATGTCTTTCTAGTTTCTTTCTACTCGCATGCCCATTTCATTTCATATGATCATCTAAAAATTGTGTCACTCTAAGCTCTCAACTTTTTCCTCTTCATTGACCATCTCATAATTTCTGAATGAGAGCTTTGGGATAAGCTATAGGCATCCATCAAAGCATAAAGGATTTTGTCAAATAGTGTAGATGAAGTAGTAGCATTTTCCTTGGGAGACATGCTTGCAAAATGGAAGCATAGATAAGTAATGTGAACTATTTGATAGGATGCCTAAACGTAATGTGGTCATCAAAAGCCATGGTTGTTGGATATGCACAAAATAGATATATTGAGAGAATATTTTTTTTTAAGTTGCAACTGCCCTAGTAGACATGCATGCAAAATGTGGAATCATAGGTAAGGCGTTTGAACTATTTTATTGATTGCCTCCATGAAATGTCATCTAATGGCAAGCCAATATTGCAGGATATGCATATTGATTTGTTGAATATATCTAGATGATATAGTGACATTCTTGTTATTGCAACCAATGCCACATATGTATAAAACTGGGGTTCCAACTCTTGTTGAGGTTGCAAATTATGTTGAACATAGTCTCAAGCCATAATAGTTTTCTATCTGCCAAAATTAGAAAGAGAACCATACAAACTTGTGTGAGCTCTTTTTATTTTCTTTGATATGATATTTAGGAAAAGGATGAGAAAAAAACTCTAAATAAGAAGGCAAGCTCTCCATGTGCTCTACAACCCACAGGTAAATCTACTCTAATAAAAGAGGCAAGCAATATTTTGTGTTTTGAGTTATCTGTTCTTTATATTATGCCATTTATGCTATAAAATCAACATTAGATAACATGTCTTTTATGAATATGTCTGAATGAAAAGTAAAACTACATGTCTTTTAATCTATTTAGTTTTCAACAACTTAATCTTAATGCATTAATTATATTAAAAGGGGACATTAGAGAATCTATTTTTTCGAATATTAAATGGAAATTTATTCTCTCTAAATGTGAACAGGCATTGGAGCTTGGGAGAGGGGCGAACCCATCAAGTTATATGGTGAAAGAAATCTGGCAGGAACTTGCAAAAGCAAAATACTTAGAATGGGAGTCTGCTTCATCCATTCATTTGAAGAAGTAGCAAGAGTTGAGGTAGATGTGAAATAGTTTGATTTGGTTCCCCATAACATGTTTTTAGTTAAGTTCAGGCATTTGAAAAATGTGCAAACACATTCTTCTTAGCTAATGAGATCTCTCCCTCTTACAGGCTATGTACACTGAGGCACCTTGATGATATTTAACTGATATTCTGCATATAGGTATAATGATTACTGACTTTTAGCTTGTATACAACTTATCTGTGATATAAATTGACTTTGCAATTGCAGGATAATTTGTGAAAGAGCATTGCAACAAGAACATGAGAGCACCATTATATGTAGTAGTCAATCTAATGGGAGCCTAAAAAATAGGAATGATGGTGATTCATAATCAATTAATTTGGAAGGAGAATTCATAACTCGTCAAGATTCATCAAATTTAGATTTAGCAAAAGTTTACAAGGAACATTGTGAAATCCTTTCTGATGTATTTAACAAAGTAGTAGAGGTAGAGATCCCTTTGGAGCAAAAATACTACTATAGAATCCAAAAAAGTTAGGCCAAACAGGTAGATTACAGAATCATGAAATTGTGAACCATTACACACACACACAAGAAGAACAATACCTTGAAGCACTACTAATCAAATCTTCATTAACAGGTGGGAAACTTAAAAAAATCAAGCATTTTGACTTTGAGAGGTCTTGATTAAAGAGGGCTACTAAAATGCATCATGGGTGAGCCAAAGAAATAAATATATTAGATTGAGAATATCCAACATTTGCATATAGAACAGCTGCAACACTAACTTCCATATCAAGCACATGAATAAACTATTGAAATGCTAAAAAGTATATGACCTCATCTCTATGATAATCATATTATGGTTTTGCTGCTGTTTGGAGGACAATAAGACTAAGTCAATGTTAACATATTATAAAGTTTCTTTATGAACAATGTGCAAATTTTACAATTTATACAACTATACCTCAAAAACCTATTCATATGTCTTTTGTCAGTCCGTGATATGGAAAAATGAAGTAGTTCACAATAACAGTAAATAATGGAATCATATTCACAGTAATCATCCACAACAGATGGGTTCAAAATAACAAACAGTTCAGATTATTGGCAATTTAGGCAAGAACATCCTTTTATTTGTATCCAAACATGATGGGTGAAGTAACGAAACATACCCTGAGTAACAGGGTCACTAACTTGACCACACAAACTAGGTACAGTAAGAAGGGTTAGTGAACCCATGTCATTCCTTTCCATATACATTCATTAGCCGTAAACTTGTATATACATTATACACACTTGAGGTGAAGCATCAAATCCGATAATTGAAATCACAATCGAACTATCTTAATATTGTGAACAGGTGATTGCAATCTAGAAGGCACATATCCATCCTACAACTACATCATATAAGAATGACCTTAATATAACTTTTAATCCTATGGTAGAAATATCAGAGTAGGGTAAGAGTTAACACTTGGGTGGGCACGACATTACATATTTTGCCAACATCAACATGCTCTTTGTGACCACATCTTATGGCAATGTTTTGGAATGTATTTGTTGATCATAACTAAAGCTCTTAAATCAAAGAGATTTTTTTTCCTTGCCCAGTTGCATAAAATTGTCAGGTAGGAAGAGCATTTGAGGGTCAAATTCTACATAACTTGACGCTATGAAGGAGATGCTAATAATTTGTTTTTTTTCACCTCAAAGCATATCAAAGGTGTGAAAGGAACACAATCAGAAAAATTGTGTTAGGCAATGGCAATATGGTTTTTAACAGAAAAGGAATTAAAAAGGTCTTTATCACAAGTCAAACGAGACCCTATTGTTCAAGCTTCTCTCCTTTAACAAAATTCCTAATATCATCACTAAAGAAATTAAAAATATTATATTGTCAAATGGTCACCAAGAAGGAGCTCAGGGATTTCGTTTTGAACATGGCTATAAGACAAGACACCTAAACCTGATGAGATCTTAGACTCTTTCAGCCATTAGTTTTTTGAACTCATTGTGGCTGACCTCCAATTGGTTGAAGATGTTCACAAAGTGGTATACTCATTGAAGCCATCAATTCTGCCTTAGCATTGGTACCTAAAGAAGAGAACACTCTCACCTTCAATAGGTTCACGTCTATTTCTCTTTGCAATTCATCTGACAAATTCATAACTAAAATCTTAGCCAACAAAATAAAAAAAGATTTAAGTTTTAACATCCTTGAGGAGCAAGGATGATTCATTCTAGGTAAGTAAATGTATGAAAATATGGTTATTGTTGCACTGGATACCAACACCAAGGTGACTAAGAAAAGGATTTCCATTGAACTTGACATGGCAAATGCCTTTGACAGAATTGATCTTAACTTCTTGATGCAAGTCTTGCAAGCTTTTGGGCACCCTTTTTTAGTCATGAAATGAATCTTTGACGCATCATTGGCCCTTGGGTGGGTCTAATTATCAACAAATGTCCAGCTCAATTTCTTAAGGCCACTGAAAGTTTAGGTCAACGCTGGTAAGTCATTCCCTACCTATATATCATTTTAGAAGAAGCTTTCTGTATGTGCCTATCAGCTTCAACGAGAGCTTCAATTGGTATTGGAATCAAGGTTATCAATGAGATCAGAAAGATTACTGATGCTCACTTCGCTAATAACACCATTTTGTAAAAAAGTCAA
The DNA here is from genome assembly GCA_028749045.1 of Cupressus sempervirens. Lineage (NCBI taxonomy): Eukaryota > Viridiplantae > Streptophyta > Pinopsida > Cupressales > Cupressaceae > Cupressus > Cupressus sempervirens. The sequence goes on from JAPHAW010000012.1 coordinate 1,763,655, forward strand.
TAACTTCAATGTTAGCCAGCTAAAGAGTTGTCTTGACAGTTTCTACTTTCACTTTGAATGATGCCATTGATGCTAAAAAATGCAAATTTTACACTATAAGTATAAACACCTCTTTTGCTAATAACAAAGCTTTTCCAGATTCCTCAATTTGTGCACAATGATGTTAATCTTTTTTAATAGTTGAGTGTTCCTATTAACTTCAATTTGTAAAGCTCTAACTGCTGACTTAACTCTTGGAAAAAAATTGGCATGCACATTCAAAGCTTCAACAATGGGAAGCTAAATCTCACAGGTAGATTGATTTGATAAAATCAGTCATCTCTAGCCTTTCTCTATCAACTCGTGTCATATTAAGCTGCCATTCTAATTCTTCAAATTTTAGATAAAAAATAACATTTTATGGAAAGAGTGTAATTAGATCTATGAGAAGAAATTTCATTTTGTTAGCTGAAGATAAAATTACTAAAGAAAAGTTGCAAGGTGGTTTGGGAATTAGATCTCACTCACAATGAGTACTACCCCAAGGATTGATCTTGTTGGACATTCTTCTATACTCCATTAAGTCTTCGTTTTATTCTGTCAAATATGGTGATGGCAAACAATGCATGTGCTCACTAAATTCCATCCTTCAAAAGAAAGGCACCTCTGAAATATAAACTCTAGCTATTAGAGCTACTGATAAAATTAAGCATCCTAAAGATAGCCATAGAATCATATCTTACTTCTTAGATGGTCCAGCTCTTAGTAATGAATGCTTAAGCTCTTTGAGTGGCCCTTTTTTGTCCATGAAACAACTTGTGGCAAAAGCTTGAATACTGTATTAGACTGGAAAGGATTTTTCCAAAGTGTTCTGGTATTAATGGGCTTTCTAAGGAACTTTAAAATGAATGTGTGTTGATTAGGAAGAGATTTAGGGGCATTATTCCTACAAATTCATATAGGGCTAACATTTTAACTTGGAGAAAAATTAGTTCTACAAGGATGTATTTAGTTGATGTGGTTTTCATCTTTTCCAAGAAGGGTAACCTCTTAATAGTCCTCTAAGTCAAAAACTTAACCATGTTTCAGCATTACCTCTAAAGTTGCATGTCTCAGTGGCTTGTCAAGTAGAACAGAGTTCTCGCCAATGAAAAAGGGGCATTTTGGGACCTAATATTTTCTTTAGATGCTACAACACCTATGAAACCCAACATCACCTTCTCTTTGACAAAAAGAAAGTGTTTTCTAGTCAGATTTCTCTCTCTCAAATTTGGTGTCTACTTTCAAACAAAACTGAAATTAGAATTCTGCACTTAGCATTAAAATTCAATTTTGTATGTAGCAAGTCCCTTATTAAGTTTTTTTACTCTCCCTTACCTGTCTTTTGGTCCATTTGGATTGACAAGAACCAAATAATTTTTATAGACACGGCTACCTTGAAGAACACCTTGATACAAAATATTCAGCAGGCTATGATGAAAAATGTCAAAGCTTATCTGGCTTCACTAGCTCTACTGGACCATCCTTGGTGTAATTTCTTTGTCAACGTCAATTATATTTTTTTAACTTCTTCTTCTGATTAAATAAAGACTTCCCTTTATGAAAAAACAAGGTGTTAAGACTAATTTTAAGAATGAGAATTAGAAAAGTACAACTCTTTGTCTTTCAAACTATATTATTTTCAATGTAATGAAAGATTGCATCTCGACGTATTTGAACTGAAACCTTAGTAATCTACCTTAACAGATGTCATTAAATTTTTTTCTATGCATCCAAAGAAGCTTTAACTACTACTTTCCTCAATATGATGATCTACTTTTTGTCCTTTCTATGCTCTCTATGAATGGATTCAAACTAGCAAGAAAAAAAAATGTGTAGAAAAAGATAAAAATGGCCTATTTCATTATGCAACCATTACCAAATGAAAGGTATAACAATTAAATCCAAAGAAGTTTGCTGCAAAGTTAAAATGAAAACTTATCTTACTTCTCTAGGCTTGTAGGAGGAGTAAGGGGGATCTCCTGCAGATGACATAGAAAAATAGATAACATAGCATTAAAAGTAGGCCTTTTTGAAGGTTTGAACTGTAGACATTCACCAATCATCTTTCACAACTCTCTTGGGATGCCCACACCAACTACACTGGCATATTGTGGTGGTTGCCTTCATGCCTTGACAACAGCCCTATAGATCTCTTATGAACTTAATCTTGCCCACCTGCAGAAAGAACCCAGTCAATCATGCAGCACAATTCTCCAAACTCAAGGCCACTATAGTCAATATGAAAAGCAGTTCAAAATTAAGACCTAAAACAACCAATGACTAAAACAATAATGCAATGGCTTACGAAATTTTTCCAGTGCACATTTCAACCAATAAAAGCAAGTTTAATTGTCAATCAAGAGTGCCCTAGCAAAAGATGTAGTTTGTAAAATTTCCTAATAAAAGCAAGTATAATTGTCAATCGAGAGTTTATTTCCTAATTATTTGGCTAGTCATTTCTTATGCATTGTAATTGGTAATTTTCCATTGGTTGCCATCTAGTATATATCGACAAGTGGTCATCTTGTCATGCCCAAACTATGAGGCAAAAACACACACAATTTTTTTAAATTTAAATTATAATTAATAATTAAAATGTTCTAAGTTCGATATGGTTGTGATCACAGTTTAAGTAAAGGTTCTCTACATTCATCTTAAATTTAAAAACTCTTGTGGAGAAATACATCTTTAAGATTTTGAAACTTTCGTTATTAGATTGATATCGATCATTAGATACGTTATTACATTAACTTCACAACAATATATTAAAATTATTTAAATAACAATTTAAATGAAATCGGTTTAATATTAATTGAAATATCTAATCAAGATCACTTATAAATCTCTTAGACAAATATCAATTGACAATCTAACCGATATTTGAAAAGTCACCTTAAGACAAAAAACAACTAACTAAAATTAAAACTAAATATATATATTTAAAATTTATTAACTTTAAACAATACAACTATCTTAACATAATAAATAACTATCTAAATCTTACTATATTTAAATTTAATTAACTAACAACTAACTAAATTTTAACTAATCATTAAATTAAAACTTTCTAAATTAATTAAACAACTAAATTAATTTAAAACTAAACTAACTAAATCTAATATAATCTAACTTTAAATAAATTGAAAACTAACTAACAAATACTAATAATAAAAGATGTAACAACATTAACATAAACTAATTTATCTAATTATGTAAAATTGAATAAATTAACTTCCATATACTTAATCCACATAAAACAAGTAATAACTTAAAATAAATTAGATTAATTATACATGAATCTCATCTAACAAACAACTAAATATTAACATTTTCTTTTAAATAATACTAATACTAACTAAAACATGAACTAACTTTAACTTAAAATATAAAATAGCAAAGAAACCTAAACTAATCCTAAATAAATCTACCCACCCCTCAAACCCACGTCACAGCCTGACAAGATTTGAATTCGGCTGCAAGGTATGAGGACAAGTTTTGCTTTAAAAACAAACTTTATAAAAAGAAAACAAATAACCCCACGTCACTTTTCTTTTTCCCAAAAAACAATAAGCTCTAAACAAGGGTATGCACGTGGCCAAGATTTTTTTTTTCAAAAAGTTTGAATGAAAAATTAATTTCACTCCCCCAACCTTGTTGACTATAATGCCCACATTAGCAGCATGGAAGGTGGTGGGTTTTTTTTTAAGATTTTGTTTTTTTAAAAGATCTTTCCTAATTCTCATTTAATGCATAAAGTTAATTACGTAAGAACATAGGATGACTTAGGATTTTATAAAATATTGGTTTTATTCATTTATTTTTATTTAAATTTTTAAAACAAAGCATCAAGAGAGAATATTTTCTGTTTTCACATGAGAATTAAATTTTGCTTGCCCGTACAAAAATCAGAGAGTTTTTGCTCTCTTGGGACAATTTTTTTTTTGTCTTAATTTTTTTAAGTGTTGAAAATTTTAAGAACAAAAGACATAAAGGTAAATATTTGTCTAAATATGAAAACCAATTTTATCCATTATTCAAAGGAGGGTGTGTATATATATATATATATATATATATATATATATTATGCTATTGAATTTTGCTAAAACATAGCTAAGCCAAGAATTGAATAACTTCTTTAAACAACATTGCAAGATTGATTTTTAGTTTTCAATAATCACGAAACTGAATTTTCATTCATAATATGATTTTTGTTTTGTTTTCAACATATAAAGAAACTTGAAATTTTTGCCTAATTGAATCAACATCATTTCCATCCTATTTTGATGTGCATCCATATAACTGAAAATTAGGATTAAATCTCATGATAAGCAATATTACTCAATCACCATTTTATTGGCAAACCTGATTCAAAGGCTTAGCCGGGAAAGAACCAGGAAGAAAGCCCGGCATCGTTGCCATTACAACAAAGTTTTGAAATACCAATTACATAGGATTTCAATCCCAAATTTTCAACAATCAAATAAATTTCCTTCAAGTCCCTTATCAAGGGATCAATATCATTTTTTGCAACACATTGCTAAGATCGTGGAGGGAACAAAATCTGATCGAGTGACAACCAAGCATAACCAAGAGACAAAATCAAACATGCATATTCATACTAGGTTTCCACAACAGGATTCACAATGAATCAAAACTAGGGAAAGATGGATTTTTTCAATAGGAGATGTCAGACACAACACCAAACCAGGTGCCCAATTAGGGCTATAACTCAAGAACTTTCGTTCTTCCACAAATGCCCTTTCGAGGCTAATATAACAAGAACTTTCATTCTTCCATTCTTACATACCAATACTCAAAACGTGGTTTGTGCTGACAGGTAAGGGCCCATAACACCCTACCCTCTCTCCCTCTTCTCGTCCTGAGAAGAGACTCTACACTATTGGAGTCCAACTAAAAAGCCCTTTTCCGAAATTGGCCACTTCTTCCCTATCCAAGGGTGAGTAATGCCAAAACACCCATATAAGAAAACTTTAAAAATTCAAACAAAAACAAGAAAGAAAAAAATTCAAGAAACATGGTTTCAATCCTTCCCAACATACCCAACATACATACAAGCACCAAATAACAACACAATAACATAAGCAAGAAACTAGCATGAAGAATCTGAACAAGGGAGATGAAGAACTCCTACCTTTACAAAAAGGTAATGGAAAATGAACAATTTGAGTAGAGCTTTTCCCTTCCTTGCCTTCAATCTTGCAAGACTCCTCTTTAAAAGTAGAGATTGGGTAACAACCTAAACTACTGCAAGAAGGGCCTCTAAATAAGACTCAAACTCAACCACCAAAAAGGGCAATAACTTCCCCCACCCACCTACAAATCTAAAAGTTTCTAACTCAACCCATACCAAGGTTAACCACTAAGTGGAGTTGAGGTGATGCAACTCATGGTAGCCACAGTCAATTTTCACACAAAGGCAAAAATAGACTTTTTGAGTGGCCTCAAAAGTCAATAAAAGGGGCTTAGGGGTTGGAAAATACCCCCAACCCATACCCATACCCCTTGGGTATAAATATTTCATATTTTAAAGCCTTAGGAATAGGTTTGGAACCAAACAAAAGCTAAGAAATATTTAAGACCATCTAACAACTCTAAAAAAGTAGATTAAGCACTAATCCAGATTAGGGATGACTAAACTCAATTAACAATCAAATTAACAAAAAGACACTAACTTAATCCGAATTAGGTCCAAAGGTTACACAGCTAACCCTAGCTAGCATGCTGGAATGCATATGCAATTCACGAGTGTCAAGTGACACTATAAGAACACAATTACGAAACATTAACATTTACTGATCACGAAAAGATACATACATATATCTCACAATTAATTTAGTTACGAACAACAAGGTTTCCACAATTAGCAAATAGGGATCAGTTCTGTTCCTCCATTGGGTTTCTCGACTAAATATCTTGTACACTCATTGCACACATTAGTAGTCCCATAAGATCACATGCACATATGTATATATGTATCAAGGAATCACATAAATTAACACATACATCTATAAATCAATCAGGGTTTCTCTCATCCTACTCATAATCTTAACCATTAAAATCTCTTAATCAAAGTGTTAATCCTGCATTTACTTATTTCATTAACATACATGTTCATAAAGTATTAAATGATGAACTCAAATATCTGAAAGTAAACATCACACAACATGAAATAATGTAATATGTTCAAAGCATTAGATAGTGTCTCGACATCTCGAGTTGTGACTATCAAGATAATAATGTATCAACTATGCTATGAAAGATCGAGGCAAGGCCTCACACATCTTAACTACCATTGGCCTACTATGTATTGAATCATTGATTCATAGTTGAGGACTCATGGCCGACTAGTAGACTAACAAATGAATATTGTAATCATTGCATATCAGTTAATAATAAAGAATAACAAAGTGTGAGGCCTCGCCCTAACCCTTTGTAGCCTTAGTTATTACTTTATCATTTTGATACTCACGATTCAAGATGTCGAGACATTATCTGATGCTTAGAACATATTATATTATTTCATGTTGTGTGATGCTATTTTCAAATATTTAATGTTCATCATTTAAAGTTTTAGGTATATGTATGTTGATGAATTAAGTAAAATGTAGGATTAACACATTGATTTTGGAATCTTTATGGTTAAGGATATAAGTAGGATGTAAGAAACCCTGATCGATGTATGTTTCAATTTATGTGAATTTCTAATACGTATATATGTACATGTGATTTTCGGGACTACTGATGTGTGCAATGAGTGTGCAGATATTTTAGCCAAGGAAACTGACAGAGGAACAGAATTGATCTCTATGTGTTAATTTTGGAAACCTTGTTGTTCATAATTCAAGTATTGTATTGTGAGATGTATGTATGTATCTCTCTGTGTTCAATGAATGTTAGTGTTTGTAACTATGTTCTTTTAGTGTTGCTTGACACTCGTGAATTGTTTGTGCTCTTTAGCATGCTGGTTAGGGTTAGCTGTGTAACCCATGGACCTAAGTTGGTTTAAGTTAGTGTCAGTTTGCTAATTGGGTTCTTAATTGAGGTTAGTCATCCCTAATCCGGATTAGTGCTTTATCTGCTTTTTTAGAGTTGTTAGATGGTCCTATTTTATTCCTAGGTTTTGTTTGGCTCTAAACTTTTTTTCTAAAGCTTAAATCATGAAATTATTATACCCAAAGGGTATGGGTATGGGTTAGGGGTCTTTTCCAACCCTTAAGCCCCTTTTTTTGACTTTTGAGGCCACTCAAAAAGTCTCTTTTTGCCTATGTGCGAAAATTGCAAGTGGTTACCATGAGTTGTCTCACCCCACCTCCACTTAGTGTTTAACCATAGTATGAGTTGAGTTAGGAGTTTCTAGAATTGTAAGTGGGTGGGAGAAGTTATTGATCCTTTTGGTGGTTGAGTTTGAGGCTTATTTAGAGGCCCTTCTTGGTCTAGTGGAGGTTGTTACCCGATCTCTACATTTAGAGAGGAGTTTTTGAAGATTGAAGGAAGGAAGTGGAAACTCTACTCAAACTGGTTCATTGCCATTACCTCTTTGTGAAGGTAGGAATTCTCTTCTCCCTTGTTCAGCTTTCATGTTTGTTTCATGCTTATGCTACCTTGTTGTTGTTTCTATGTTTGTACGTTTGTGGGTATGTTGGAAAGATTTGAAAACCATGTTATTTTGGATGATTTTTTTTCATGTTTATGTTTTCAATTTTGAGATTTTTCTTATATGGGTGTTTTGGTATTACTCACCCTTGGAGAGGGCAGAAGTGACCAATTTTGGGAAAGGTCTGTTTAGTCGGACTCCAACTAGTGTAGAGTCTCTTCTCAAGATGAGAAGAGAGAGAAAGGGTAGGGTGTTATGAGCCCCTACTTGTCAGCACAAACCTTGTATGATTATGGTATGTTGAAATGGAAGAATGGAAGTTCTTGGTTTATAGCCCCGTTTGGCATCTGTTTGGTGTTGTGCTTGACTTCTCCTGGTTGGAAGAATCCACCTTTCCCTAGTGTTGATTCATTGCGAATCATATAGTGATAACCTTGTGTGAATATGCATGGTTGAATTGCTCTTGGTCATGCTTGTAGTCACCTGATCAGAATTTTGTTCCCTCCACGGTTCTTAGAAATATGATGCAGAAAAAGATATATACCCCTTGATAAGGGCCATGAAGGAAACTTATTTTGGATTGTTTAAATTTTGGGAGATTGGAATCCTATGTATATTGTATTTCAATTTTTTTGTAGTGGCCACGACGCCGGGTTTTCTTCCTGGTTCTTTCCCAGCTGAGCCCTTGAATCAGGTTGTTAATAAAATAAGTGATTGAGTAATTTTTGCTTCTCTTGAAGTTTTCATATTTTATTTCGTCATATGAATGTATATCAAAGATAGGATGAAATGATGATGTTCAATTATGTAAGATTCAATTTGTAAATGTATGGTATCTCCTTTGAGTTTGATATGATTTAGTTCATGGTTGGTTGTGTTGAAAGTAAATTTGCAAGAACATGTAGGAAAGAATTATGTCAAGATATCCAAACTTAAATTTGAAACAAGATAGAGGAAAGAGCTTGGTGTGTTTTGATACTCCCTTCAAAATGAATAGAACATTATCATTCTGATCTCTTTATTTTCTCAATTGCCCTAAGATTAGTTTAGTCACTATGTTATTCAATTTGTGCTCCATCAGTTATAATAGATAGTTAAATGAATATTTAGATGATTATTCCATTAAATGTGGGTATCATTGAAATGCATAGCATTTGGGGTTCATGGAATTTATTAACTAGGAATTCATAAGAGATTTACGTAGATTTTGATGATCTTGCAATAGTTGTTTTGTTGAGCATGATGTATAATAAGATGATAAGTTAATATCATTAAGAATTAAAACACCAATCCTATAAGACTCCATAGTAAGACTTAAACCAACAAGAGAGTTTCAAAATGCATGTAAAAAGGCCTGTAGTAGCACATATATCATTCTGGAAATTGTATGGCAAACACAAATATAGTTGATACTATTACAGACTAATAAAATAATAGACCCTCAATGATTTAAAACCAATACTTTATAAAGATCTAAATATCCTAGCTACTAATATCTTTTCCTACCATATAAACTTTATGACATTTATGTATTCCCTCACCTTGGTGGATGTCACTTTGGAAGGAGGTTTTAAAAATGTGTTAAATCTTGCAAAGTCAAATTTTGCTGCCACTTGGTGATGTCACCGTACCTCCACCCTGTTCTTGGTTTGCACTAGCCTTGTCTTGTCTTGGCTAGGTTGCTTTTAGTATGGTTTGATGTAAACCTTTTTTTTCCTTGCCATTTATATTGGCTACCTTTTTCTTTAAAAAGGTTGGCCTGCGCATGACTAAGGCTTGGTCAATGCTCAGGATGATTGGGCAGAGCGCTGTCCCAAGGACAACACTTGGGAAGCGCTGCCCATGTTTGAAGAGTAATGTTAGCATAGGGTAGATGTAGTAGGAGTTAGTTTTTAAGTTAGTTTAGTTAGTTGTTAATTTAATTTTAGTTGTGACATAATAAATGTTTAACATTAAGTTTTGTTTAATAATATTAGTTTATTTTATTGTTAGTTTATGTTTTATTTAGTTAGTTGTTATTTAACTTAGTTAAGTTTCAAAAAATGTAGAATAGTTTAAGTTATGGGTGTTAGTGATATTTAATTTAGTTTTAATATCATGTTTTGTTTTTATTTTAGATTATAAGATAGTTGAGATAGCACGTTAATTACTATTAGTTAATTTATTAAGATTGATTTAGTTAGTTTAGTTTATATTATATTATGTTGGTAGGTACTCCTTGTAATTAATTAACTATTTTAATTAGCTAATTTTTTTAAATGTAATTAAGTTGTTAGTATTGTTTTAGTTCTTTTAGTTGTTAGTTAAATTTATTAATTATAGATTAGATTAGTTAGAAAGTTTAAGTTTTAGTTAATTAGGCTTATATTAAAGCTTAGTCAGTTTAAAATTTATGAGTAATTTTAGAATTAACATAGGTGTTGAAATGTTAGTTTAGGTTGAAAAATCTTGTAAGTATAAGTTGGGTTAGCATGAACGTTGTAATATTTGTGTCTTAGTATGTTCTAGTTTAAAATTCATCCATTCAATCTTAGTATAAATTAGAGAATGATAAGATAGTTGATAGATGCATTATTAAGTCAGTCGAGTGATTAGTCGATAAATGTTAATTTGTTTAGTACGTTCTTTTATTGATTAAATATCAAAAGATTTAGATTTGAAGTTTGTGAGAAGTGTTAATTTTGATTGTTTATGATTTTATTATAGTTATGTAAGTTAAGTTTTGATGACTATTAGTTATAGTTAAGGGTATGATTTATTAACTAAGAAAACTAAGATTTACATTCTATTGTGTTATAATAGTTTATATTATTTGATTATCGATTTGACTAATATAAAAGAAAATGAAATGGATTTAATCAAATGGAGCATCGTTAGATAGTAGTGTTTATGTTTATTTATTATCTTATTTAGCTGGTTAATATATGTGTTGAGTTTTAGTTGTAATTTTAATTATGAAATAGTTTTAATTTATTGGTAACTTAATTAATATTTAGAGTATCTTTTATTATTAACTTCTCCTTATAAAAAAAAATTCGTGTGTTTTGCCTTCCAGATTTGGACATGACACAAAGACTGATAATGGTGTATCTGTCAAGAACTACTATAAACGTATAATTGAATTGTTTTTGTAATTCCATTTGCTTCAGTAGTTGCTTCTCACAACACATGTCCTCATTTAGAAAATTATAAATTTGTCAATTTAAAAAATAGTACAAAGAGTACAACCACCCTTAAACTTCACATACTAAGGAAACATTAGGCTTGGAAAAAGTAAGTCAACTTTGACTATTTAACACTTTAGGAATAAGTCCCATAATTCTCTGAAGCCCTAGCCATGCCTAAACTATGACATATTTCAAGAAGAGATAAAATAGGATTAAATATGACAATCAGATTGTTAGAAATTGTTCTTGACACTCAAGTACCAATTACTGTAACACACAGTAAAATATTAAAACTATATTTAACATCACTGACGTATGTAAGTATGCAGTAACTATTACAGGAATAAGTCCCATAATTCTCTGAAGCCCTAGCCATGCCTAAACTATTACAGACTGGATCCTGACACTGGGACAAGAGGTACTGCCTATATTTGCATAGAATCCTAACACCAGGACAAGAGGTACACCTTCGTAACCATTGTAAAGAATTCAATAGAGAAGTTATCAAATTCTTCCCCAAAGATGGAGATGAATCTTTGATCAACCATTTCTATTAGAATGATATTGTAGTATTTACCCATAATGGTCATTTAAGTCACCTAATGCATAGTTTAGAATATCATTATTGACAACTATTGCTGAGGGCAAAAAAAAAGGGTAAATATATAAAGGGAACAAAATGATCAAATATCAAACATTGTAGGTAGGCACACATAAATCCCATATCACATTTGCATTGTATGTTATGGGTAGTAGTAGTTGTGGATCATTTTAGACCTACGACATGCAAAGTGTCCATTTTATGTTAGTTTGAGCTTCACTTGGTTTCAAGAATACTATAATATTCTCTACTTAACAAGACCAACCATGTGAAGGTGGAAGCTCATCTGGCCTCACTCCCTTCCCCCTAACATCAATCTAAAGTACCCATTATCATCTAATTACATACTTCATTCATTCATTCATCCATTTATGAACTATAACATTCAATCAATACAATCACATAACATTCATTAATATGATATAAAATTCATTAATACACAATACTAATCAAAACTTCATTAACACATAACAATATTCATTAACATAAAATAAAAATCTATATTAATACGCATCATTCATACATAATTACTTAAAACAAAGTTCTTTCATTATCCAACAAGGTTTATCAAAGAAGATTTTTAAAACATCATTTCTTTTTTTTGTTTTTCTGAGCTCTCTTAAGAAAAATGCTCATAGGAGCATCCATATTTGCATCATTCTCCTCCTCTTCTGGCATGTGTAATGTCAAATTACGATGACTCCTTCTCTTTGGAGGAGCAGGAGGTTGCTGCACTAAAGGGGATTCTGTTGCAAGAACAAGTGAATGGGATAAATTGGCATACTCTTTTTTTTTTTCTAACTGTTACAAGTCTGTAATTAAGTACGAGTACAACATAAAATGCATTTTTCTTACCTGAAAATTCCACATAATGTACATTAACATTTTGATCTGCTACCGCGTCAACATGTTGAACACTTGGAACATGGTCCACTCCTTCAGCATGATGTTCAACATGCTCTGAAATATTCAAAAAAAGGATACACATCAAATTCCAATTAAAGATTTTAAATTGTATTCATAATTGCATAATTAATTTCCAATAGCAAATTAATACCTCCACCACTATAATGCACATCATGGCCTTCGTCACGAGCAGGTTCTATGATAGGATATGAAGGCTGCAGTAAAATGTTATGCACATAGTTATGTAGTCAATTTACGTTTAAAACTAATACCAAAAAAGAATCTTCTCAACTATTTAATTTCATTTACTTTTCATTTGACCAATTTACCTGTGAGATATCATTTGGTGCACTAGATTCTTGGGCAAGGCTTACAGATTCTTCATGTAGGCGTGCAACCACAACTTTATAGCCTTCCTTCAAGGAAATTTTTCTATCTTCATCTGTGACCTCCACATTGGAATCTATGCCCTGTGTTTTTTGCTTCATAGCGTCAGTTTTCCATGTATGGTTTCATTAAACAAAACTGTTTGCAATATTATATTAAAAAAAAAAAAAACATTCATTTCTCTACTTACAAGTCGAGACTGGTGATTCATATAGCCACCAGAGCCAAGTTTGTGTTGGCCAACCTTTTCTACTCTCTCTTTTGTAGCCACGGATGTGTCCTACAATCTATGAACAATTTCAAACATCTTAGATTATATATTTACAAATATCAATAATTAGTGCATGATTACAATGTACTTAATACTATAATGACATACCTCTTTTTGCCTTGTGCTGCTTCATTATCTCTATCTTCACATAGCCTTTTCTCCTTTGCATCTTCTATTATTTCATTCCACTCCATCGGTGGAATCATAGGAGGACGGTCATACTTTGGGTTATCCTTAAGAGCCCTTCTACATTGATCCCTCATAGTCTTTTTATGCTTTGCCACTCTTTTCAGAAGTAGGCTAGTGTCAAAAATATTTTTCCCAAATTTCTCCTCAACAGATGCAATCAACTGATTTTTTAATTCCATAGCTTGTAAATTCCACCTTTTTAAAAATAAATAGATTGTTAAATCAATAACTTTAATGTATTACATTAAATAAAAGAAAAGAAAAATTATGTAGCAATGCTATGAAACTATGTACCTTTTACGTGTGGTAGGTCCAAACAGTCTCAATGTCATATGAAAAAGATGTTCAAAGAAAGCATTATTACCTACAAACACCTAAAGGATTTATTAGTCCAAAATGAGTAATGTAAAAGTAAACTAAATTTACACTTTAAATAATATCAATTTTAAAGCACTTGGAAGCTTTCATTCTTTTAATAGAAACATAGTTTTCTTATTTAGCAACAATGTCCCTTCATACGAACCAGTACTAATCACACGAACTGCTCCAGAAAATTTATCAGCTTCAGTAGTACTGTTCTCTGTTGGTCTATCAACTGAAACAGCATAAAAATTAAATGACAATTTTAGCACTGCTCTCTGTTGGTCTACCTCCCCGCCTATGTCCATGTCTCTCTATGTGTGGGTATATATATATGTATGTATGTATGTATGCGTGGTGTGTGTATGCATGTGTTTGTGTGCATGCAGGCTTCTGTAGACATCATTTAAGCACTGATATGCTACTTTGTTGTTCATCAACTTGTAGAAAGATATTACAAAATATAGCACATTACAAAATATAGCAAAACAAGGTTTTGCCAGTTCTAGTAGGCATAGACGATGATGTTTGCATGGTCCTTATTGTCGACAATTCAATAGACAATAGTGGAACGCCAACCGAAGGAGGAGTCTATAGTTCATCATGAGCTGAAGAATAGAATATTATTAGCAAAGACATTTGCAATGGATAAAGATCAAATGTGATACTGGTGAGAAACATCCACAAAAAAAGGTAAGTGTTATAATGTTGATCAAAACAAAGTGTTTCTTACACAAAGGTACTGCGCAACAACCTTGACCATGTTCACCATGTGATGTCACAACTAGCACATATTTCTATACAAGAACACATAAAATTAGAGATCATGATCCATAAGATACTATAAAATATTAATATCTATTGAACTTCTATTACTGCTTTAGTCGAATTACTGCTTACCTTCAAAGATTGGATTCTACGGTCCAATTCTATTCTCAGTGCCTCTTTCTCCTCACTTTTGTCACCCTTGATGATAATGTTAACAAGTGCATCAGTGTATATTTGCATAATTTTTTGGGTGATGAATATAGGGTTAGTACTAAGGCCAATGTCATGTAGATATGACGCTCGTATTTTAGATTGCATTTGATCAGTGATCATTGTATCTTTTTCCTATCATTTGTGACATCAAATATTCTTATACTTTTATCAAAATAACTCCAAAGCCATAAAGAAAAGAACATAATAATATGACATTTGTTTCTATATTAAAATTAAAATTTACAATAATTAATGTTTACCTCTATTGAAGGTGTTTGAGATGGTGCATCCATATCACCCTGTGAAAAAAATTAGTAAGTTTTAGAAATTAGCAGCAAAATTAAAGTAATAAACTTACCGAAATAAAATAAAATAATAAAGTAGATTGTATATGTAAATCATTTTTCTTAAGTTAAAAATTTAGTGTAACTAATTTTTATATCTAAAAAAAATTTGACATGTTCTACTTAATGTTTATATGTGCATATATGGTTTGGAAAGAAATATTTGGTCATACAAGACCCCATCATAGTTGACATTGATCCTACCTGGATATTTCATTGATCATCATGATCTTCATCCATGTCATCATCATCATCACCATCATCATACTTGTCACTTTGATTGTCGTCGTCACCACCACCATCTTCATCACCATCATCATCCACCATCATCATACTTGTCACTTTGATTGTCGTCGTCACCACCACCATCTTCATCACCATCATCATCCTCTTGATCACTATCATCATCATGACCATCATCGCCATGATCATCACCATCTTCATCACCATGATCATGATCGTCATCAGCATCATCATCATCATCATTATCACCATTATCATTAGCATGACCAAAATCATCACCATCTTCTTCTTCATCACTGGGTAACTATCGTTCTTGATAATCATTTATTTCCTCTTGTGCTTCTTCAATATCTTCTTCTTCGATCAAATTATACTTTACCAGTCTTCCTCTTGGGTCATGTCTAACAAAAAATGACCAACCTGGTTTGTGTGGAACACCAAAGTAAAACACTTGCTCACATTGGCTTGGAAGAACATAGGGCTCATCTTCGACTAGCTCAAATGACCTTGTATTAATCATAGTAAATCCACTATCATGTTCAATAACAGTCCTATTGGGATCATTTTGATTCAGTCGTAACCTAAACCATTTGACGAAAAATAAAACTATTTTGAATGAATTAAAGTTACACTCAAGTATATCATCCAAAATGCCATAGTATCAATTTTCAGATTGTTGAGGATGTATGTTAGTTTTAGATGAAATATTGGTGATTGCGAAGACAACACTTATCTTGGAATCACACATTTTCTTCATTTCATCTAACTTTTTTGTGCAAAATTTATAGCCATGGTAGTACATAGCTTTGTGGTGTTTGACCTGCAATTATTTAAACATGTCAAGAATCTTCTCATTGATCTGTGAGTTGATATTAAACTTATGTCTCATGATTAGTAATCTTATGCATACCTTTGTATCTCTTAAGCCATATATTAGATCAAGTCACATTGGTGTAACATTAGGATCTCCATTACAATGAGCTTCTTTAACCAACAATGTAACACCATCCCATGTTAATGAGCGACCATTTTCTTGAGACTGTTCAATCCATACTATCATCCAATCAAGATTGTTTGCAATATACAAGTGTAGTGCATCCCACTCACAACCAACTATAAAGAAGACAATTACACTAGTTAGAAACAACTTATATATATTAATGATGGATAAGAATTGTTAAATTACAAAAAAAAACCTATAATTATCTCTCACCCTCCTCAATCTACCTTTCCCCGTTAGGTACTCCCCTTTGAATTTGTCATTACAGTTGGGATCCCAAATGTGATCTACATAGATACCTGCTACAAACTTTGGAAGATATTCACTGATGTACACCATGGTCTGGTATATCATATATCCCTCTATCATAAACCCTTAGGACATGCTCTTTGTCGAATCAAGCCCTTCTTAAATTTCAAGTGCCTCTCAACCATCCACATTGATCTAGCTTGTACAAGTCCACACAATTTAATCTCCTCAACTTGATGTATGAGGTAGTGTTCTTGAGCATTGAAAAATGTTGGAGGTAAACACTTTTGCATTTCACACATAAGCTGTGGAATTTTCTATTCCAATATTTTATATCTTTTTTATCAATTTCTTTAGATGATAACCACCTAAAAGAAATTCAACATACAAAAACACATAAAGGAGATTTCAAATAAAATTATATAATAGATTTCAGATAAAAAGCTACAAATCTAAGAAAAAACACTCTTCTAACCTCATGTATTTTTCAAGATCATATATAACTTGTTTAATACTGTTGTCAAACTGTTGTGGAAGGGCTAGAGGTAGGACAAACTGCAATAATTAAAAAATGATCATTTTAATATATTATTAAATAATGCAATTGGTACTACATTAAATCTTACAAATATATTGTAAATAGAAAACATGACTTACTTTGAGGAAGGTATGCCAATCATGTGTTTTCAACCCTGGCCCAAAATCACCTTTCTTTGATAGAAGAGTGCTTATATTTGCAACAAATCTTGTTGGAATTTTTTTTTTATGACTTCTTTTAATGCATCACTTTGTTGCTCCATTAATAACCAAGGAAGGGCACTTGTATTTATGTGGTCTCCATTCCTATTTGATTCAATGAAAACTTTTAGTGCATGATTGAATTTATGAATGACAATACAAATTTTAGCAATTTATTCTCTATCACGCCTTCTATCCAACATTTTCCATAGTGTCTCTGTTACATTCTTTCCAATATGCATAGCATCAAACAAATGCGCGATTGGGAGATCCTTGTAGTATGGTAACCTACTAAATTGAGTAGGATAATTTTTCATTCCTCTAGGAAGTTGGTCATTGATGCCTTGATGACCTTCACGAGCATCAATTATAACATTAGTAAATATAAGACAATATCAAAATAAAAATTGTAAACTTTGGACGACAAATTGGACATTACCTCGATGATTTAATCGATTGTATTCCAACTTCCATAAATGAGGTGTCATTCTTCGTGGCCTTGATGGTGTCTCTTCTTTCCCATTGAAAAGATGTTTTTCAACAATTCAATACCTATGATTATTTTGGAGAAAGTGTCTAAACTCATCAAACACCTACTTTCCTAAACTTCTCGAATGACAACATTTCATCTTCGGACCACAAATTGGACATGCAAATTTTTCCTTTGTCTGAAGACCTAAAATATCATGTATAATTGGATCATGTACAATTATCATGCAAAACTTAAGCATTCGATAGTAATGTGTAAGCACTATAATAGACCAAAAATATGTGATCTTAACAATATACCATACTGCAAAAATGAGTTAGCTCAGGGGCATCATGTATTGTTCATACAAGCATTGCATAGAATTGAAATTGTCGATGGCCTATCGGTCTAGAGATGTCATGCATAGTGATGCCATTCCATAACTTCAACAACTCGTCAATTAGGGGCTCAATATACATATTCATATGTTTAACTTGGTATTTACCTAGCAATTGAATGAACATAAATATTATGTAATTATTATAACCATTTTCATGCACTATTTATAAATTAATTTAGATAACTATAAAATAAAAAAATACTTGGCACAATCATTGACAACATTATGTGCTCCCTCTTTATGGACATCCAAGGAGGAATGCTATTTTTAATAAAAAAAATAGGCCATACTGAGTAAACAGATCTCATATCTCCATATGGATTGACACCGTCCACCGCCAATGAATGTTTTAGATTATGAGGTTCTTCTTTAAAGTGTGACCATGTTTCTTCTATCTCTTTAAATGCAGAACCATCAGTAGGCATTCGCATAATGTCATCCTGACTTCTATTGTGTGTATGGTAATCCATAAATTATGCCAAGCTAGTGCACTTGAATAACCGTTCAAGACATGGAATAATGGGAATGTACCAAAGAACTTTGTGAGGCACTTTTTTTGTTATTTGATCTGACCGATATCTACTAGCATGGCAATCAGGGCATTCTGTTGCAAATTCATGTTGTTTATGATATAGAATGTGATCATTGGGACATGCATGTATTGTCTAATACTTCATTCCAATTTGATCCATAATATTAGATAATTCTCGGTACGAACGAGGAAAAATGTTTGATGGTGATAACAAAAACTCACTAATCAACCTAAAACAACAAATATGCATTGTTAATATAATGAATAGTAATTGTATGCTAACATTGAAGATGACAAAAATGACATACCTTAGCATACGTGACATTGCTACATTGGATATACTATTCATAACCTTTAAGTTCACCAACAACACTATGGCCGATAGTAGAGTTGTTTGGAAGCCTTCGTATAAGGGCTTGTGTGCCTTCTCAAGTAAAGGTATATCAAGACCATCTTCATCATTATTATCAAATTTTCTAGTACCATTATTGTGAGCCTCTTCATCACCTGCCCCAATACCATCTTCTTCAATCATGTCCTATGGCACATTATCATCTTCTTCCATGGGAGTGTTATCCTCAGCTTGGATATTCACACCTCCATGTTCCTCCAGTATGAAATCCACATTCAGCAATGGATGAAAATCATGGCCCCCTTCAACATGACCATATTGCCTACAATGACTCTGGGCTGTTGTGATTAGAATTCTTCGATTCTTTAAGCCCTTACACTTTTTGCAAGGACAATAACATTTATCAGGTTTTCTTTGGAATTGAGCCCACAATGTAGCCATTGTCTCATTATTTTGTTTTGGGTTCATATTGTAAAGCATGGTCTTTCTTCACAGGAAAATATACCTACAAATAAATTGGACCGAACATAAATTTTGTCTTATAGTTGCCATTAATGTTGTTCGGTAACATCAAAATCATTCTGCTTCCTTCTAAAGATACATACAACTATCTGAATTTAAAAATAGCCACAATTAAAAACCTACTAATTAAAACTAACTTGATAAATTTAAGACTCAACTTTTCAACTTATCTACAGTTCATATGAATATCAGGATTTAACTGTGTAATTTTAGATGTAGTCAAAAAGTCCCTAGATCTGGAATCTTTAGAGCCAAGGAACAAATTCATTTCTAGAGCACCTCATTTGAATCAATAGAATGTTAATTTTAAAAAGAAGTGTAGAATCTAATGCTATAATAAAAGGGTATGTGAATTTCACTGTTGAATTGAGAAGTAAGTCTATTGTGCTTCAATTTCTAGGAGTTATGGGAACCTAGTTATTAAATCCATATTATATTGAGGCTACCTATGATGATGAGGCTAAGATAGAAGAGCTAAAGCCCATAAATAAGAATAGGAAACTGAAATAGTGAGAGGAGGAACTAACTACAACATCTTGGCTATACTTTGAAGACCACCCAAGGGACAAGTTCCATACTCTCTCAAATTTTGTGGAGTCTTCTGGGACAAGGCATCACTATTCTTATAGACAATGGGGCCACACATAGCTTTATTTATTAAGGATTGGTGTCTAAGAGGGGCCTTGCATATTTTGTAAGCCCACAATAATTATGTTTCAATACTAAGCTTTTTTCAGAATATGGTGGTAGTTGTCAATGTTTACATATATGAAATGTGTAACTTTGATTTTACAGATATTACTATCTGAGGGCATCAGGTTGGGGATGTCCTAATCATTTTACAAGCTAGGCACAATGGGAAGGGGAATTTTCATTCTCATCCCCATTAGTAAAATAATATTGCAATTTTAGTTATAAATTTATAATGGTCAACTAAGCTGTTATGATAGACTTCAGGAATATTCTTTTTTCTTTTAGTTGTCATCTTTTCTTAGTTTTCAATCTTATCCTTATTGGAGAACACAAAGTTGATAGAAATGCTTTTATTACAATTTCCTTCCACAAGCATTTTCTATTAATTTTTTAATTTTCAAATTCTCCATACAATATACTACTGTAGTTATGCATCTCTTGCTTGTGTGTTGCTTTATGGAGAGAGATTTAATTCCGAGCAACCATGAACAGTAAAGTGATAACACTTTTACAAAAAATAGAAATAATATCCAAGCCACTTACCTTGGGATTGTACTTAGGATTCCTAGCCTTAAGAGCTATAGCCTTGAGATCCAATTTGCAATCCAAATTTACAATTGACACAATGTTTTTGTGTATTTTTCCATTGAAGGCATGTGCATCCAGCAAGAAAGATACAATTAAATTTTGAAAGAAACACAAGGAAGGGTATCTTTGAAATTAGAGCATTCCATTGAGGCAGAAGCAAGAAGTAATGCAGCATCCACATCTCTTCAAGAAAATTCAAAAGCATTATCTGATTTGCAAGAAGCCATAAACTAAGTTGAGTCTGAGGCTAAAGTTCTTCAAACTAAACTTGAGATGTTAGAAAGTGAGAATGCTGGCCTCAAATATAAACTTCATGCGCTTAACAAAGAACTGGGTATAATAATTGATGAAAGGGATATTAGTAAGAAATCTGCCCAGGCTGCTAGCAAGCAACAAATAGAAATAGTTAAGAAAGTTACCAAGTTAGAGGCCAAGTGTTAGAGGCTAAGAGGTCTGCTTAAAAAACGATTACCATGGCCTAGTACACTGGCTCAAATAAAACTTGTAGTAGATACTGCTCGAAGGGAGTCTGGGGATATCAAATTGAGGAAGTCACTTAGTAAGGGTGCTGGTTCACTACGTTCTTCAGTAGAGACATTAAATGATAGACACAAAGAACATTCTCAAAAAGCAACTGAATACCATACAGGAAAAGTGTCGGCAAAAGAAGAAGAGAAAAAGATGCTAAAAGATGCTCTCTCAAAGAAAAACCATGAGGGTAAAAGCACAAACCTGTGTCACTTTTTATAAAGAAACGTGATATCAGAATGTGACAGTTCAACATTAATGACCAAAATAATGGTATTTGCGTTTAAAATATGAAGATGATGTAAACTGATGAAATGTGTAGAATTGTATGAATTTTATGCCTATAATTTTTATAATTTTTTTGACTTAAAATTTATTCATTTTATTTTATTTTGAAGTCCCTTTTTTAACTGTAAAAAATATAGGATGTTGTTCCCGTCAAACAAGTATGTGCAAATCATCTTTTTTTGTTTTGATTTAAAAATATTTTATAGATGACATGTATAGCTAGTGAACAAAAAAAGAAATAATTATTTTTGATGTATATTTTCTTTGTTATAAGTACTCAAGTTCGACTTTGTCAGAATCCAATAGTTTTTTCCTCCCGTCAAAACTTCCGTATCAAATCTATACCTTCTTAAAAAAAAATTACATATTCGTGAAGAGGATTCTCTCCTCTAGTGATAAATATTATTTTTTTATTTTTTTGATATGATTTACTATTTTTTTTCATTTTTTGAGAGAGCATCTTCTGAAATGTTGAAATATCAACTTATAATATTTTGGGATTATAATAGATTATAACTAATCAAAACACTCAAAAAATTATATAATGATGATATTGAATGTGAGATCTATAAAAGGGTATTTTTAGTTTTTGAAAAAAATTGAGTTTTGATAGAGAAATGAGATTTGACCAAAACAGGTTTTTGTATCACAAATGGTGACACAGATCTGTGCTTTTACCCATGAGCTTAAGGCTTCTAGAGTCATGTGTGCTAGAACAACTACCAAAATCTCCACTGTTAAACAATAGTTGGAATCTTTGAGGCGAAGGCAAGGAAAACCTGCACTTGAGTTGCATTTGGAAGGATCAAGAAATGAAAGCACAAGCAATCCACCAAGCTTGTCTTCCATTTTTGAGGACAGGAATGATGGTGACCCTAGTGCAGAGTCATGGGCTTCAGCATTGATTGCAGAGCTGGATCATATCAAAATAGAAAAGGTCATTGGCAAAGCTAAGAAGCTCAGTGATGTGTCCAAGGTAGATTTGATGGATGATTTCCTTGAGATGTAGAGATTGACTTCCATGGATTCAACTAGATTGGATCAGGTAGAAGTAGGAAATTTAGATGAAATAACTAACAATAATGTTTCAGGAAGTTTTGATATTTCATCTAATCAAGAAGATAGAGCTTTCTTAGAAGAAGCTCTTGCACAAAAAGAATCAAAGCTTCAAACTGTCAATCAGGAATGCTCTAAGTTGTTAAAAAAAATGAACCATTTACAAGAAAATCTAATTGTTCTGCAAGCTAGAAACACTTGGAATGAATCTGCCCTAGTTAGTCTGAAAGAAAAGCATGATATGATCCTTGCTATTGATGTTGAGGGTGCAGACCTACACAAAATACTAGATGAGGTCAAATATGCCATGACAATAGATCTACTGAAAGTACTAGAGATTCTCAGACACATATCTGGTCTTCTGTGAAAGATAACTTCACTTCTCATTCTGATACTGAGATTAGAATTAGTTCTATTGATGTAGAATTTGCAACTGCTATTGTCAACGTCATTAATTTCTTACAATCTATAGCCCAAGACCCTGAAAAGACTCAAAAACTTAAATCATCAGATACTGATAAACTAGTTTTTAGAATTCAGGAGTTTTCTCAATTAGTGGATTACTTTTTGTAATGCAAAGAAAACATTACAGAGTTCATTGTTGAACTGATATCTTTGTTATCTCAATTTAGGAAAATGTTTGCTCTTGGTTTCAGTGAAATCTTCCAAAATGAAGCCACATATTTTGGCAACCAATTGCCCAACTTGATGCAGTCTAGTTTTCTTTGTAATTCAATTAGTACATATAATTTCACAAGACAAGAAAGTGCTCAGGATCTTTCAGGAGAAGAAAAGGCTAATAGCCTACACTTTCAACTAGCTGGTGGCAATTTATACATAATTAGGAAGCTTAACAACATTCAAGTAGGAAAAAAATCTTTGGAATCTGAGTTGAAGGCCCAGGTAAGCAGAATTGGAGAGTTAGAAGAGGAGCTTATGTGCTTCAAGATTGAGAATGCAAATCTAGAAATAGTCTTGGCTGCAACCAAAGAGGATCTTGGACACACACAATATCAGATTATTGAGTTAAAAGAGGAGCTCATACGTCTCAAGAGTGAGGATGCTAATCTGGAAGGAGTCTTCACTATAGCAAAAGAGAAGCTTGATCACACCCAACATCAAGTTACAGAGAATTGGAGGAACAACTTATGCATTTGAAGAGTGACAATGCTAATCTAAAAGGTAGTCTTAGTTGTAACTAAAGAGAAACTTGAACACACAGAAAGTCAACTTACTAAATCAGAACAAATGCTGGCAAACTTACAAATGCAGCTTGAATTTGCTAAGGAATCAAAGCAGTTATTAGAGAATGAACTAGCAGCCATGATTTCACATAAATTAGATATTAAATCTCAATTCAAGGCAAAAAAATTGAGATGAAAGGGTTGTCTGAAAAAGTGGATGCTTTGGAGCTAGAGCTTCAGGAGGAGCGCATGCAATGCAAAGATGCCATTACCAAGTGCGAGGTTTTAGAGGAGTAGTTACAAAGGTTTGTGAAATGCTTCAATCCTATTTCAAATATACCAGATTGATTTATGTTTTAATTTCCTAAGATATGTTGAGTTCTATTTGATTTTTTTTATAACTTCTTCAGCATGCATGTATTCAGTTTCAGACCTACGGTTTTTGAACTAATGTGAAGATGTTTAATTGGATACCAAGAAAGAACAATTTTTTGAGTATTCCTAAAGTTTTGTTTCAAAGGACTAAATTAGAAAGAGATTGGTATTAACCAACCTGCTTGGAACCCCTCATATTTAATCTATGTTCTTTTCTTATTTGCTAAATCTAGAAATCAAAAGTTCATGGTTGAAGTACACTGACATTTTCTATTTTATCATCACAATGAGATTTAAACTATAAGATTTAGCATGAAGATCTGCTTGGCATGAAGCCATGTTTTCCTATCTTGTTTATGTAGAAGTAGATTCCACGATAATAAATGTCCAAGAATGTATCATGAATAATTGACATGACTTAAATACAGGTAAGTCTACCAAATCTTCACAATCCATGTTAAATGCTGATTTGTTTCTGGGATAAATTGTGTGACAATTTTTAGCATCAACATTTCAGATCATACTACATGATCCATCATCAAGATACAGGAGAGTAACGTTGATAGATCACGTAGGATGATCCAAAACATTGATGCTAAAAACTGTCACAAAATCGATCCAAGAAACAAATTAACATTTGAGTATAGTTGCCTCGAAATGAGACAGAACTATCCAAAAGGGACTATATACACTGAGAAAAATATGGTAGTTTTGTGATATGGATATCTAATACAAAAAAATTTCTCTCCTTTTAATATAGAGAGATAGATATATAAGGGAAACCACATGCTTCAATTGATCATGAAGGATTCCACACACTTAAATTAACCTGAAGGATTTGGATGTTGGTGTTTTCATTTAGTTCATGGTTATCTTGGAGATTAAAAATTAAAAATCATTTATAGACTAGTGAAGAAATGAGCACGAATACGCATACTAATTTGAATAGAGACCTTTTTGGCTCACGAAGAGGTTCCTGACCCTTCATCCTTTTTTTCTGCTTAAGAATGTTTTTGGTTAGAGTAAATTAAATGTGCAAATGCATTTTTAATCATAGCTTCTTCCTATCACTTATTCTACCAAAATGTTTCCTTGGAACATTATTTTTTGATGAGCCACAAGAAAATTTGAGGCGCCATATAGCCATTACAAATCAAATTCTTAGGATACAATAAATTCATCCCATATTCGTGGCTTAAACAAGCATTTTTGAAATGAGTTGTATTAGAATATATGGTAATTCCTGAAACAACTACATTTGGAGAGTGTCTGAAAATGCAGGCAACTGCACATAAGTTGAAACCCTAGTAAAAGGAGAATGGAGAAATACCAATTTGGCACCAGCCGAGCAATGTTGCAAATTTAGACCTCTTCTCCAATCCATCGTTGTCTACTTCTTGTGCCGTTTGTAGCCAACAATGCAAGCATTATCAGAAAGGGCATTGCGGTGCATGACTTGGCCATAAAAAATAGAAAGCAATGACTCGTGGCTTGCTGCTTGGCTACGAACCAACTTACACTTCACCTAGGTGCTCACTCATGCGGTAAGTAGGTATGTGGAAAGCCCTTGCCGGCAGCAAAGCTCAAGGAATCCTAGCAATCGGCATAAATAGGTGCGTGAGGAAATGCATTACTCGTGAATGAATGAAATTTTTTCTTTTTAACCCATGAATGAATGAAACTTTTATTTATTTATTTATAAAATTGAGTTGGTCGAAATTCAACTTAAGAATACATAGGTTGGTCGAAATTTTGACCAAATCGGCCACAAAATTTTTATTTTCGACCAATGCAAGAATGAAAAGAAAAAAGAAGAAGGAATTATAGCTTTGGTCAAAAATTTTGGTAGAAAAACAAGTTCAAATGTACTAGTGAGAGAAATTCCAGCCTCCCTCTCCAATTTCTCTCAACTTAAAAAAATTCAATTAAATGAGAACCAAATAAGTGGCACAGTGCTGTTGGAGTTTGGAAAGTTGGTCAATATTTGATTGTTTTCCATAGAGGTGAATAATCTCACAAACACAAACAATGAGTTGCCTTTTTTATCAGCCTTGAGTAATTGCTCACCCTTGCATGAAATAGACTTGTCTTTTAATGAACTTAGTGGGATTTTGCCTCCTTCTATTAGTCAACTATCAAGCCAACTATAAATATTGAGTCTCAACCATAATAAACTTGAGGGGAACATACCAAGTGGAATTGGCAACCTTACAGAGTTCGAAACATTAAATTTATCTGACAATCATTTTAATGGGATCATTCCATGCACAATCGGCCATCTTTTAAATCTTGAAAGATTGTATTTGGACAAGAATAATTTAAGCGGGCAAATACCAGAAAGTTTAGGGCATGAAAAAAGTCTTGGACTACTATCACTGAGTGAAAACATGATCTTTGGTCAAATCCCATCTATTCTTGGGAATCTTCCACAACTAAGGCATCTTATTCTTCATAACAATCAACTTTTAGGGAAATTTCTTGCTAGTTTAAGGAGATGTATAAATTTGGAAAAGGTGGACTTAGCCTACAATAGAATACAAGGAAACGTACCTCCTGAATGGTCAAGTCTTGTGAATATTCATTTTTATTTCAATGTTTCAAGTAATTTTTTCAAAGGTTCTATTTTAGTAATGAGTACTATGGCAATGGTTTAGGCCATAGATGTGTCTCTCAACAACTTCTCAAGTGAAATTCCAGCTGCATTGTCAAATTTTACAAACTTGCAATATATGAATCATCCATGTAATTCATTTTGGAGCTCAATACCAATATCACCTACCAATCTTAAAAATCTTCGAGACATTGATCTCGAACCAAAAATAATTTGTTAGGCATAATTCCAGTGACTTTCCAAAAATGAAAATGCTTCAACATATTAATGTATCTTCAAACAATTTAAAAGGAGAGGTTTTCAAAGGAGGAGTCTTTGCAAGGATTGATAAGTCAACAATTTCAAGAAATGTTGGCATTTCATTTGCCCATAGATATCTCATCTTTTCTTGAAGAAACCAGCAATCCATAAAATACTTATGAAGGGAGTTCCAGAAATCGGTCTATATCTACATCGTAGATTTTCACTCATGTTATCAATCATTGGTTTTTTTTATGAAAAGAAGAATGTCCAAGCTACTTATGAGTTTTAGGCTTAGGCATCTCTATAGTCATTAGAAGTCTCCATCTCTAGGAATGTTACATTTGGTTGTGTTGCAGCCTTTGGCTCAACATTGTACATATTTATTTCACTATTTAAGGCACTATGATCATTAGATATTTGTTTTTCCATTATCAATTCTAGTCTTATATTCTATTGAATCTCTGTGTTGCTATTCTCATTACAAATTTTTTTGACCTTGGAAGCATGATGTTAAAATTTAATAAACAATTGTGTCTATTAAGTGGTCAAATTTTGGGGCTGGTCCTTCAATTCTAAGATCTTCTATCTATTTATATCTGAAAGATATCTAAAATTAAATTGAATCTAATTATTATAAGTAAGCATTAATTTGTGTTTTTAAATTTATTCAATGATATATTTTGTACAGAGCTTAATAGTTCATCCTTCTTCTCTTGTTGTGAGATTCTATTTCCAATTATACAAGTCTTTTTCCCATCCAATGAAATTTGATGACATTCTCTGTCTAATTATAGAAGCCTTACAAAAATCACAAAATAATACAGTTCAACTCACAAGCGTTTAATGCTAAATTGCAGCCAAATTACAATCGATTATCAAAATGTAATAATGGAGTTTTATTGAAATCTGGTAGTGAACTCTTTATAATTTGCCTTCAAAATTTGTGTTTTTGCTTGTGATCAACTTATGTTATCTGCCTATGAACGTTGCTCCCTATGTTCTCATGCTTGTATCACTTTTTCATACACCAATCATACATCTAGTTCTTTGATGTATAATACATTTCTATATTTTTTTACTTCTATTCTGAATGACTTAAACATTAGATACTAATAATTCATTCCTAAACTAAAAGTACTAAATAGTCAAAATTCCTTGATGTAATGCTTAAGAATGAAATAGAGACAGCTCCAAAATCTTCTAATTTCCAGGTCTTTTATTCATTTACTTATATTCTCTCATATTCTCTACTTTTTTATACTATTAATGTATTAAGCATTAGTGTTCAAGAATTAGTTTTCCAGTGTTAGGCATTTCTCTACTCTTTTATCTTATTGCATTCCTAAGTCTTACAGTAGTATTAGGACAGATTTAGCGTATTAAATTCTAGTCTGAAACGTAGAATCACCTTTAAACAGAAAAATGTGGCCATGGTGGGTATATGCAGAGAAAGGAGGATAGATAGTGCTTAAGCAGTGTTGGAAATGATATTAATTGCTTTTGGATGCATAGACATTGAAGTCAGAATGATTGCATTAGCAGGCAAGTGAGCATGCTTCTATTGCAGATGTTCTTTTAGGATGCCTCGCACATCCAATATGGTCGTTGCATGTTGTTTGCATGAATGTAGATTCTATTAGAAAATTTTGGACTTAGATACTTATCAATTGAATGCCTTTTCACGAAGGGAAACCACCATGGAATTTCTTAAAAGTGAACAAAGTTCTTCATAAACAACTCAAAAATTCTGCCAGGCTCCATCCATGCTGAGTTCAGTATAGTTATAACTATCTGTAGATGGACCCAAAGCCGTGCAAAGTGATTCGATGTATTTCATAGAATGTTCTGTTAGAAGGGGTTGGAGAAATAATAGGATCATTGAAAGGGTCGATGAATTACTCTGTAAAGAGCAGAGGTCATATGACTGTGTAAGGACATGGAGAGATTGCTGATCAAAAGGATTTTTAAAACATTACAATTTCATTGCCCATGTACGTTTATACATTTTTTTCAAGGTGGATTCATGCTTTGTTAGTTATGGTAGAAGAAATAGGAGGCTAAATGAAAAGAAAAGAGTGATACGATGCTGAGAACATGGAACTATAACTAATGAAAGGGCTGCATTAGAAACGATCTAGTGCAGAGGACTGTAGAGTTTATGCGTGCACAGTCTCAAAAATCGCAATTGAAGAAAATAAAACTTTGGGTGGTTATTTTGGTTAAATGAATAAGAGGCATTTGCAGGAAAAAAAAATGTGTTTTTGATTTTAATGAATCTTTCTAATAAATATCGTCTTCAAGATGTTCAGTGATTAATTTTAAAATATTAAAGGTAGGAAAAACATTAGTGATCAAGATTTAAAAGTATAAAAAATAAAAATGATATTTAAAAATGAATGACATGGAGGATATTCACCAATGGAATCATAATGGTGAATATGGATTTGCATACGATGATGATATAAAGGACAATGATTTTAAACATGGTTGGTAGACTTGGTTGACATGTTATGATTTCTAATTCAATTCATTATTTTCATAAGAAAGCATAAGATCTGTGTTATATTTTGTTTAATCTTTTATTTCAATGAGAATCAGGACATCACATACTTCTATAACAATTTTAGAATCATTAGTAGAAATTCAAATAGAAGCTCCAAATAAAGCTAGTGTTGATGAAAATTTTATTGCTAACAACAATTTAATATATGGTATTTTCAA
Organism: Cupressus sempervirens; assembly: GCA_028749045.1. Classification (NCBI taxonomy): domain Eukaryota; kingdom Viridiplantae; phylum Streptophyta; class Pinopsida; order Cupressales; family Cupressaceae; genus Cupressus; species Cupressus sempervirens. The sequence goes on from JAPHAW010000012.1 coordinate 1,793,289, forward strand.
ACAAATAGATAAAACAAGTCCATTGCACCTAATGTGTGTTATTATTAAATTGTAACATAGTTACAATAAGTTCAATGTATCTTAACCCAAACTAGGCTACTGAACCCATAAATACTACAAATTTTGAACAAATCAACTCAAATATGGAAACTTCACAACTTCATTCCACTTCTGCAAAAGTTGAGTAGGGTGCATGGGCTCTCAAAAAGTCTCACTAAGGAATAAGGTATGTGAAGGATGTGCAATGGGAAATGTCTAAAGATCATAATGAGAGATAGAGGAACTAAATATATGAATAAGAATTTTTTGAAATTTTGTAAACAAAATGCATAAAGAAAGAATCAACTATCTCTTACTCATGACAAAAAAATGGGGTTGAAGAAAGGAAGAATATAATAATAATGAAAATGACTGGCATGCGTCATTGTAGAAAGGTAGAAGTCAATCTTTGGGATGAAGTAATTTATAACATATTATATAGATTGAATATAACTCCTACAAAAAGAAATTATGAACATAACACCTGAAGAAGCATGGAGTGGAAGAAAGCCTATTGTATCTCATTTTCACATTGTTGGGTGTACAACTTATGCTCACATTCCTAATGGATGAAAAAACAAATTAGAAAGAAAATGTGAGAAGTTTATAATAGTAGGATATCTAGCAAAGAGTAAAAATAATATAGATTATATAATCCTAATACAAAGAAAATTCACATTAAAAAGAAAAGTTTGGCTATAATGCATTTGATGATCTGTAGAGAGAGAAACATGAATTCTTTTAACAATATCTCACCTTTTCTTGAGAATATTAGTGATCCATGCTAGAAGCTCTGAAGATTAGTCTAAATCCACATCTTATCATTTTACCCAAGTTAATAACAATAATTACTTGTTCTTTGTATCGTAGAAAGAATGTTCAGGATCTTATTAATAAGAATAAAATTGGATTTAGTTTAGGCACCCTCACACTTTTCGTAAGCCTCCATGTTTAGGTGTGCTACATTTGATTTTTTTTAGGCTTTGGTTCTATATTGTGGTTCTTCATTTCAAAATTTTATTATCTAAGGTTTTATGATGATTGTAATTTTTTTACTTTCATCAATTACAATCTTGCAGTCTACTAAATCTATGTATTTTGTTCTGGTTGTGGTTTCACAACACACCCCCAATTTTGAATTCAAAATGGGGACCCCCTCTTTGTTTTTAGGGCAAGGGATTTTATTCTCTAGTACATGACACCTAGTCGAGCACAACTATGGATAGGGTCTCCCTCTAGGTCTAGGTCGGTCCAAGAAATCCAATCAATTGACTCTAAACAAGGTTAGTAGGTTAGGAAGTAAATTTTTTACAAGGTAGATAAAATGTGCGAACATGTACACCCATCAAGTGTGTGTAATGTGTGCCTAAATCCCTCACTTTAGTGAAGGGAACATGCGCACCCTCAAGCCCTATGTGCCTACAAGTAAAAGGTCTCCCCTCACATACTGACCACTTTTCATTTTAGGGCATCCCAGAGTCACAGTTGTGTACTATCAGATGTCCATACCTTCACATCCACATAGTTTGAGAAATTTATCCTTGACCTTAGCTAACTCCCAAAGGTAAACTCTGGTGTGCATGTGTGTACATGCACACCCCACTTTGATGCTCATGGTGCACTATATGCGCAACATTCTTATGTATTAAGGCCCCCATAAAAATCCATGCCTTGCACATGTTAATATATGTGGTAAGGCCCTAGTTCACTCGTAGTTTAGTTGGTCAGACAAACTGATCCCTTATAATGCAACTATTATGCCAAGAAAGATTTCCCTTGTAATTATGTAACTATCATCTCAATCTATTTCAGATTGGTAATTAAGCTGGAATTTGAGCATTCAGTAAAACTTATTATAGATATTATTGAAAATCTACTTTGTAGCTTTGTTTCCACCATAACAATTCATGTAAAGCTAGAATATTGATGTTTTAGTAGTTGAAAGTTATGCAGCTATCTAGAATCCAAATATGTTATGTGCAACATCACTTTGCAGAGTTGCAATGAGGATCAAATAAAAGAGAAAAAATGGAACTTGCTTAGCAGATGTATTAAGATATATTTGATCTATAGAATTGAGTTCAACATCTTATAATTATGACAATATTCATGTTAAGTCATGACATTGTGATTCTGTACGCTATTGAAAGCTCTCTTGATTTAGCCTTCCCTTGGTCAATAGATGAATATATCAATTGGAAAAATAGCTAAAATGTAATAAGTGTTTCATTTTCAATCTTGAAATTCAGATAATTTCTAATTCAAAGTGACCCAAGAAACTTCTTATTGAACCAAACACATTGATACTATTTTATGTTTAAAATGCTCTTCTATCAATTCAAAAATGAAAAATGGATTTTAGCATTTATTAGATCCCTATGATTGAATCTATAGTTATCTAGAATGTGGCCAATTAGCTGTAGCTCATGACAAACATTTATTTAACTATACTGCTTGGTGTTGCTAGTTTATAATCCTATCCAAGGTGTTGGTTATAACCTGAAGATATTTTGGGCATAAACATAGTAAGCTGCTTAATTTTAAGGATTCAATTTTTTATGAGTTCCATGATGCTAAGAATGGTAGGAGCTTGTTAATAACTTGGTTGATATCTACAATTCAAAAGTAGCTTCTTGTGTGGAAGGAGCAAGTTTTTAAAGAAATGATTCATCTTTTTTCCATAGGATTTTAAATATATCCAAGGATCACTACAAAGCTTCTATGCTAGAAAGTAGTGATTGTCAAGGGAAGTTTCATGCCTATCTTACAAAAACCTTGAAAAATGCCTAAATATGCTTCTAGAATTCCATTACGCAGCTGATTTGTATACTCAATCAGTTCATCCTCTTGATCAGCAGAATGCATAGACAACTCTGCTGCCCTCTGAAGCATAGGCATCACATAACCTAAATATTTTTCAAAATGTTCCCCAATGGCCAATGCTATATCTCCAAAGCATGAAAATATTGAGGGTTTTGCTGAATGATGCAACCTATTACTTTAAAAAACAACGTATATGTTACCAGAGGTAACGACATGGACTTACCTCACCTCAAAGAGCTACCGCGTGCGGCGCACATGCAGACAAACCCTCATTCAGCCGGCGGCAAAATGTCTTCTTCTTTTTTCTTTTTTAATTATGTGAACCCGAGTTGTTTGAAATTTTGACCAACTTGGGCATAAAATGAGTTATGTGAACCTGAGTTGGTCGAAATTTTGACCAACTCGGGCATAAAAATGAATTTTTTTATATTCATCAAGCATTTAAAGAGCTAGGTCGAAAGTAAAGGTTGAAATTTGATCTAAAATGTACTAGTGATACAAGTGTATAAATTAAAATAATTAAAAGTTAAATTTAATTTGAAACACATGTACATATAAATACACAACATTAAATGTATGGTGTTATTCAATCATGTAACATGTATGTATTTTAAAACAAATTATCTTAGAGACCATATCTAATATATTGTAATGTGCTCATGCAAATGTGAAAAATAAATATCCATACATGTACATGTATATGTGATAAAAAAAATAGAATTTCTTGATTAAATTATAACTAAGTGTACACATGTATATGCAATAAAAAATAAAATTCTTGACTAAATTCTAGATTTTGATGTAAATGCTTTGATAATTATGGGGAGTGTAGATGAGAGTTAGGACATAGGGATAGAAAAATTACTAAACTAAAATAATATTAATAGATATATTTATTTTCATATTTGTGAAGTTAATGAAATTTAATTTATAGTTCAGTCTAATTAATATGATTGATATCAATATATTGTACGAATCTATTTACATGTTTTTTATTTTATCATATTTTTGTACTAATATTTATTTACTATCGAAAGAATCAATATAATTTTTATTTTTATTTGTACGTAGAGGTCAAATGGGCTTTCCCATTGCCATGGTTGTGAACTTGTGAATTTAAAACTAAGTCTTTATGATTTGAATCATATTGAATTAGAAATTTGTGTATATTAAGACTTATTAGAACCTATAAAAAATATTATGACCTATTAGGACTCTTATGTCCCCTTAAGATACACATGTATGGATAACGTACCTGAAAATGTATCATAAGTGATCTTAATGTGTTGTTTGGTAATGTAAGACTCATTATTACCTAAGAATACCTATTATGTGCTAGTAAACATATCAATACCTATTAGAACCTATAACAGACATAATGACCTAGTAGGACTCCCTAGGTCCCCTTAACATATATATGGGTAAAAATACCTAAAAATGTATCATAAGAGGTCCTTATGTGTCATTTGGTAATGTAAGAATCATTATTACCTAATAAGACCTATTATATCCTAATAATATATATTAAGACTTATTAGAACCTATAAAAAATATTATGACCTATTAGGACTCCTATGTCCCCTTAAGACACACATGTATGGATAATGTACCTAAAAATGTATCATAAGTGATCTTACTGTGTTTTTTGGTAATGTAAGACTCATTATTACCTAAAAATACCTATTATGTGCTAGTAAACATATCAATACCTATTAGAACCTATAACATACATAATGACCTAATAGGATTCCCTAGGTCCCCTTAACATATATATGGATAAAAATACCTGCAAATGTATCATAAGAGGTCCTTATGTGTCATTTGGTAACGTAAGAATTATTATTACCTAATAAGACCTATTATATCCTAATAATACATATTAAGACTTAATAGAACCTATAAAAAATATTATGACCTATTACGACTCCTATGTCCCCTTAAGACACACATGTATGGATAACGTACCTAAAAATGTATCATAAGTGATCTTAATGTGTTGTTTGGTAATGTAAGACTCATTATTGCCTAACAATACCTATTATGTGCTAGTAAACATATCAATACCTATTAGAACCTATAATAGACATAATGACCTAGTAGGACTCCCTAGGTCCCCTTAACATATATATGGATAAAAATACCTACAAATGTATCATAAGAGGTCCTTATGTATCATTTGGTAATGTAAGAATCATTATTACCTAATAAGTGGCTCATAGAAATAAGTTCAAAAATTTCTTAATTAGCGCAAACATAATGGGACAATGGGTCCAAAAAGTAGCAAATCCAAATGAGCACACAAGAACACCATAAGAAACTTGTGTAGGTATCTTGAACTCTATTTAACTTTATAATTAGATCTACAAAAGAATTGCATGAGTAGATTATAATATTAAGTCCTTAAACACTTTGTAAGTGATATGTCATGTAGACTACACTATTGAGTCCTCAAGCACTCTATTATGACTTGTGTAAGTGGTTTATTAGAAAGGAATCCTTAGAGTTCTTTTGAGTGACTTGTTTGAGTGACTTTACTCCATACACTTATCACTCTTGCTTCAACGTCCTTATAGTTAGCTAACATTTAAAAGATCATTGTTTTAATATTCCCTTTTGAATATTTCATTATGATCTCACCTTATAGATTATTACATTGTCTATTGGGCACATATTTTACCTTATTTTGTATTCTTCATTGATTTGTGTTCTTGAAGTTGGTTGATTCTACATAGTTTTATCTTTATCAACATATTATGTGTGTGTGTGTGTGTGTGTGTGTGTGTGTGTGTGTGTGTGTGTGTGTGTGTGTGTGTGTGTGTGTGTGTGTGCGCGTGCGCACGCGCGCGTGTGTGCGTGCGCATGCATGTGTCTATCTTGTTATATGCTTTATTATTTAAGCATAATACTATTAAGCATAAATATATAGGTAAATGACTTTATTCAAACACATCATTGTATTCCTTCCACACTTGTCTTTCTTGTTCTCTGACTCATATTAGTAAATTTTTCTAGGATATTGTTAGTATGATTTAAATTGTAAATAAAAATAGATCAAACTAGTTGTTAAAATGGACAAATCATGAATATCTAAGTTTGGTTCATTCGGTTAGTAAAGTGCCTATGTTATGGTTAGAATGTGGCATAGGTTATGATTGTAGTTGATATAGAGTTATGTTAGAAGGCGTATTTAATGTCAAAATTAATTTCACCATAAGAGATTACTGTTTCACCTAGATCCATCAGGTTATGTTAGAAATTGGACAATGTGCCCTAAAGTTTTTCTACATTTTTAACTAATGTTTTTTTACATTTTTGCCTAATGTTTTTTTCTACGCTTTTACCTAATGTTTGACTACATTCTTTCTTATGTTTTAAATTATTTACTAACAAATTAATTTAAGTACCATTCTAAAACAATTTAAAACAATTTAATTAATTTAATTTCTAACAAATTAATTAATTAAAACAATTTAAATATATTAAAAAATTAACAATTCTAAATATTTCAATCATAAAATAGGTAAGAAAAAGTAATTTAAATACCATTAACATTTATTAATCAAAAAACACATTAAAAAATTTTAAAAATGGAAAAAAAACCCACCAACCTGTTACAACCAAAACACCTAGACCGCTCTTCGAGAACTTAGGAGCCATGATAGTCAAAATGATAGCCGCAAAGGGTTTTTCAGCACTTTTATAAAACTACAAAGTTTCGGCCGTAACTGTTTTGGCCAAAACACTTCCAACAGAAATGATACATGCCACATGGGCACGAGAAATCGCCACGTATGTACAGCCAAAACTATTCTGGCCGGAACCGTTTCAGCTGAAACTGTTCCAACCGAAATACCTTTTGGTATCACAAAAGGTGACACAGGTTTGTGCTTCCACCCCATGCTAAAAAACCTCTTGAAGCAGTAGTAGAGGAGGGAGTCATTACAAAGGAAAAAAATGGAAGAGTCCTTTGAGCTCATCCATACCCTCTAGAAGGTGAAGTAAGAGAACTTTTGAGAAAGATGCTGAAGCATCTATTCCTCTTGTTAACATTGATTCTTTTGAATCTATTGGAAATGAACCTTTGAATAATTTCTCTTTTGAGGAATTGAATAATCAACTTGCAACTAGTGACACAATAATGTGAGAGCAAAGTCCAGAAATAGAGGTTAGCTTTGATGTTAACTACATATTGATAGATAGTGATCAAGACTTTGAGGAATCTAAAGATATAGAGGAATATGTAGATAATTCCACCTAGCAAGATGTTGGTATAAACTTAGAGGAAATGCTTGACTTTGGGACTGAAATCATTGAAGAAGTACCCCGACAAGATAGTCAGGAAACATTAGAGTTGTTGGCTAAGGTGGCAGTTGATGTTAGTGAAGAAACCAAGTCAACCGAGACAATTGTTATGAAACGGTACATCCTCTACACTTAAAGAAACAACTAGAATTCCTTAATCTACTTCTAAATGGGTGGATATATTTAATCATGAACTTTTACCCCCACTAGATTTATCTACACCTCTTGCAGCAGGAATAAGTTTGTACCAACAGTTGTTATGGAAAATGACACAATGGAATTTAGGAAAAGAAAAATTGAAACAAGTCATTAATGAGAAAAATTCTCAATTGGAGCAGAAATTAGGTGAGTTGATGGAATACAGATCACCTTTCCCAGTGTATGCAATATTCCTCCAAGAACAACTTGTTAATTTCAAATTAACAAGGATTATGGAAGGCCTCAATTCATCTATATCAATTCCCTATGAATTTTACTATGCCTTTCAATCTGCACCAATGACTTTGAAGAATCTGTTGTGTGAATTATACTTGCATAATCTGGTAGCTCCTGATAACATAGAGTGGAATTCACTCCTATATGTAGGAGATGCATAACTCAAAGCAATTATATTTGTGGATGCAAAATGAGATAAGTCATGAGCACCAAAGTGCGCTATACAGGGAGAAGGAAATGTCAGTTCCTTTATGATGAGGTCTGAAGTACAACACTCCAAAATAACATATTCTTTGTCATAGGAAACCTTAGTGGAGCCAATAAGATCTATCCAATGAGAGAACAAGCCTTTGTAGATTGGGACCAACGTTCCTCTCGGGATGTGTGGACACTCAAAATTGTCCTAAACACTATATTAATTCATTTAATATTGCCTTTGACATTATAATTAATTAATTATATTTTTCATATTCTTCTACTTATTTAATTAAATTTATTTAATTAAATAGGTTCACTTTCCTAGAGCATTTAAATTTAATTTAAATACTTCCCCCGCCCCTCCCTAATGTGTTAAATTTATTTAATGCATAGTGTTCCATAGATCCCCTTTTAAATAAATCTTATTTATTTAATCCCCTCCATTTCCATTAAATTCTCTAAACCTATGATTAAATTAAATCCTATTTAATTTAATCTTAAACCCACCCTAAAACCTAGTCTACACCCATCACTTTCATCCTTCTAAGCCTACCACTACTTAATCCCACTTATTTATCCTAAACATCTTGCTAAACCCCATTTTAGTCCTAAGTGTGTGCTCACACATGTGTGAGGAACCCTCACACTTCCCACACCCCTCACACTTCTCACACCTCTTACATCTTTGTCCCCCACTCCTTCCTTCAATTTTGCTCACACATGTGTGAGCAAACTTTGAATGTTGACCCTTGCATGACTTGTCTGCATGTCTCCCATGTGGCACCTATGTGGATGCCACATAGATGCTACCTCCCTAAGGCCTCTCTCAAGCCTATAAATAGAGCCCTTGTCTCAAGCATTTTACATCTCCCTCATATGCATTGTTATCATGCTAGTTTGCCATTTGAGCTTGTTAGTGGTTTTCATGTTTGCATACTAACCTTTGGTAGTTGATAGATTTTATTTCATCTTGCATTGTTAGATTAGTTTGTTTTCTTACATCCACCACCATATCCTTTGAATGCTCTCAAGCATGGTTGCTTCCATAGCCATTGTTTCAAGTGTTCTGCACTCATTTAGCATAGTTTCATTATCATATTTGCATTTCACATCAAGAGATTCAATATAGTTGTGTTTTGAGAGAGCACACCAACATCCCTCCAATTAAAAGCACACCAACAGGGCCTCTCATGGGTGCCTTTGTTGAGATGCTTGAGGTTGCATGAGGACTTGGTCTTTTGGTAGCTTTGAGTTGCAAAACTCAAGCAAGTGTTAGTTATGCTTCATTTTATTTTGAATACTTGATATATCTATTGTAGCTAACGTTTGCTTGTTTTCTCTTGCTTCACACAGATAGGTTTTCTCGCATACAAGATGTTATTGTAACAATTAATGCCTCCAGAAAGTGGTGGATAAGGATGTCATAGGATTTAAAAAGAATGGAACCTCACTCACCTCAGAATTTAAACCTTTCCATGAGGAGATTTCCATGGTATATTATGTTGGGCAGGACACTTCTTAACCATTGGGTTCCATTAAAGTTTCAACCTTCACTCTTCCTTCATCCATTGCTGGCAATGAATGAAAATGCACTAGATGGTGACATGGGCTCTAAAGTTTAGCATTGGGAAATACTCAAAGAGACTGATGGATACTTTGAATATATTCATGATGAGCCAAGGCAGAAAACAACTAATGATATTAGGGTTTGTGCCAGGGTTTGGAACTTTACAATTGCTAGGGACCAACAATAGTTTAGTTGGGAGGAATGATGGGCACCTAAATTAACCATCTTTTTCACCATTTTTATCCTCTTTCTAGGACATTTTGTTGCACATAGACATATATTTATGGTTTAAGTATATGAACTTACGGTTTCTATGTATATGATTATATGTGTGTGTGAACATAAGATGGAATGTGGATACCTCTAAAGACCTAAAATCTGCCTAATTTCATGGAAAAGAATGGTGAATATAATAGTTATATATGTTAATGGATGCTTTCTCTCCTAAGCTATATTTTGTGTAGTTACTTCTTGTAGTCATAGGTTTGCAAGAGCGATAATTAAGACTAACATCCTTTCCTAATATATATATTGGATGTGTGTGTGTGTGTGCATTAATTATCTTGCAGGAGTTGAACATGGATATTCAAGGACCAACATACTAGCGCAAGTCATCAAAAGCATCTGTGATAGTAGAATCTTCGTAAGCAAGTCAATGCCTTCTGTTGAATGCAACATGTAGATTTGGTGTGCGCTATCTTTTGGGATTTTTTATGATCAATAATGTTTTCTGTTATGAAACTTTATGAGTTGTAACTGATCCTCATTATGAAGTGATCGTAGGTTTAGGGAGTTAGTGGTAGTTTTCATTTTAAATAATTGACTATTGTGACTCTTTTTAGAGGTTAGTCAAACAAACTAGTTTCAATACATAACTCTTACATACTGTTCCAATCAAGTGTAATCATCTTTATAGATCAATAGAATGTTTATCTTAAGTTTTCAACTTTCATCTTGATTGTATTTTCCATTCACTCATTCAAGGGGGGCCTACTTGATGAGTGAATTGCCTTGTTGGTATAGAGTTCATTTCCTATTTATTTTTATGTTTTAGAACTCTGCTATTCTTGAAACCACTAATACCAGAATTAGTAGTCTATTCCTACAACATAGTCAGTTGGAGTAATTCCTAACCGTGTTTTCCTACTTTGATTAGAATACATTGGCTTAGCAGTTTTAGTTTTATTTCCCTGAAGCATAAGCATTTGAATTCCTTAAGTAGGTTTAGAAGAGGAAGTTTGAAGCATATACTTTGCTGATGCCATTCCAACTTTATGTCCCTGTTTGTTAATTAAATGAGACTAAACAGTGCATAAGGAGTCATTTGGGGTGTCCAACCCTAAATTAAGCAGTCCATTGCTTTGGGTTTCTAATACCATTGTTTGGCCAAGCACTAGAAATGGAATCAGTTTTTGGATTTTTAGAGTGTTTCCAAGTATTTTTTTTAATGATTTTGAATGTATTCTAAAGGTCCAACCTTCTTACATAGTGTATGTGATGTCCTAGATATTAAATAAACAAAATATTTATTGTGTTTAATTTAAAATTTTATTTTGTTAGGAGCCATGCCACGCACCCACACAAAAGGTGATGGAAGTCGAGGTGTTATGAGATGACCTCACCCACATTAGAAATATGGTCTCCATATGGTAGGAGTCTATGTGTGAGGTAGACAATGTTGCAAGAAACACAACATGAGATGAGACCCTTTTGAAAAATTCATGGCAACTGATAAAAAAATGGTTATCAAATTGCGATTGAAGTTCAATTTGTTTAACTCTCTAGCACAGTCCTTTGACAATGCACATAATGACCATCAACAAGAAGAATTGTGTACAAATGAAATGTCATGAGTTTTTTGTTAGAGAAAAGGGGGAATTTTTGTGATCTCTCATGAAAGAGAGATATTGGTACTTCTATAAGAAATGTACCTTGTGGGTCTATAAGACCTAGTATAATAGTGATGATAATTTTGCACAATGAGAGTTGCATACATTCATCTTGAGAGTTCACCGAGCATGACCAAGAAGTAGTATGTTGGATGATGATGCACGATGAAATTACTAGTATCGAGTATCTAGTTGAGGTTTTGACAGGTGTTTCTAATTTTTTTTAATGATTTAAGTAAACTTTCATAAATGACAACTAGATGTTTTTAGAAGATTTATTTATTAGTCATGCAAGAAAATGTTGTGTTTTTAGAGAGCGAACCTCAATAAAAATTTGATTTCTTGCATATTCCCTAACACGGGCCATTCTAGATCAATGAGATGCCATAGTGGACCCCTTCACTAGTGAGATTCCTCTTGTAGAACTCAACTACACCACAGGACTCAGTAGCCACCAACCATATTAGTCATTGTTGGATTTTTCTCTTTGAGGATGGATACCTAATCCTTTCCGTGATGTCTCCAGCTTTCTTATTCATTTATTGTGCTTGTTCTTTTGTGGAAACCATTTGTACTCCATTTGTCCGCTATCTTTTTGGTTGTAAGCTTCTAGTCCCATAGACCCATGTTGTGGTATTTTGTTGGACATTAATAAAATTATCTTATCACATCTTATATAAATAAAGATATAAGCTTTATATTGAAGTGTGAATAAATAAAATAATTTGTTAACAGATATTGAATACATAAAATAGTTTGTAAAATAAGTAATATAGACATCAATTTCACTCAATTTTAGAATCATTATCTAAGATCTTTCATATAATTATTTAATTTTGGAACTACAAGTTGTTGAGATTAAAGATAAAGTAACTGAGAGGGAGGGGGGGTGAATCAGTTACTAACAAAAATTAATCCTCAGATCCCTTAAATGTCTTAAAGATTTAGTTACTGCTAATACTCAGTAAACATAACAAAAATGTTGTAACTCAGTAAATTAAACTGTTACTTATCTTCAAGAAATCATGCATGCAATTGAAAACAAGATGAACACAAAAGACACCAAATTTAATGTGGAAACCCAATATGGGAAAAACCACCAAGTAACTAGTTATCAATTTTCACTCTTCTAAAGTAAGCCCTGTTAGGAGCCAACCCTGTTAAAGGTTACAATACACACTGTTAGGTGTTACCTTGTTAGAGGATTTTGATCACCCTGTTAGGAGTGGCCTTGCTAGAGGTCTTTAGAACAATTAAACTGAACTGTCACCTTGTTAGAGGATTTACAAAATGGTTTTTAAACCAACTCTGTTAAGAGATTTGAAATCACTGCTACAATTGTTAGAAAGCAACAATGAAATGACCTAAACAATATGCAACTAAATTTTCCAATTATAGGTCTCTGTTCTACATCATTAGATCCTCCTGATCAAATATGGCTTTGCTACTCCTCAATGATCTCTGATCATCCTTCAAATTTGCTTCCACAATAATCAGTCCTCATATCACATCAGTTCCACTTCCACACTTAGAATTTGCAGCTTGATCTCTTATTTATACCATTTAGATTATCAAGTTGGCTCATTCTCATGTTACATTTACCAATAATCCATACATCAGTCGACTATAGATATTACTTTAAATAAATAGACGTTATTACAAAAATCAATGAAATTCTTCATTTGGCTGACCCTGCTTGGTAAATACTACTTCTAGAAATTTCCTGAGTTAACCATCTTAACTCGGTTGACATTGCATCATCTGCAAAATTCTTTGACTACCGAGTTTACTCAGTAAGAACTAAATTACTTCTCTGTTCACGAGAGCTCGGTAAGAACTGTTTTTACCATATTTTCCTTTGATGACCGAGTGAGCTCAGTAATAACTAAATTTCTTTGTTTAACCTTGAAAGCTCGGTAACAACTGTCTACTTGGTAGACACTGCAAATTTTCTTTACTAACCTTCTGGGCTTGGTAGACTCTGTCTTTTGCCTTGTTGACCATTTGAGCTTAGTAGACTCTGTCGTTTGCCTTGCTGACCATCTAAGCTCGGTAGACTCTGTCTTTTGCCTTCCTGACCTTTTGAGCGCGGTAGACTTTGTCTGATGACTGATATGACATTTGTGTGACATAAAAGACAACACACAATTGAACAATTGTATCCAACACAAGTAACTTAGAAGAATATGACAATAAGTATGTTATTTCTCACCAAAAGATTCTACAAGATACTTGCTAGGAAATTATTTGAAGCTACTCTCCTCAACGTTATAAAATCTGAAAGCTTGGCTCCTCAACCCTTTATATCATGAAAGCTTGGCTCCTTTGAAGTGTAAACACAAGGAACATAGATTACAAATGTTTTTAAATTCAAATAGTTAATAGGTTGATGCAACTGGTAATTTCGTGCATGCTTGCAAGAAACTTATTGAAATTCATAACATTTCAACCACTTGTACACACAAAAGAAGAAAGCTTATAAAACATTTTTTTTTTACCACAATCAACAATATGATCCATTAAACTTAACAGGGAAGAAAAAATTGTCAATGCACTCTTGAGGGAAGCAAGTAGTTGATAGTTAAAATAATTGAAATATCTGCACAAGTAAAGATAATAAATTAAAATTTCCAATAATGTCTTGGTCCATAATCAATTGATGAATATCCAACATGTCAAGATAGATCCATTGGAAGGCATATTTTCCAGTTAATTTTTAAATTAAGATGGGGTTTAATAAAAGGTTTTTTGTGCTATCGGACATGTTTTATGAGTGCAAAATTTTTCTAAAACATTTTGTGGATGACTACCTTCTCTAAATATATTTTAGAGCTATATCATCAAATATTTTTGATGAATAATATAGAACTAATCCTCAATATCAACTGATTAAATGCTTATAACTAAATTTAGATTAGCAATTCTATGTAATGACTGCACTTACAAAATAACAGCAATATCAACAATCTTCATAAAAAGTGGCAAAGTCTATAAGAGTCAAGGTCATTATAGAGATTGCCCAGTCAATAAATATAATTTCTATGTAATTAATAGAATATATACAAGCATGACAAAAGAAAAAAAAAACATTCAAAATTTAGAAATAATATTTTTTAGCAAGATCCAACATCCAACTAAGCACTATATTAAAGAGACTCTAAAATTATACTGAAATGTCCTAAGCATGATGACTTTTCTGATAGGAGCTCTAGAACCTACTCAAGAAATACCTAGGATGAGAATTTTGCAAGAGTTCTTTTCCACCCTATCACAAAGTTGTTATGCTTCTCCAAAATCTTTAAGGACATGACAAATACCCAAAACTCTAAATAATCAAAACTAAGAGGAGTAATTAAATTGTGTAGTACAAGATAACATGATCAACCTTTTCTTAATTATCATTTTAGTATCATAGTCCCATCTTAAGCACTTTTAAAACATAACATGGTTTATCGAAACTTGAAGTTACATAATATCCTACATGGACACCCGCATTAACATATATGGATATACATCAATCAATCACATCATTTTCAATTCTACCCTTTTATGACATTCCATATTGAGCACTCCTCTCATGGCAATGCAAAAGAAGCATCCATACAAAGGAAAATAATAATTTGATTTCAAGATTATTCTACGTATTCCTTCATTATACAAGACTAATCAAAAAAGCTTTTTTTAATTTTTTTTTTTTTTAAGAAACTAATATAGTAGGAATATCCATAATTGATAAGTAGGAAATAATTTCCATAGCAAGTCAAATTGCGATATTGCTATCAGGATTTAACTGTGTGATTTTGAGTCAAACTCATTGACCCATGTTTCATAATGACAACACTAGTACCTCTTACAAATATCTACTTCCAAATTACAAGTAACAAAGTCATATTTGAAAATTGCCGCAAAGATATCTATTCTTACAATTTTTTGTTGCTAGAATACAAAGAGGAAAAGTATAATAGTAAGAATCTAGCTTAATTACATTAATCTTCTATCCATCCATCCTTCATATTTCTTGAACATGAACATAACATTTTCAAGATCTTGTGCAAATGCAATTTAATGACGTCTTTAGGCTCCTAATTGCATTACAACTATTCCATCAGTTGTAGGTATATATAATAAGAAATCCTTACACATAAGCACATTTTACTACAGGAATTGAATGGCATTGAAGTAGTAGAATAATACGTTAATGCTGGAATTTGAAAAATATAAAGATCAAATACATACAAAATAGAGAGATCTATTTGTACCTCCTCAAAGTTAATAGATATTTGTATATAACACTTGGGCATAAATAAAATTATATGTACCATATCTATATAAGAAATAAATAAAATTAATTCTTTTATTTCAATTTAGAAAAACAATAAAATCTTAAATAGGGAAATAATTTAAAAAATAAATTCACTCAAAAACATAAAAGTTAAAATTCATTCATATTAAGGAAAATAATACATTTTCATATGAACACCATAAATATTTCATTCTAAAAGATTAAATAAAAAAATATTTTAGATTTCAAAATTTCAAAAATATCACAAATAAATATAGCAAATGAGAAAGAAATATGATTAAAATGGAAATTACAGATATTCTAATAGATTTTCTATTAAAAAATAATCTAACTCTAATTAATGTAATTATAAAAAGTTAGATAATAATAATAATAATGATTTAATTTTGACTAATGTTATTAAAAAAAGTATTCTAACAGATCAAATATCTTTGAGTTCTGATTTAGACAAGTTGATCCTCCACCTATAATCTGAACTCGAGATCTATTTTAAAAACTTGTATCACTTTCAGGAATTGTTATCAAGATTGGTCATTTTTACAAATATATAAATTTATAAAATTAAAGAATTCAAGTTCAGAAATGCTCAATTTTATTCCATTTGGGGGTTCTTCACTGTGAAAACAAGGGAGATAATTTGATCTCATGCAATATTCGGTTTCTTTGACACAAGGGAGATGTATAATTTGACACAACTGTTTGCCTTGAATTGCTTCGAAATGATTGGATTTTGGTGCACTGCTCATGGCCGAGGACAGGGGACAACAATTGGTCAGAAATAGTCGGTTTGCAGAAACTCAATTGCTTCCAAAACAGGGGACAACAATTGGTCAGAAATATCTTCGTGCTCAGATTCAGCAAGAGGAAGTGTTCCAAAGTTGGGCAGTATGAATTGGAGGTGATCAAGATCAAGTCTCACTGATGTGCTCACAATGCAATTCCCAACCCCCAAATTGTCCTTATTTTCCACAATATTGTCAGGAGGCATCCAGGCAACTGTGCCGCTGGGCAAATGTGGCAGAGCTTTCCTCCTACGACCCTCCCACATCCACAAATATCATCTG
This sequence comes from Cupressus sempervirens, assembly GCA_028749045.1. Classification (NCBI taxonomy): domain Eukaryota; kingdom Viridiplantae; phylum Streptophyta; class Pinopsida; order Cupressales; family Cupressaceae; genus Cupressus; species Cupressus sempervirens. Next base: position 1,809,909 of record JAPHAW010000012.1, read on the forward strand.
CCCACCCTCCGAAGCAACCACCTCCATCCACTTCTTCTTCACCGCTTCCCAACACCCACAGTTTTACCCCACCTGCCGGACTGGGCCACTCCCCGAGCTGCCTGTTCTCATCCACATGCACGAATTTTGACTCGCTGTGAAAAAATGCTCTACTCATCACATCTGCATGTGGGTATATTTCATCACGCAATCTCTGCAATGTAAGAAAGACGCTCAAATTAAGAACACGATGAGCATAACATCTGAAATAAATTTCTTAGGGTCTGTTTGGTTGTGGGCATAGGAATGGAGAATAGGCATGTAATATTGGGAATAGGAATGGCTATTCCAATAACAGGTATTTTTTGGAATGGGTACAAGCTCATTTTAGATACAAAATGGGAATACGTATTCCTATTCCCTATTCCAAGTGATGAACCAAACAAAAAATGGAAAACATATTCCAACTTTTCTATTCCTATTCCAGCAACCAAACGGGCCCTTAGTTAAGCACAAGATAAATTACCTGTCTTCCGCACTCCACTATTGCTAAGGAGTAATGCTCCTTCAGTTGCTCCCATCGCTCTTTCAACTTGGGGCTTTTGTCTATATCCACCACCATCAATCCCTTCATCTTGACTAACGTATCAATTGTATTTAACTCTAATTGGGAACATTCTAAGCCTTCACGATAATAAGTGAACTCAAACATTCGAAATCACCACAGAGGCTCTGTAATGCATTGCATCCATGCATGCTCACATATTCTAAATACTTCAGCTGACCAAAATTTTGAGGTAGACTCATGAGCTTCTCATAGTCTTGCAACTCCAAATGTTTCAGGGAAGCAAGATTTCCAAAACTTTCGAGCAACAAAGATAGTTGTGTACATTCGAATAAATATAAACTACCAAAACTATTTTGAAGGCTCCCCAAGCTGGAACAATTGGTTAAATTCAAATGTTCTAAAGAAGACAAACTACCAAAACTGTTTGGAAGGCTCCCCAAGTTGGAACAATACCTTAAATCCAAATCTTCTAAAGAAGACAAACTACAAAAACTATTTGGAATGCTCCCCAAGCTGGAACAATAGTCTAAATCCAAATGTTCTAAAGAAGACAAACTACCAAAACTGTTTGGAAGGCTCCCCAAGTTGGAACAAGAGCTTAAATTCAAATGTTGTAAAGAAGACAAACTACCAAAACTATTTGGAAGGCTCCCCAAGCTGGGACAATACCTTAAATCCAAAAGTTTTAAAGAAGACAAACTAACAAAACTGTTTGGAAGGCTCCCCAAGTTGAAACAAGAGCTTAAATCCAAACGTTCTAAAGAAGACAAACTAACAAAACTGTTTGGAAGACTCCCCTGTAACGCCCCACCAAGGGATCCAAAAGAAATAACCTAAAATTTGACTAAGTTTGATAGCATTTAAAAAAAAAAAAAAAAAAAAAAGTATAACATACACATCAAACACAAAGTAGTGGAAGCAATAACATACATAACAGGTTGCATTCCTTAAAGATCCCATGACGTTGAATCACATGTAAAAATCTAATCTAAAACCAAGTCCATCATTTAATACATCCATATGAAGGAATAATGAAAAGTCCAATGTTTGTAAAATATACAATTGTTCCGAATGCCTCTTGGCAAATTAATTCGGAATGCTCATTCATCCACTGTACATGTCACAGGGTATGAAAGGCTTAAAAGAATATACATAAACAAGATAAATATACATCATCCTCTTCGAATCCATGATACACGTGCAATAAATAAATGAAATCATTCATCATACATAATAAATCCATACATCAAGAGATATACATACATCATAAAATGATACTACATCCAACATATAATATAACCATCTATCATAATGATCTATGAACAGAATGAAGGTATATACCAACAGTAATACTCCAGCCACGGTGTCTTGGACGGATCTCAATGGTAAGAGTAAAAAGCACTACCACCCGACCACTTGGAACCTAAATGGTCCACTCCCACCGCGCTGAGGAGATAGTCTCAAGTCCCAATGGAAACAAAACATGTAACATAAATACTCTCTAAATCCAGGAAATCCTATAAGTATGCTAACTCAAAGGTTCCTAAAAATAGATTGACATCTAAACCCAGCGGCACACAAAGACACGTAGGAAATCTACCATGCTAGAGAGAAAGTGTCATCGCAAAAAGTCACGTCGAAAGTTACCCGAGTAATCCCTTAAGAATCTCGGGTCTCCTGTGATCCTGCGGCCGCTAGTATCCTCTCGTAGTGACGAGGCATACTACAGAATGCAAGGTCGCAACCAAGCGTTCTCTCTACCCCATCCTAGTCTGTACTAGCACTCAAGGCATGGGAGAGAACATATAATTATCTTATTAGATTCATTTAACTCAGTATTTAGGTGAGATGTTTTCACTTATTAAAACAACTTACAATGAGTTACCCTAGTAGCCACTTAGGGCCCCGGCCCCCATCGCAAGCCACTTCCCGACACTACACATAGATAACCTACCCTAGGCTTATGAAATCACAAATGACAAATATCACCTCAGCCCTATACAAGCGATTGGAAAACATCAAATGATAATCATAATGATCACAACAGTTCTCTATCAACAACTGAAGACATCAATAATAAGTCACAACATCCAATGGTTCTCCAACGAGCAACCAACAAGTATCCCAATAATAGATCACAATACTGATCGAAGACTCCAAAATGGTCAAGTCAAAATAGGTCACAACGTGACATCACCAAGAACAATTCACTTAAAAACACCTCAGCTTCACACAAGGAAATTGGAAAGCAATAACAACCAGTAAAGACATCCATAATAGAGCATAGCATCACATTACCAAGGTCAGGTATAAAGATCGAGAACAACTCACCATAACATCACAATCGCACAACCCTCGAACCTCTGGTAACATCCTAAGGCTGGTCAACATCTAATCAACTCCAAAACATAGATAACATAAACAAAATAGTACAGTTCATAGTTTGGGTTGATTTTCAAAATACATAATAGGGTTAGCAGTAAAGTTCAGTTTGCGTCTCAAAGTACATTCTAAGTGCATGAGATTCTCCGCTTAATTTACAAGTCAACCTATTAATTTATTGGCTCAAAGATGCATATAAGGTTACCCTTATTATTAAATTTACTATCCTAAAATAGTTTAGGATTAATATTTAATTAAATCAAATATAATTAAATTAACTAATAATTTATTTAACTATTATTCATGAATTATTAATTTATTTAATTATTAATTAATAATATAACTTAATAATAAAATTTGATTTAATAATAATATAAATTTATTAATAAAATTATTAATAATTAATATTATGAATTTAATATTATTTAAAATTCCATAAAATAAATATGATTGATGACGTACGTAATTAAATAAATCGAAATAACAATAAAAAGAAAGCTTTTTTAAAAGGTTGTCGGCCTCTGCCGCAGTACCTGCTTTGGCAGGGCCTGTGGCGACCAGGTACAAAGTATCTTGCCATCACAATACCTGCGACGTAGAGTACTGGTCGTAGACGGCGACAGGAGGTGGGGCACGGGGTAAATCCCTCCCCCCCCATACAATATAAAGTTTTTTTTTTTTTTAATATATATTATTTTGGTTTTTAAAAAAAAAAACTTTTAAAACTAAATTTAAAATCGCCCTTTTTTTTTAAAGATAGTTTGTTTATCAAAAGACAAATTCTCTCTTAATTAGAGTTTATTAATATATGTATATATATATTTATATTTTATAAACATTCACAAATATATTCTGAGAGAGAAAATAATATTAACCATTCGAATTTTAATTTACAATTTTCACTGATAAGTTTAAAATTTAACCCTCCGCCGATTAAATTCAGATTTCTTTAATCTATCAAATAAGAATTCTTGATCACTCTTCTAATTTTTACGTATGTCGAATATATCGACAAGCATTTAATAATTTACAATATCGAAACATTTAAGCTTTCATCACAGAGAATTTAGTTATACAATCCACATGCACGAAGAAGACAGGAAAGGATAATTGCGTATTTAATCGACGATCAAAACACAAGACCCTACCTGATCCTGATGCTATTATGCAATCCCCAAGAATTGTAAGAGAATTCGCTCCTCTTCAATAATCTTCTTCCGAAAATCTTTCTTGGAATTAACCTTCTGAAATTCGCTTCCAAAAGTTGTCTCCCAAAAATTTCTGTTCAAATTCATGTCCCCCCAAAAATGAACCCCAAAGTTGTGATAAAAATTTTTCTCTTCAAATCGGGGCACTAATTGTGCGTTCACCCGAGAAGACTCTTTGCTCAATTGAGTTAATTCAAAATTAACTTTTATTATCTTTTCTTTTATTTTGCATTCATCTTTTCATGCACATTAAGTTGAATTATTAAATAACTTTATTTAATATTCCACTTGACTTCTATTTTAAATTAATTTATTACTTTAATCTCATGTGCACTTTATGAAATTAAAATAACATTATTATTTTTACTTATTTTATCTTTTTAATTAATTTCTTTTATTTTCAACTCATGCTCGCATCATGTGATCTAGAACTTTATTAATTTAATATCTTTCAACTTTTAATTTATTTTAGAAACTTAATTGATAAAATATTTAATTAATTTAAATAACAATACTATTTAGCATTTATTTTTTAAAAAATGAACTCTAAATATATTATTATTAAATTAAATAAATATTATCGCATTCTAAATTTATCTTTAAACTTTTATCTCCAATTTTAATTCTTTTATTTAATTAATTTCTCAATTAATTAAATATGAAAATGTCATAATAATTTTTCATTAAATTAAATCATTAATTAATCTTTTTAATTAGACTTAATTAATAGAAAATACATCAAGAACTCATAAAGCAACATACGAAAACCCACCATAGAAAAACACATACTAAATCAAACAAAAAAGGTTATAATCACGAAATTACATTATTTGATGCATTCAGAGGGTACTTAACTCAGATACTTGTCCTAATTATCAATTAGGACAATTGGCTAAAGGGTTTAGGATTTGGACTTAAGAGTTTATCTCCCCTCTCTTACCATTGAGATAATGTGATAGGGTACGCTCATCCTAGCAATTCAGGGAAGTCGATATCCAGTACCTGCAACTTGCATAAAATTCACGCATGTACAAACACAATATTCTAAGCTAAACAGACAATGGCAGGAAGTGGTGCATCATGTAGATCCCGACTAGCAAGTGACTACGACTCCCTTCCTTAACCACATCAGAAACACCATACATAAAAAAAACAAACACGCACACCATACACATGCAGTATGGGGTAAGTATCCATAAGAAAGCACATGTGATAATAAACCACCTAACTAATCATCATCAATAACTGAAAACATTGAATAATCATCATACATGCCTGAAATATAGAGTACCAAGTAATCTCATCATATAATAAACTGAGTGTAAAACAACATCTGATAATCTCAAGATAATGCTACTAATTATCAAACATAAAACTTGACCTAAAAGAGTTTGGCAATGATATCAGGAATGTAACTAGAAAAATGTAGACTAGGTGCAGGCACTACATCCCCAAGCTGGAACAAGAGCTTAAATCCAAACGTTCTAAAGAAGACAAACTACCAAAACTGTTTAGAAGGCTCCCCAAGCTGGAACAAGAGCTTAAGTCCAAATGTTTCAAAATAAATAGGTTACTAATGCTTTCAGAAGGCTATTAAACCCACTACAGTCTCGTAATGTTAGACAATTCAAAGACTGAACTTGGTAAAGTGTAGTGAAAAAATTAGTTAATCTAAAACCTTCTATATATACATATCTCAATGAAGACGGGATGGCCGCAAACTGCAAAACGATTTCATTTTTTTGAGTTAATAATGTCTTGAAAAATATAAAAAATTAATTTGTTTTTCCAGATATAATATTATAAATCAGGTAGAAGTTGTAGATCTTGCCTCAGGGATGTTGGAATCTTGGGGGAAGTAGGAAGCTTCTTCATTTCTCAAAATGATTGCTGATAATCTTGGATGTTTACTTACATCCATCCATGAGTAATTTTTATGATTCTCCATGCTAAGCAGCCTTAGACTTTCAAAGGCTCCTCTACATTCTCCATTTATTATTCTTGTGTTTCCTATCAAGCTCAAAACTCTTAAAGATCTCTTCATCATTTTCAGATGACGTGCTTCCAGCTCGAATGATTCATTAAGAGCGATCCCCTTTATTTTCTTTATGCTCTACAAAAATGTGTGCAACTCAAAAGTAAATCAAATGTAGATGATCTTTAAAATATTTCCCATAACTGATTCTATAAAGTTATATGCCAAAATAAATACCTCTGGATCTTGGAGAGCATCAGTGAGAGATTGTAAGTCGGTGATTCTCTCCCCATCTCTCGACAACATTCTCCCTCGTGCTTTCATTATATCGTGAACATTCACCTTGCCATAAACTGTGACGTTTACAAGCGCAACCCTTTCAAGCTCTTCAAACTCTGTTGCTCCAACACTAAAGACCACCCTCTCTCGCTCCCAATTAGAAAAGAAGAAGACAATGTCAAGAAATGCCTCTTTACAAGAGGCATCCAAGCGATTATAAACAAAGTCCACCATACGCTCACTTAATTCGCCTTCCCCTCCTTGTAGCAGCCATGACTTGAGATATTCTACTCTCTCTCTACAAGCTGCCACATTTTGTGCATGCTCACATAATTTCGGCCCTGCCATTTTCAATACTAGTGGAATTCCCTGGCATATTTTGAGGAGGCCGTCAATATCTATGGTGGGATCAAAACATGCGTGGGCATTATCTAAAGCCAACCCACACAAGATTTCTTGTGCCTTGTCTTGTGGAAGACAAGATACTGGATAATGGCATCGTTCAACTCCTGACTGTAACAACATACTGGTCTCATTCATATTTCTTGTTTTGAGAAGAATCCTGCTCTGTGGTGGAAGTGACAACAGGTCACTAATAGGCAGTAGCTTTTCCAGGTCACTTTGCTTCAATGCATTGTCAACAAAAATAAAGACAGGCTTAGAGGATTGCTCTTTAAAATATTTGGACAATTCGTCCTGACCTTCATTCAAACTTCTGAAGTTAATATTAGGGCCATAAAGGTCTCTTAAGATTTGTTGCTGTGCAACTTTCAGATCAGCCTATGAACAGTTCTGCTCTAAATAGACCTCGCAATATTTGTAGTTCTAAAGGTCGAGTTTGCTGAAAACTGTTTCTGCTAAAGTAGTCTTTCCTATCCCACCATGACCACAAATAACCACTGCTTTAACTTATTGAACTTTCATATTGAGAAGTTCAATAACACTATTAGTTGCTTCCTCGATACCTACTACAACAAACACAAATTAAATTTTATTAGAAAATGTGTTAAAATAAAAATGAAAGAAAATTAAAGATACTATATATATGATCAAATGTACTAATAGTTGATAATTTTTAGTATTTTTCGGTTGCTGATAGATCTATTTGCACCAAAAAGTACTATTTATTTTGGATGAGTGACTATTAAACTCTTGTGTCACCTACCAGACATACTGAAAAAAATCAACATAATTCTACTTACAATTTAAGAGATCTAGGTAGGCCAAATTAGCCTAAACAGCTATTGAATAAAGAAAGACGAGAAATTTACACCTGCTTGAGGAGTTCTTCCCTAGGATGGAGGCAACACAACTGGAATCCTATTCAGCACAGTAATTATTGATTCCATTGTGAGCTCCGAGTACTCCTGCCCAAGCCCTCTTCGTAATTTCTGCAGATCATGAGCCGTAACTGGAGCAGTGAAAAATCTACATGACCATCAAAAGTAAACAAAGATTCATTATTATTAGGAGTCGATTTACGGACAAATGACCAAATAAAATTTACAATACATAAATTTGAATTACTTGGAGAGTGGATTAGACTGCATTTGTGATATGCAGAGGAGGGAACCTTCTACAACGAATTGGAGAACCCTTTTCAGCTTCTCTTGATTACCCAAATGATCCTCCAATTGCTTGATGTATCTTGCAAGGTTAAACATGTATGTCAGCAGCACTATGCATTCCTCTCTGTTGGAAGAAACTTGCTCAATTCTTTCCAACACAAAACCCACAACTGACAGCGCTACTCCCACCCACTTTATCTGCGCTCCTTGATTCGTCACATCAATCACCAATTTCCGTGTCTCACGGTTAAGATTTGGAACAATGTTCCTCTGCACTCAAAAACATATTCAACAGAATTGTTATTTCTTTCGAGTCAAGTACATCTTCCTATTAAAACTTCAATTATGTACATCAAGAAGCTTAAATATGATAAGGAGATGGATTTAGACCTTGCACACATGTTTAGATCGCTTCAGTATCTTCTCCAGTAAACCATCGCTGGAATTGAGAGATGCAGTCACTCGACTGGTCTTTGCAAGGTGGGCAATTGATTGAAGGTTTCCGTGGTCAATGGCAGTTAAGAGCTGGTCTATGTAAGAAGTAAGTTCATCAATGTGACTCATATCTTCCACTTCGATCACTTGATCAAATATAGCTTGATAGTCTACTTGATCAGGAGCAGAGCATGAACAACAACAGCAAGTGTTGCCCATTTTTCTCATACTGGGCGGCGTATGAAAGAGGGAAGCTGTGTAAATGAGATTTGAACAAGATATGGGTCTGGGTAAAATAGATGTATGTGCAGAAAAGAGGAGATCCACAGCCTTTAATAGATGTATGTGCCGGATAGCCGTTGCCAAGAAAAATCAGGTGCGCAAAGCATCTTCTGCAAGTGGCTGAATAACATGCCAGCTCATTACGAATCTAAGAAAAATTGTGGGAGATCTGCGTGTCTTTTATAGGGAAGAGAATCATTAGATTAAAATAAGTTATTTGGAGAGTCCTAATTCTCTTTCATCTTTTTCATCTTGTTCCCATTGTCATTACAAAAATGGGTTTGGTCAAGAAAATTCCACATATAGAGACGAAAATAATTGAAGCTTAGCATTTCCGGCCACGTTTCCCTCTCCTTGTCTTATCTTACTGCATTATTGTCATCCTTTGGCTCCTGATTCAATCTTTTACTATTGACTTGGATAGCATTGCTTTACAGCTGGATCCAACTATTTGGAAGCGTCTACCAGTCGATAGATTTGGTATTAATTTACTATTTAATATTAATTTAAAATTATAAATTCACTGTTTCTTAAATTTCTAAGAATTAATAAATTAAAATATTCAGCCATTCCATCAGCTGCATAGCTAATTCGCAATTATTTTAGTGGATTATTTGAATCATCAATTTTTTTAAATGTGTATTTTTACTATCTTATTCCCTGATAAAGTCTTTTCAACACCACTCGCGTACTGCCAGGTGTTGGCAGAGTGGTTTAGAAAAATAAAAGAATATGAAGAAGTTAGAAAAAAGTATGTAGAGATGTGCAACTGGGGACAGAGATTGTTTGGACTTTTCTTTTGTGGGATAGGAAGTCTAATAGTCATATGATTGTTCCTTCTCCCTTTTGTCTCTGCTTATTTCTTAAGTTCTCTATAAATGACTTGTGCAGTCATGTATTATGTATTCAGATATTGTTCAATAATATAGTAATTCCCTACTTGAGTGTTGATCTAACTACAGTTGTGGTGAACCATGATAGTTATCTATGTACTTGTGTTCCATCTTTTTTGTTATGTTTTGATTCATTTCTTTGCTTGTTAAACAACTTACAATTGGTATGAGAGCCAAGGTTAGGGTAGAGGAATGATGGAAGACAGTGAAGTTGATTCTACCATCAACAAATTTCTTGGAAACTTGAATTCAATAGAGAGTGAGGTTGTGCATGCAAAATGGAAAATAATCTGTCATGTGCATTGGTGGGATGACTAGGAAGATAAGTTGGAAGCTGAAGCAGAAGAAGATATCAAAGCTCTTAAATATGAGCTTAATGCAATTCTTGAGCACACAAGTGATGGTGATGCGCAACACAAAAAAGGTGTTATGAAAGAATTGCCAAAGAGAGCAAAGGATGATAAGACTAGACTGGCAAGTTTGTAAAACACTTGGTGTTGGCCTTTTATGGCATGACTTCTATTATTTCTATCTTCAGACTAGATGATTGAAAAAAATTGCTTTCAAAGTGCACAAGATGTTACAGTTGGAAAATTGTACACATGTCCCCAAAGAATAAAAGTTTTGGGACATACAAGAAATTTATTGTAGAAGAAGATGAAAAGGTAGATAAAAAGTCTCCTGGGAAAGAAGGAGGTGAAGGGACAAATGAAGGTGCAGAAGACGTGTTTAATGTGATAGAAGATACAGTTGAAAATAAAAGGCCTGTGTTGACCAAAAAGATGGTCCAAAGGCCAAAGTTGTTGCTCAACTTGGAGATGAACAGAATTGGAAAGACCAAGGGCCACATTAAGACTTTCTAGAGGGCAGGTCTAAGGATAGATCCTGGGTGGGAAGTCTTACTAAGATAATGGATGGGGAAATTATGGTGGCATATGCATCGCCTGAGAGGATTTGTGAAGAAAATAACTATAAGGCTGGTGAAATTGCTAACAGAAGACGAGGTTAAGAGTCCAACCCGTCATTTTTTATTTCAGAAGAACAGGTCTAGGATGTGAGTTCCCCCTATGCTCTAAATCCTCCCATTCCCATTGTTCCTATGATGAATCATCCAAACCTAGTTCATGACACAAGCCATGAGGGTGGTATTCTCACGAGGATTAAAGAATTTGTGGAGAAATTCAAAGATGGTTGTGCGCTAGACATACATGCTCGTGATTTGTTTAGGCATCAGGTCCACGATGTAAATTACCGGGATATGAGATTATTTCACTTCAATGTTCAAAATTTGGGATCGAACCATGGTGTTGGGGATCATAAGTGTCTACCAGACGTGGCAAGAGCCATGCTTGGAGATTGAGAATCTACGTGGTCTACAAGAATCAATTCGCAGAGGACACCCATGGATTCTTCACAAAATGTAGAAAACACATCCTTCACAAAATAGAGGCACTTTTCAATTCATAATTCTCCATTTCTACGCAAGGCTCAGACAAAAGATGCCACAAAATATTGAAATATTCTAGAACAAATACCATCTCCAATAATTGGTGATGACATGGACAAGTCTGACAATTTGACTCATAGTTTAGTGAAGACAAACGAAAGTAATGGGGTGTCTAATGAAATTTTAGATGGGTGCACAAGAAGGACGTCTTACTCTAGTTCAGAACACAAAAAAAGAAGAACATATGATTGGGAGAAAGAACAGATTGGTAATAGAATAAAATAGTTCATTACAGTGTTTTCTCAGTATCAATACATGCCTTTTGGGCAGCCTGTGCAGTCTTTATTTTGTGGTTTATTCCTCCAACTTGGTATGTTGTGTGGAAGTTGCAGGCCATGGAATCAAATCTTAACCCACCCAAGGGCACGAAGATTGCCTCTAGTAATGGATTTTCCACCCCCGCCTATATTGTGGATGTTATGGGAATCATAAATGAGCCCACTGCTGCCATCTCTTCTTATGGCTTAGATAAAAAGGATAATAGTAGTAGCGAGAAGAATGTATTTAGCAGTGGCTCTTTTGTTGTTTTCGTGGTTGAGATTAGCAATGGTGTGTTTGAGATAATTTTAGTAGTCAAAGTCAATATTGTTGTGCCTAGAGCTATCATTGAAGTAGCTGTAAATGGTGGAGTGTTCAAACTTTAATGGGAAGATTTGAAAATCGAAGATCACATCGGGTGAGGTATTTGTAGGAATGTCTAACATCGTCCATGTTATAATTCCCATGTGGCAGTAAAATATTTATATAAAAGTGAAATGTTTTTGGCATTTATAGGAGAAGATATTTTTTAATATGATTTGGTGTGGAGTGTGAAAAATAAATCACAATCTTATAAAAAAATTCTCGGCACAAGAAGGTGTCGAGTGACAGTTTTTCTCAGCATGAGAGGCTACTGAGTGATAGGTAGTAGGTGCCGAGTGAGGTCGACATGTGAAGGAGTCGAGTGAACTCGGTAGCAAGGGGACAACTTGACACAAAAGGGTGTCAAGTGAACTTGGCACAATGGATGCCGAGTGAACTTGGTCTCCAAAGGAAGGTGGAGCTTGATAGGCTCAACACACAACCGACACAAGGACCAAGTGAACTCGATAAATGAACAAACTGAGTGAGCTTGGTTAGAGAGTGAACCGAGCGTTCTAACAACAAGATTTCTATCTAAACTTTTCCATCATCAAAATGCAAAGGTAATAATAGAGATTTGCATAAAACCTAAACCTAATATGGAATAGATAGAACCACAACAAGCCATATATCTAGAGATTTACTAATATGTGTGCTTGCTTGCTTTCTATTTGAATATTGAATCAATTGTTATAAATCTACGAGCATACGGCTTCAACTAGAGTTAAAATACATTAACCTATAAACTTCTATTTATGGTATTAACTTGTAGCACTAGATGGCTCCATACAATAATGCCTGAAGCAATCATTGCTTCAACAATTCAAACAAAATAAATTTATGAAGAACAAGAAGAATTTGATCCTGTGCTACTACAACTCTGATCTTCTTCCTAAACCTTCTTTCTGCTCTTTGACTGCTCTAATATTCTTCCTTATTCCTTGTACTGTTGCTCCTTATTTGCTAACTATTGAATGAATGAGCGTATTTTCCTTTGGACCTATCTCAAAAATTTTCCCTCTCATTTCTAGATTTGAACTCACCTACCTACATTTAACATTCTTTCTGTTGCTCTTGCAAGTTATCAAAGTGGTAGGTGGGTGTTTGGCTCAAGGGGCAACTGCTCATACAGATATTTCAAAACCCCCCCTTTGTCCTGAGCCAAAAAAGAAAGGATCACTCTTGATCCAAATTAACTACACTAAGACTTTTTCTTAGGTGCACAAAAGTTCCAATACCTAAAGGCTTAGTAAATATATCTACTAGCTGCTGCTCAGACTTACAAAATTTCATTTTGATATCTCCATTCTCCACCAACTCTCTAATGAAGTCATATCTAATCTCAATGTCCTTTCTTCTCCCATGGAACACTAGATTCGTAGACAATACAATTGAAGAAATTTTGTCACAAAATATTGTGGTTCCATCCTCTTGCCTTTCATTCAAATCTATCAAGATTCTGTTTAATCAAATAGCTTGATATGCTACTACATTCACTGCTATTTATTTAGCCTCTGCTATAGATTGAGCAATAATAGGTTGCTTCTTGGATGCCCATGAAATTGCACTCAATTCCATATAGAACATGTGTCTAGAAGTGCTCTTCCTATCATCTAAACTTCCATCCCAATCACTATCAATGTAACTAACCAATTCGAAATCATTTTCTTGCAATATACAAAATCCAAAATCCCTTGGTACCATTCACATACCTTAGGATCCTCTTTCCTGCTTGGCAATGAGAATCCTTTGGTGTTTCCATAAATCTAGAAATTAAACTTAGTGCATGCATCATGTCTAGCTGAGTTGCAGTCAAATACATCAGACTTCCAACCATACTCTTGTATAGTGTTGGATGCACACTTTTGCTACAATCTTCCTTGCTCAACTTGAGACTATTTATGATGGTGTTGGGGTTGCCTTGCTTTTCTACATTTTGGATCTCTCCAAGATTTTCTTTGCATATTTTTTTTGAGAGATGAAGATGCCATCATGCATTTGTTTTACTTCTATGCCTAAAAAATACTTCAAGAGACCTTGGTCTGTCATTTGAAATTTATTCTTCATGGCCTCTTTGAACTCACTAATTAGAAAATTATCATTTCCCATCAAAATTAAATCATCTACATATAAGACAACAATCAAAACTTTACCATTTTCTACCTTGATGTAAAGAGTGGGATCACCATCACTTTTTCTAAAGCCATTGCTCATCAAGTATGAGTCAATCTTATTGTACCATGCTCATGGAGCTTGCTTGAGCCCATATAGAGCTCTCTTCAATCTATACACTTTGTGTTCTTAATCTGTAATTTCATAACCAAGTGGCGGCTCCACATATATTTCTTCTTTCAATACACCATTGAAGAAGACAGACTTCACATCCATTTGATATACCTTCCATTTGTGTTGGGATGCAATTACTATGACAACACACACAGTTTCCATTCTTGTAACCGAAGCACATGTCTCATCATAATCTTTGTCATACTGCTGATTGTACCCCTTGACCACTAAATACACCTTATGCCTATCTATTTTTCCTTCAACATTGCACTTGGTCTTATAAACCCATTTCACTCCAATTACTTGTTTCTTGGGAGACAAAGTAGTTAACTCCCATGTCTCATTTCTTTCAATAACATCTATTTCCTTATCCATAGCATTACACAATTTCTCTTCCTTTACAACTTCCTCAAAATAAATTGGATCACTATGAGAAGATAATGCAAAATTAACACTCTCACCATAATCTTTATCATCCTTTTCTTCTTGGTATATCTCCCTTAGACTTTTAGCCTTTCTTGGCAATAGGGAGGTGAGAGTTGGATCTGAATATTTAGTATTGCTTCTGCTACTATTTTGCATACTAGCTTAGGGCTATCTTGAATTGCTTGGAGTTGTCAATTTACATGTTAAGAGCTACTTTCCTTTTTGCTTTTGTCTGAAATCCATGTTTGCTACTCCATCATCTTGCTAATCACCAATGTCATGTTCTTCCCCATCAATAGTAGGTACTTTTCTTGAAGTGCTTGAAGATTCATCATCTGAGCCATCCCATGATTGATTTTCAAAAAACTCCACATCGCTTTAAATGATGATCTTCTTGGTGATTAGACTGTAGAATCTATAAGCCTTTGATTATGAGCTATACCCTATAAAGATGCACTTCACACCTTTATCATCCAACTTTTTTCTTTGTTCATTTGGCACATGTGCATATGCTACACATTCAAACACCCTCAACTGTTCAACTATCCATCTATTCCTTGACCATGCTTCAAGAGGAATCTTGTCACAGACTGCCAATGTAGGAGACCTATTGATCTAATATATTTTTGTTGCTACAACTTCTCCCCAATATTTAGTTGGGATCCCTTTGGCTTTCATCATGCTTCTTTCCATTTCAACAATGGTCGTGTTCTTTCTCTCAGCCACTCCATTTTGCTGCAGAGTACAATTGGTTGTAAGCTATTTCCTGATGTCATTCTTCCCACAAAAATTTACAAACATATTGGAGGTATACTCCCCTCCTTTATCCAATCTAAGGACCTTTACATAGTGTTCACATTATTTTTCAGCCAAGGCTTTGAATTCAAAAAATTTATCAAATGTTTCAATTTTTTTTTCAAAAAATACACCCATGTCCTATGACTGAAATCATCTATTAATGTCATAAAATAAGTTCTCCCCACAATAGAAGTAGTTTGCATAGGGCCTACTAAATTGGAATTCACCAACTCTAATGGTGGTTTAGCCCTTCTACACTTTCCAGAATTAAAGGGAAACCTATGTTGCTTACCCAAAATACAAGCCTCACACTTGTCACATGAATCTACTATGCTTTGAAAATCATCTACCATTCTTTTTTTGGACAAAAAATTTAAACTAGCAAAGCCAAGATGTCCATACCTAAGATGTCAAAGATTGGAGGGGTCTTCAATCATGCTCCTAAGAGTTGATTGTTGATGTACTGGTGTACACATTTTCTTGGGAGGTGCAACACTGACTTGAGAAGAGAAGCATGTCTTTATCCTCAAAAGGAACATCTAGTTCTTTGTCATTTGGACTGGTACAAGTAATCTATTACTCCCTTTTCATGAATGACACACTTTTCATTTTCCATCAGCACCTTGTAACCATTTTGAACGAGTTGTTTAACACTCATCAAATTGTGCTTCATACCGAGGGAAAAATGCACATTATGTATTTCCTTCTTCTCACCTTGCCCACTATGGGAATGGTTCCATTATTTCCCATCTTAATTTCAGACTTGAAAGTCTTATCAATGAAAGAGAATAAATTTTTGTTACCACTCATGTGCTTGCAACAACTGCTATCCAAATACCATACCTCAGGGTTGCCTTCTTCACCAATGTTACACATGATGAAGGCCGTGGGATTATTTTGCATTTCCCATGTTCACATCATCCACATTTTCATTCTACTTTGACTAATCACCTTGCTTCTTCTGGCATTCACTTGTATAATGCCTATACTTATGAAAGTAGTAACATTAAACATTGCTATTATTAGAGTTTTAATTATTCTTACCTCCTCTAGAGTTGTTTTGAGAGGTGCTTCCTCCCTCATGGTTGCTAGCTCATCTGAAGCTTTCTGTACCAGCATTCCTTTGACCATTCCTTCCATGACCTCTACTTCTTGAGCCTCTACTAGAGCCATTTCTTCCTCTCCCCTAGCCTCTTGAATTCTCTTCAGCCTTGAAAGACTACTCTTGAGAAGTTGTTGCTAATCTATTGATCTGGTGCTCATGGGTTTGAAGAGTTCCAATCAACTCATCTATGGTCGATGTGGTGAGGTCCTTTGCTTCATCCATGTTCATCACAAGGTATGAGGTAAACTCTTAATATCTTTTCTACAATCCTTTGCTCTTCATAATATTCTCTATTTGATTTGAGTTGGTTTATCAAAGTGGAGATTTGTGAGTTGAACTCTGCAATAGGTTCATTGTCCTTCATTTGAAGGTTCTCAAACTACCTTCTGATCATTTGTAGCTTCACTACTCTAACCTTATTAGTCCCCTTGAAGTTCATCTCAAGGATATCCAATGCCTCCTTTGAGTATTTTTTTGCTGTAATATTGGGAAAAATTGTCTCTGTCATTGTTGCCTCAATCAGACTTAATGCTTTTGTATCCTTTCTCCTTGGCTCTTTCAACTGAGTCTTCTGTGGGTTTGTAAGGGCAACATACTATGCTAGTTCGGTTACATCATTAAACCCATTGATCACAAACTCCCTCACATCATTAGCTACCATGATGATTCTTATCTTCTTTGCCCATGTATCATAATTATGTCCATTAAAGGGCAGTGGTTGTGATCATATCTTTCTTGCATCTCATGCCATGCTAGATATACCCAGAAAATAAATTCCCTAACTCATTGTGGATGTGGGGCCTCAAAGCTTTGATACTATGTGAAAAATTAATCACAACCTTATAGAATTTTGCTCAACACAAGAAGGTGTCGAGTGATAGTTTTCCTTAGCATGAGAGGCTACCGAGTGATAGGTAGTAGGCGTCGAGTGAGCTTGGCACGTGAAGGAGCTGACTGAACTTAGTAGCAAGGGGAAAAATCGATACAAGAGGGTGCCAAGTGAAATTGGAACAATGGATGTCGAGTGAACTTGGTCTCCAAAGGAAGGTGGAGCTTGATAGGCTCAACAAAAAAATAACACAAGGACTAAATGAACTTGATAAATGAACAGATCAAGTGAGCTTGGTTAGAGAGTGAACCAAGTGTTCTAACAACAAAATTTCTATTTGAACTTTTCCACCATCGAAATTCAAAGGTAATAACAGAGATTTGCATAAAACCTAAACCTACTATGGAATTTCAGAAGTCAAGAACCATAACAAGCCAAATATTTGGAGATTTACTAATATGCCTACCTTTTATTTGAATACTGAATCAACTATTACAAATCTGGGACATGCAACTTTAACCAAAGTCAAAATACATTAACCTAAAAAATTCTATTTATGGTATTAACTTGCAGCACTAGATGGCTACATACAATAATGTCTAGAGCAATCACTACTTCAATAGGTCAAACAAAATAAACTTACGGAGAACAAGAAGAATTTGATCCTGTGCTGCTGCAACTCTAATCTTCTTCCTAAACCTTTGTTCTGCTCTCTGACTACTTTGATATTCTTCCTTCTTCTTGATATTGTTGCTCCTTATCTGCTAACTATCAAATGAACTAGCATATTTTCCTTTTGACTTATCTCAAAGTTTCCCTCTCATTTCTAGATTTGAACTCACCTACTTGCATTTAACATTCTTTCTATTGCTCTTGCAAGCTGTCAGAGTGATAGGTGGGCATTTGGCTCAAGGGGCAACCATTTACACAAATATTTCAACATGGAGAAGATTCATTCAGAGTGTGCTAGGGAAAAGTCTGGCATCTTTGGGATCGTCTCAAGGCTTCATTCTTCTCTAAATCAAATGGGAAGCAAACGATGTCACACTGCATAGCTATATTAGTTGGACTTTATGGGGGATATTTTTGGGATATGAATCCCAATGGTCATATGATCATTCCTTCTCCCTCTTGTCTCTCCGTATTCCTTGAGCTCTCTATAAATGACTTGTGCAGTCATGTATTGTGTATACAGATATTGTTCAATAATATAGTAATTCCCTGCTTGAGTGTGGACATAGCCATACTTGTGGTGAACCATGATAATTATCTGTGTACTTGTGTTCCATATTCTTTGTTTTGGTTTGGTTCATTTCTCTATTATTTAAATAACTTAGATTCTTTACAGTGAGGATTTACAATTTTTCATTTGTTGAATGTGGGACAAAGGTTTTGTAAACATTTTTTTTGTAGTGAGGATTTATAGTTTTGGATTTGTTGCATGTTTGTTTAAAACACAATATGAAGCTCCACCCATTTGACAGTGATAGTCAATGAGTAGCTTGTATTTTTTACAACTTTTAAATCAAGAAAATGAAACCTTTATGTAATTGAACAACCATAAGGTTTCTGCTAACACTATGTTTAGCATACTGGTATGATTTATAAAAAAAATGGCATTCATTATCTTAACCAGTGCAAAAATTGTAGGCATTGAAGATGACAGTTAATTGGATTGCTGGAGATAGTATTGTACTCAGTTCTCTAAAAATTTAGTTTCTTTGCATACCCAGTAGCACCAAAGTTCTTTACTGAAGCAATCGAAAGATGAAATTTGCAATAATCAATGTTTATCAAGGGATTCATGCTACTATTGCTTGGAAGCACGAACATTGTAATCAAACTCCATAAAAAATAAATTTATGTTCTCCATCAGACTTAGAGTAAAGTAAGCTAAATTATAGCTAATTACACCATACAAGATAGAGTACACTACAAATGATCAATAATTAATGTGGTGAACAAGACTGGTGATGACCAAATAGTGTGAAAAACAAATATTCACACATGCAATAAAAATACAAATATGTTGATATGCATTTAATGTAAAACACATATATACATTTCAGTTTCAACCATCATATTAATATTGCAAGCACATGATAAGGGGACTTAATACTACGTGCCCAAAATAAGGGAACTAGATAAGGGGAGACAATGGGGAATAGTTTTAACTACTATAAAATTATCATAGGGTAACATTTTCTACCTTAATTATATAATTAATAATCTAGCTACAAAAATGTATTTCTGCCACCATAAAAGAAGTTCTAAAATAACATTCCTTAGGCAAGACAACAAATGATAATGTGATAACCAATTTTTAAAGGTAAATAAAATCAATGAAGTCTTATCTTTTGTGAATGTTGGTGAGTACCTAGATGATTCCCTTATTATTTTTAATCTATATTTTTATATGGTAAATGATAACCAAACAATAGAGAGCTTTGTCAATTGTAATTCATCTAGAATAAAATAACATAATAAATGATGGGTGCTGCCATATATTCTAATACCTCTTCTCGATTGGCGGATAAAACAAGCAAACAAATTTCTTTATTTAATGTTGAACAAATGTTTGGAACAATAATGTTATACACTTTGGCAAGAGCCCATAACACAATTGTAGCTTGTGAGCCTTTCATCTGGGAGGTCTTGAGTTCAAGTCTACTCAAGCTTAGCACATAATAATAATTAATCTAGACTTCGATCCATTATCTCTCAAAAGAAAAAAAAGTGTTATACACTCTAGTCCAACCAGAACCAGATTGCACTCTATAAATTAGATTGGATTAGAAAAGGAACATTATACAATTAGTGCGAGAATGCACACATGTGTCTTGATCATCCATTAGAAAAGCAACATTATGCAACAAAACTTGAACTATGAAAATTCCTTCTTACTCTTGAGTCTTATCCTTGATAAACCTTCCTTTAAAGTTGGCATTGATGTGATCTAGAAATTTTTTATTTTCACCTTGCCAACAAGAAAATGCAAAATTTTTACCCAAGACAGATAAAGAAATCATTGGAATGACATGGACTGCCTCACTACATTAAAGTGATTAATTTAATTATTTTTCCTTTTTATACGATTAGTCCTTATTTTGACTAGGGTTTCTATTTTTGTTTTAAAAAAAAAGTATAGAGTTTTAGACCATATAAAATGGAAGTTAAACATACAAAAGGACTTCATTAATCAACAAATAAAACATAATTAGAGATAAACAATTGAAAGGTGGAAAGAAGCAGAGCCAACTTGCAAATCAGTCCAAAGAGATGACATTAATCTCCCTCATTAATACTCCACCATCCTCACCCATAGAAAACCCAATAGTTCAAACAAGGAATAAAATCAATTTTTTTGCTTATTTGTCATGTTCTTTGTCCACTTGAGGGGAATAAACCCTAACTTGACATCTTATGATATAGAGGTCACATTTGATGGAGGGGGACCATTCTTCATCATGACAATTTCACTATATTTGACTGTATTTTTCAACACCCACAAAAGAACCCGTATCTCCTAAGATGAAGCTTTTGAAAGGAACCTACTAACTTAGTGTAAAATAGGAAGTAGATATCTATGATGAACTAATATGGCTTGTAGGATAACATTTGAACTACCCTAAATTTTAGACAAAGCCTTGACCAAAGGTGTGTACTTCATAAAGTTCATCTTTCATGCCCATTGCCACGAATTCCAGGTTTACTTGTTCTAGTTTTTCTTCCACTCTCCTTTTTTGATCAAAGATGTTACTAAACTTGGTTTTATTCCACTATATGAGCTAATGCTTAATAATTTTTAATTTTTACACCACCTTGTAGATTTTGGACCTTGAGACATCTGCTTCCTTCCTCCTGATTTACAATAGGGGTAAAAGAGAGGAGTCTAAAAACCATATTTGTTTGAATTTAAAAGGCTTTCTATTGGGACCTCTCCCATATTCATCTTAAGGAGAACTAGAAAATGACCAGATCTTGAAAATGGTAAAGTTTTTGAGCTAAGGTGGGAGTTTTTGATGTAGTAGAAGGCAAGAGAATCCCCAAAGGAGATGTGTTATCCCCCAAAAAATAACCACACAATGAAAACACAAAATAAGATATAAGATCTGATACCAAACAAAACTCTTTATTTATAAAATAATTGATTACATATAATGTGTTCAGTTGTAAGGCCTTTTTGGTTAGAGACAAATACAAAGAAAATAATAGTTTTGCAAGATCCCTCAAGATCCAACACAAACCCTAGCTAGTCTAGATCTATAGCACCACAATACTCTGGAAGAAACCTCCAAGCAGTTAGATCCAAACTTGTGCTCGCAAGCCACTAGCAATCTCCTTATTTTGCAAGCCACAACTACTAGCTTTTTTCAAACTTTGCTCCTCTTCCACATCCTCTTCTCTAAGCTGGATGATATGACTTAAGACTCCACAAGACCCCTTACATATAATCAACTAAGCCATAAGTCAGCCTAGAATGTTTCAAATTAAATAAACCCTTCATTAAATACATGTTGAGCCACAAGTCGACCTACAACATATATTAAATGTCAAATGCCTTATAAGTCTTACAAAACTCATTAAATACATATAGGACAATTAAGAAAGACCCAAATAGGTCCACATGAACTCCCATGATTGATCCACGTCCTGATCTCAATCCCCACACAATAAATGCACCAAGTTAGCCAAGAAAATTCATGAGAATTTTGCCCTGCAAGACACTCTATCGAGCATCAGTAACCACCATCCAAGCACTACCGAGCTCCTACAAGTATTGTCAAGAAATATGGTATGTGTTGAGCAACAATATATGTTGAGTTCCCTTGGTGATTGAACACCTTGGCCAACATTACACCTAGTAATGACTAAGCACCACTCCTTTGGTGACCGAGTCCCCAATTCCAAAGCCAAAATCCATCCAAAATGTAGGAATTCCAACTACCCTATGATGTTCCTGCATCAAAAAACCCATAAGCGAAAAGATACTTTTAGTAGCCAAAAGAACATCTCATAGGATTCAACACATAAATCCCAAACTGGTTCTTCACATACATATCCTCCAAGTTTTCAACTTGTACACTCTTTCCCTTGTTCCATCTCTTCTTCTTTACATCCATTCTTAGTGTTCCATAGGTTTCCTTTCCACACTGATCTCTAACCCTCTCAAAATCCTTCAACTCAACTCAGTTACCAATCATCAAGTTCCTTCTACCAATTTCTTCATTTTGCAAATGACTCAGAGAATGCTTCTTGCCACCTTTCTCAATAGTAATCACATTCTTGACACAATCACGCATAGCCCTGTAATCATACTGCCAAGGTCTACCAAGTAATATGTAACAAGTATTCATGTCCACAATATCACAGAACACTTGATCCTTATACTGCCCAATCTGAAAATCAATAAGATACTACTCCCTCATTTCCAAAGCATGATTATCTTGTATCCAACCAATCCTATAAGGACAATGATGTCTCATTCTCTTGAAACCAAGTTTCTAAACCATTTCCTCAACAATAAGGTTATCCATACTACCACCACCCACATACACATTGGAGATTTTATGACCATAATTACAACAAGTCTTGAAAAAATTACTCCTTTGATAAGGTTCTAGTGCTTCTTACCAAAGAATACTTGTCAAGCCAACAAGGTCTTTCCTTCCTTAGGTAGCCTTCTACGAACACCCATAAGCTCTATGTCCTTCTTCACCACAATGAAAACAATTACCTTTAAAGGAAACCTTACTTGTCCTTGGCCTTGGCTCAAAAGGTTTTAGTTTATCTTCTACACTTGATTTATCCTTTACTGAGTGATCTTGCTTCTCTTTCCCTCAGGAACTTCCTTGATTTCTCCTTTTCAACTTATCTTCTACCTTTAGCACATACTAATAAGCATCCTAAAGTGAATAAATCTTCAACATACCAACCTTATCCTGAATGTTGAATCTCAAACCATTAATGTACTGATCCACCTTCTCTTGAGATAATTCTCTATGTCCAGACCAAATAGTCAGCTTGTATTAAACTCCTTAGTATAATACTTCACATGCATATCCTTCTACTTCAGGTTCTACAACCTCTTAAACAACTCAAGATCATAATCAGTAGGAATGAACTTAGCCTTCAATTTTATCACCATCAATCTCCAACAAGTGATCTTTATTTTAGCTTCCTCTTCTATATCTCTTTGCAATTCTTTCCACCAAAGAGTAGCATACCCTTTTAGTTTATTCTATACCAACCTAACTCTGAGCGGATCTCCAATATCCTCTAACTCAAAGTACTCTTCCAATTCACCAATGTAATCAATCAGCTCTTTAGGATTCAAAGTATCAGTGAAATTAGAAACCTCCATTTTATGCTTTAGCTTCAATTGAGATCCAAATCTAGCAAATTGACCAACACTATTTCCCACAAGTCTCCCCACATTATCATCTCTATTCTCACCACTCGATCCAACAACCTCAAAGTCTTCAACAAATTCCTCATAACCATCTTTAATAACCAGATACCAAAATACACAAGCAATAGCCCTCATGATCTCATTCTTCATTGACTCCATCTTAGATTTGAAATTTATTTTAACCTTCTATATGATCCTTGTTTTCAAAATATTATAGAGGTCTTGAATCACCCTAGGGTCCAATTTCATGGAGGAATATTCCAAGATCTTTGCAAACCATTTGCAATAAATCCACAAAATCAACCAGATCCTTGCCCTGATGATCTTCACCCCAGGTCCTAGTGAAAACTGCCTCAAATTCTATGGTCTATCTACACACTTATGAAAAGCTTCACTCTGATACTATATGACCTAATGAAAGGTAGGAGAATCCCCAAAGGAGATTTTCTAGCCCTAAAAAAAAAACCATGCAATAGAAACACAACACAAGATATGATATTTGATACCAAATACAACTCTTTATTCATAAAACTATTGATTACATGCAATGTGTCAGGCTATAAGTCCTTCCCGGCTATGACCAAATAAAAAGAAAATAATAGTTCTTCAAGATCCCTCAAGATCCAATCCAAACCCTAGCTATTCCAGATCTATAGCACCATAACACTCTAGAAGAAACCTTCAAGAAAGATCTAAAATTGTGCTCACAAGCAACCAAGCAATCTCCTTGTTTCCCAAGCCACAAGTACCAACTCTTCTAAAACATCACTCCTCTTGTCTAAATTGGATGAGATGACTTAATACTTAAGGGAAATGAGAGCATCCAAGAAATTCATCTGAGATTAGTATGCACATCCTGTATATAGTAGTTCCTTGTACAACTTCTAATCAACAAATACAAGTGCATACTACTATACCATAAAAGTGGAAACAGACATAGTTGATTTCCCACAATTAAAACCTTAAAGGAAAGTGATTGCAATTTACTGATCTAAATAAAATTTAGCAGCATTATGACATACAGATTATTATTCTATAATCATAAAACTAGAAGAATGAGACAGAATAGAGAACACAGATATATGTGGGGAAAACCTTTCTAGGTAAAAACCCCACCCTCCAAACCATCAAGCTAATGTATTATTCAGTAACAAGTTACAATACATTTTCAGCCTTCACATGGAGATTTGCATCTTGCTCCATTCTAGAGAAAATTTGGAAACATAACCCTATGCAAATATCTTCTCATCTCTCCCTCTTATTCTCTACAACAATGCTTTGTACTTATAGAGTTTTCATACAAGAGGAAACAGTTTCTAAAGTGTCTACATTCAACGCATCTACAAATTATTTTAGAAACTTCCTTATGCACAACCCTTGCATAAAAAAAAAGCATAAGAGAATAAATCACCAAAAAACAATAGCTTTCTATTTTTCTACTCCAAGTCTTTTCTTGTGGAAGAATCCAACTTCATTTAGCAACTTTCCAAGAAAGCACAAATAAAGCAATAAAACATGGTAAGGCTGAGTCACCTTATCCCAACAAATACTCCACAAGATCCCTTACTTATACCCAACTATGCCACAATTTAGCCTTTCAAGTTACAAATTAAATAAACCCTTCATTAAACACACGTCAAACCATAAGTCGACCTACAATAGACATTAAATACCAAGTTCCTTTGAAGCCTTAAAAAAATCACATATAGGTCAATTAAAAAAACCCCAAATAGGTTGACATGAACTCCCATGATCGATCCATGTCACAATCTCAACCCTCATCCAATAAATGACCAAGTTAGTCAAGAAAATCTATGAGAGCTCCATCTCGCAAGACACATTATTGAGCATCAAAAACCATGAACCAAGCATTATCAAGCTCCTAAAAGCATTACTGAGAAACATAGTACATATCGAGCAAAAATAATGGCAAGAGATAATTTATGCTAAGCTCCCTCAGCGACTGAGAACCTCAGCCAATATTACACCTAGTAACGACTAAGCATCACTTCTTTGGTGACTGAGTCCCCAATTCCAAAGCCAAAATCCCTCCAACATCTAGGATTTCCATCTACCCTAGGATGCTCCTGGATCATATTTGATCTAGAAAATTGCCCAAATTAAAAAAAATTGTCCAATTTTTCCATCATTTGACTAAAACCTTTCCTTATGTTATTCCAAGTTAGAGAGTTGTCTACAAAGGTAATTTCCATCAAGGCATTGGTACTGATCTAGCAGTTAAAATCTATGAAGGTTTAAGGTAATTGTGTCTGTCATCCTCTTTTTTTCGAATAAAAGGGTATAGCACTGAAATCTCCTCCTATAATGTAGAAATGATTGAGATCTTGTAGATGTTTACCTATCTCCAAACATAACTTCCTCATGTTAGAGGTAGAAGTAGGGCCATAAACTAATTTGAAAAGAGTAGATTCTTATTAAGATCCTAAACTTAAGCAATTACCTAGTGTTTTTTGCATGAATGGAGGAGATAGAAATATTATGAGAGTTCCAGATGAAACCATACCCCCTAAATCCCCTACTTTCAGGCTCCCCTAAATACTTCTAAAACCCAATTTCTTTTTGAAATTTGTTAATTCTTTTGACATTATTTTAGTTTCTTGAATATTAGTTACATCTCATTTGTATTTATTAAGATAACACTTTAGGACGTGCTTTTTGTTAGGAGAATTAAGACCCCTAACATTCTAGGTTAAGACTAACATTGTCCCTTGGGAAGGCTCTTTGCCTTCCTTGCTTCAAAGAGATTAGTTAATTTTTTCTATTAACTACCTAAGATCTTAGTTCATTCAAGGATTTCCTTCCTCCTTTTTAAGTTAATCTATCCAAGTTAGGGGAGAAGGGAGGAGTATCTGATTGTTTGATGCTTCTTGATTTGTCTAATTCTTCCAATTCAAGAAGATATGTCTAAAGCTTATCCATCATATAGCCGTCCCCTCCTAGGACAAGCATTTGATTTATGAGAATCTTCATGTGGTGATCCAGACCATCTTGGACAAAATCCTCTATGAAAGTGTTAATAAGATCCTCTATCAATTTCATATAGAGGGTCTCTTTCTCTTCACTACTAAGCCTTTCCTGAAAGGAGCTTCTAGATGTGGAAGAGTTTTCCTTAGATGGTTGTCTAGGAGAGCAATCTAGTTGAGTATTTTGATTTTGAACCCTCACTGAGAATGAATGAGGAGGAATCTACATAGAATTATCCATGGTATTATCAATGGGGTTCCTATCATAGATAAGATCCTCCATATATTTTCCATCAGCCTTAGATGAGGGATTACATCCACCTTCTTTAGAAATATTTTGCCTTCTAATAATAGAAAATACTTCACCTAAAGGTTTGAGAGTAGTAGAAAATCCCCCATTATTTTCGTCATATGAGGGAGGATGAGAGGATGATCCTGTAGAATCTAATTTTATTTTACCCCTAAATGTTCCTTGTAAAGATGTGTAAATATAAATGCAAATTGAACTAATTGATTAAGTTAGATGTGGAATGTAAATCTAGATGTAAGCTATAAGCAAAAAACCCAATTTAGATTTGTAATTAGGTTTTAATTAAAAATTGAAATGAATGATATAAATACTCATCTTGAAATTTGTAGGGCAAAGTGACTTTCTATTTTGCAAACAATAGATCTGGACTTGTATTGAAAATTTAATTGCAAAATCCCCAAATGAAATAGAAAACCCAGAAAATCCTATAATTCATTTTCTACCAAAGTCTTTGGAATTGGTCAACTTGGAGGAAAAGTGTCCAGATTTTTTTCCACAATGTCACTGTCTTCCTGGGATAGTGTAACTAGGTTGACACAAGTTTCTCTGGAAGCTTTTAGGAAGTTATTTCTAGATTTGTAACCATGATAAATTTAGTAACTTGTTCCTGCACACAGTAAATTCAAATTTATATTTTTGGGTGGATGAGGTCTTTCCTTGGTCAATCCCTAGATTGAGGAATCATGATTGAATTGAAATGTAAATATATGTAAAGGAAAGAAGATAAATCTAGAAATTCACCTTATTCGTGGAAACCCTTGTCAATAAGGATTTTGCCTTATAGATGTTGAATTCAACATGTAGATAGTAGGATATCTCCATAATTATAGTGGATCTATCAAAAACATGTCATGGAGCCATGGATGTAAATGTCAATCAATGAAAAAGATGATGAAGACCTCATTGTAGATCTCTTCCTTTGATGGACAATAAATGTTAGATCTTGAAGAGGAAAAGCTCACAAAGGATCTCCAAAACCTTGAAAGCCATGAATTCTTGATGAAAACTTCCTTTCTTGAATGATTAAATACCTTGAGCCTACACTTAGATTGCTATCATGAATGTCTCTAATTGTTTAGTTGTAGAAATGGGGATCCCAAGCCTTCTTTTATACCAATTTTTAACTAGGAAAATAATACAAGACAAATGGTAACCAAAATTAAATAATTGAAAACCTTGAGGCACTTCGGGCCCTATGCTCCCAAATCCTTGGATAAGAGGTCAACCTATTCCTAAGGAAGGGACTGGGAAGAGGTCTAGAAGACATAGGGGGAGGTGGAGATGGAACAAAAAAAGTGGAAAGGAATGGGAGGAATAGTACATTGAGCACACATTCATTCATGGTCTAAGAGATCGGTATGGACGGGAACTAAAAGGTCTTAAAACATGGGTGCTTCCATTTTAAGATGATATAAGTCCCTTTTTGGACCTTAGAGTCATTGTTCATGGTTTTTATTGTTTGAATATAACATTGTCTATGAGTTTTTAAAAATGTAATTCTTCAAAACCCACATGGGTTATGAAGACCATTTTTTAAAAATTATTTTTCATATGCTTGGATAAGGCTTAATTTTTTCAGGCCTACATGTGTTGAATTTCAAATGATCCGCACACAACCTTTGTAAGAATATGGATCTAATATTTTAAGAACTACATAGATCTGATACCATGTACAAGTTGAGAAAACTAAATATAAAGAACCCAAATGATCAACTGCAAATAAATGACATGTTACAAGGAAGAGTAAAGAAAAAAGAAAGGAGTTATTCTAAAAAAGAAAGAGATATATTTCAAAGAGTAAAAATGAGAAGTTTTCTCATAATGGGAAAGAGTTCTCAAGATATAAAATACAAGAGAGAGAAAATCCTTATAAAAGGAGATCATGCAACCCTAAAGGAGAAAATAAATTTAATGATACAAAAAACTATTAAATTTCAAATATGCATAAAGGGAAATCTTACAAAGGAAGAAAAGGTAAATAACCTTTTAATCTAACACCTACCCCCCCAAGATGAGAAAGAATGCAACTATAAATAATGCATAAAAAGAAAAGGAAACTAGAAATAAGAAAGAAAACTTGGGTCCTAACAACATGGCATGATGAGGTACACAATCAAAACTAAATATCTCTAAGGTGGAGAAATAAAGAAAAACTCATGGGAAAAATTCTTCTTAAAGAAAGATGAAGAAGCATGCAAAACTAGTGAAGGAGTACAGAAGCCTCCAAACTAGAAAATGTCCTAGAAGATAAAAATGAAATAGTGATAATGAAGAACACCATTGAAGCATGAAGAAGTTTTAAACTTTGTCAAAAATAACTATCAATCACAAGAACCTCTAGTAAATAAAACATGACTAGGTAAAGAATATTGTAATCTACATGAGTGCCCTCAAATGACACTACTCGAATTGGGAGGCAAGCAAAGGCAACAAATTGAACTCAAAGATACAAATGGTATAACATACCAAATCTCAAAGAGCTAATCAATTGAACATGGAAGGTTCCCTAGAAAATAGGGCAAACATATTTTTTTTTATATATGGTAAATAATATAACTAACCAAAATGCATAGGTAGGGTATGTGCAGAATCGTGGTCAACCAAACTATGACCTTAAGTGGCAGTGAAAAACCAACAAATCAGTGTTATATTAACCTGACACTTAATTTTAAAGTATTAATGGACTTTATATCAAAAGGTTGTAAGAAAATAATTTTTTGTAAATCAAATTTAGTTTCTAAAATACTACGCCTTATTTGGAGAAAGAATTATTTGATTGGTCAAAAGTTTTGATTTTAATACAATACTACAAAATTTTTCAGGGTGAAAATAAAAAGTAGGTGTATGTCTAACCACCTTAATCAAAATCAAATGATAATATTTTTAAATATAATTTGTCATGCCCAAATTATGAGGGCAAAAACACACAAACTTTTTTATTTTATTTTAAAATTATAATTATAAGAGTGCTCAAAGTTCGATAAGGTTAAATCACATTTCAAGAAAGGGTTCTCTTCATTACATCTTAAGTTACATATCTTGAGAAGGAATAAATCGTTAAACCGAAGCTCTCATTATTAAAATAATATCAACATTTATTTCGTTTCATATTAATCTTAAAAAAAAAGATTTAAATTTCCTCTATAACATTATAATTAAAGATGGATTTAACATTTATTACATAACATCTTTTATCTCATGTAAAGTTAACATTATAAGAAAGAAATTATAATCAAGTTCAACTAGATCAAGTTCAATTACAAATCTCATAGACAATTATCGATTTACAATTTAATCGATATTGAAAAGTCACTAAGAAAAACAATCAACTAGAAATTAACGTTTAACTATGTAACCATTTAATTACTAAGCATTAATTTCAACTAAAATATTAAAAAAAACTTTATTTTAAAATCTACTTACCAAACTAATCTTACTAAACTAAACTTTTAAAAAAAATGAACTAACTAAATTTTTAACAATAACAAAATTAATAACTAATTTAAAACTTAAATAAGTTAAACTAACTATTAATATAAACTAATCTTTCTAACAATGCTATACTAACAAAATTAATAACATTTTAAACTAACTAATTAAAAGTTTTAACAAACAATAAAAAAGAAACTTAACAAACTAATACTAAATTTAAAATTTAAAACTAACTAATTTAATTTAAAAACTAAGCTAAACACTATAACTCACAACTTAAACTTAATCTAACTAAAACTTAACTAAAAATAAATAAATAAATAAATAAAACTATCATAAACATAAAATACTAACCTAACTTACTAACACCTAATCTAACCCTACATCCCCCTATGCCCCACTAACCCTTGGGCAAGCACTTCCCAAGGAGCACTTCCCAAGCGCTGTCCTTGGGACAACGTTCTGCTCGAGGGAATGCTGGCAGAGCCGCCCCCCCCAAAAAACCTGCAGCCAAGAAAAGGAGGTCAGAAACTTACAAGGTCTTTGCCCTATGTAAAAACAAACAAATTAAATTGCCTTGTTAGAGTAAACCCCTCTACTAAACTCCCA
Source organism: Cupressus sempervirens (assembly GCA_028749045.1). NCBI lineage: Eukaryota > Viridiplantae > Streptophyta > Pinopsida > Cupressales > Cupressaceae > Cupressus > Cupressus sempervirens. Next base: position 1,840,797 of record JAPHAW010000012.1, read on the forward strand.
TCCAAGCAAAAAGGTGAGCGGTAGGTTTAGTAAAGGAGAAGAGGAATGGGACATGGGGGCAGGGTGACGTCACACCCCCCCCCCCCCCCCTCATGATCAACCGACATAGGCAAACAACTTTAAAAAAAAAAAAACCTTTTTAAATATTCCTTCCAAAACTAACGTCCCCCAAGGAGATGGAAAAGCATTGAAGACATAAAGTTTTATTATTGAGGATTGACAACAACATGTATTGAATTATTTTTAATTCTCAAAAGTAATTGATTTATATTCTTTTTATATGAATTAATATTAGATTTTAATTGCAAGTCAAAGGAATAATACAGAGAATATTCTTTGTGGAAAAAGAGGGAATTAAATTTTTCTTCATGTATTTTCCAAAGAGGTTTTTCACTCTTGGAGATGCAAATATATATTTTTTGAAGCCCATTTTAGACTAAGTGTTGGCATATTACTTTTGATATATTTATATTATCTTAAGAGTACATTCTTCCCTAAGGACTACATGGATCCTAACAACCATACTAACAAGGATGAGAACAAGGTTATAATTTCTCCTTCTCTCCAATAATCTAAGTTTTAACAATCATACTATATTCAAGGTGTGTGTTCATGCTTTAAAATTTCAAGGAGATACATAATCTCTTAGTCCAATTGATTTGTTCATAAGGAAATTTAACAAGGAAGATATAATTTGAGTTCTCAAAGTAGGAATTCTAATTCATCTAATACTTATACATCAACTTGGAAGTTTCATTCTATCAAATTATTCTTCATTAAAAATTTAAAAACTTGAACTATCACAATTCATGACATTATCCATTATTCTATTTCCTCACCTACATATGCAAATTTTTTTTGAAATCACATGAGAAAAATGCAAGGAGATTCCCATAATCTTTTCTTTTCTCTATTATTCATCCTAGTTCAAGGCTCCATCGAGAAAGAACCAGTAAGAAAATCGGATGTCTTTACCGCCAATACATTAAAATTCAATTACATTTAACATAATTTTTCAAATCAATTGAAATCTCTTTAAAAAAATCTTTCACAAGTGCTTTCTCCCAATACTTCAAAACTTCAAGAAAAACAATGAGAACAAGAGCTGAACTCGGGTGGATCATCACAACATCAAGAACAATTCAAGCATACACCCTAACCTAGTTTTACACAATAGATCCAAACATAGGACCTGACTAGGGGGGAGGTGAATTTTCTCAATGGGAGATGTCAATCACCATACCATACCATAACCCTTTCGGGGCTAAAAATTTAAGAATTTCCATTCTTTTACAAGGCCCTTTCGAGGCTACTATCACAAGGATGTTCATTCCTTTCCATATTCAAGATTTCACAATATCAACAAGGTATGTGATGACCAGTAGGGGCCCATACACCCTACCCTTTTTCCCTCCTCTCACCATGAAAGGAGCCTCTTCACCATTGAGGTCCAACTAAGGCCCTACCCCCATACATGGCCACTTCTTCCCTATCCAAGGGTGAGTGATGCCAAAACAAACCCCATGAAATTCTCTCAAAACACAAAACATCAAGAAAAGTATAAGAATGCATCAAGAAACAACAAGAATCCCTCCAACCCATCCCTGTATATGAGAAATATGTTAGCAAGTAATACTAATCTATTAAAAGAACAAAAGCATTAACTAGCATATAAACCATAACATAAATGAGAGACAAAGTGAAACCCTCAAATGAGAATATGAGCCATGGAATGGCTCTCCCAATGAGGATAGTCACTTGATTTAGGGATGAGTCTAATGGATTAGTTTGGGATGTATGCTCAAGCTTCAAACTAGCTTCAATGGAGAGTTTTGGGATTTTTGGTGTGGATGCATGCAAAAGTATGGATTTGGCTTCAAAATGGCATTATAACTTTACATGATGGATTGTGATTGAAATGGCTTGGGAGGGGATTCAATTTATAGGCTAAGGGCTTGAGGGATGGAGAGCTAAGATGGAAGGAAAGATGAAATCTTAAGGAGGGATAGGATGCACTCAAAAGGGAGCACATGGATTGAGCTTGTTTAGCACCAATCAGGGAGTGACACATGTCACAAGGTGAGTGGATGGAGGAAAGGGGAAGGATGAGTCAACAAAGGAGGCTCAAAGGATAATATCTTCATAATGACCCTTCATTATGGCTTGTAAGAGCTTGTAAGAGTCTTTATGGCTTTTGTAAGAGCATTCATTGTTGGGTGGTTGGGATATTTCTGAGGCAGTTGAGATTGTTGACTTTCCTTGGCTTAGGAAAGTCTTAAGCTTGCTTAGGGAATGTGACAACATTAGGGGGTGGATTAGGCTTGGGTTTATGATTAGATTAGGGATGTTAGAGATTTGCAAGTGGATGTCATTCATGAGGGTGGGCGAGTTAGTGACTAAGCTTAGTTAGTATGGGTGGATGGGGTGGATTAGGCTAAAAAGAGGGTTTAGGAATAAGTTAGGGGCTTATTAGATTTGAGGGTTTTATTTATCAAATAGATTTATTTAATAAATGGAGATTTTGGAATTAGATAGAAGAATAGGATTTAATTGATAAATAATAGGTTATTTGATTTATCAATTAGGACTATAGATGATTAATTAAATTAATCAGCTAGGGGATGGAAAAGGATTAATTAAATAGGAATTTAATTAATGATGCCTTTAGAGATAACTAAATAGGATTACCAAAGCAATGTAATAAAATTTAGATGTCTACAGTCCCAACACACAAGCAAGCACAAACAAAGAACAACACATCAACTTATACATGATTCAAGCATAGACAACATGAAGAAAAATACAAAGGAGTGAAGAATCCCTACCTTCACCAAAGAGTTATGGTAAATGATCAAATTGAGAAGAGCTCTTTCCTTCCTTGCTTCAATCTTCCAAGACTCCTCTCTAAATGTAGACATTGGGTAACAACCCAACTAGTCCAAGAAGGGCCTCTAAATAAGCCTCAAACTCAACCACCAAAGGGATCAATAACTACAACCACCCACCTACAAATCTAGAAGCTCCTAACTCAATCCACACTATGGTTAAACACTAAGTGTAGGTGAGGTGAGGCAACTCATGATGGTCAGATTCAATTTTCGCACAAAGGCAAAATGAGACTTTTTGAGTGGCCTCAAAAGTCAATAAAAGGGGCTTAGGGGTTGGAAAAGACCCCTAACCCCTACCCATACCCTTTGGGTATAATTTATTCATGTTTTAAAGCCTTAGGAATAGGTTTAGAGCCAAACAAAGGCTAGGAAATAATTAGGACCAACTAACAACTCTAAATGTAGATTAAGCACTAATCTAGATTAAGGGTGACTAAACTTGATTAAGAACCCAAGAAGAAAACTAACAATAACTTAAACCGACTTAGGTCCATGGGTTACACAGCTAACCCTAACTAGCACGCTAAAGAGCACAAACAATTCATGAGTGTCGAGTGACACTAAAAGAACATAGTTACGAACATTAACATTCACTGAACACAGAAATAAATACATACATCTCACAATTAAAATACTTGAATTACGAACAACAAGGTTTTCAAAATTAGCACATAGAGATCAGTTCTGTTCCTGCATCGATTTTCTTGACTAAAATATCTGCACACTCATTGCACACATCAGTAGTCCCGAAAATCACATGTACATATGTATATACATATCAGAATTTCACATAAATTGAAAAATACATCAATCAGGGTTTCTTTCATCCTACTTAATTCTTAAGCATATAAAATCTCTTAAATCAAAGTAACAATCCTACATTTACTGATTTCATAGACATACATAAACATAAAACATTAAATGACAAACATCAAATATTTGAAAATATCATCACACAACATGAAATAATATGATATGTTCTAAGCATCAGATAATGTCTCGACATCTCGAGACGTGAGTATCAAAATGATAAAGTAATAACTAAGGCTACGAAGGGTCGGGGCGAGGCCTCACATAATTATTGATATAAAAGATAGACTCATGCCCACATGGGACACATATTTTTGGGTATTTTTATTCTAAATAAATAATTAAATACGAATTTTCTACCATAAATTTTTTAGAATAAACAACTCCTGTGTATGACCACCTTAACTAATTGAAAAGTTTACAAAATTAATTTTTTTTCTTATACTAGGCGAAGCATAGAGTGTGATTTAACTTTTGAATTTCAAAAATGTTATACCATTTGAAAGTTATAGTTGTTTTTCAATTAGTATGTTAATCAGCTATTTACAAACATCTTCATTAGAAATTAACTAACAAATGCTTATTGAACTCATAATTTGATAGCAATTATATCGACGAAATCTTGAGAGAGTTCTCAAAAAAAACTTTTTGTTTCATTGAATTTGGATGAAAAAAATATTATTAGATGGCCAGTCAAAGTCATAATGTTAGGGAAACATAGTTCAAACACATTTTTTGAGTTGATCAAAGAGGTTTAGAAAGTATACTAACTGCTTACTAATCTAAACTAATTTAATATTAAATTTACATTTACAAAATTAAACAAAACTATATTAAAATATAAATTAAAAAATCCTAGTAACAACTAATCCTAAGTAACATATACTAATTAAAAGTTATTCCTAACATGCAACCACTAACACACATTTAAAACTACTAACTAATACTATTAACAATACTAACATTAAAAAAAAACTTTTACATAAATAAAATACTAACTAAGATTTAAACTAAACTAAACTAACTACAAACATAAACTAATGTCCTACTAACTAAACAACATACTAACCTAAAAACTTTATTAATATAGTTAAGGATTAGAAATTTTATTGAAGTAGTGTTAGTAATAAAGTTTTTTTTTTAAAAATTGATTGTAGTTAGTATGTGTTAGTAGTAGTTTAATTATTGTTTTAATTATTAGTTAAAAGTAAATAATATGTTTTTAAATATGAGTCATTAGCGATGTTAATAATTCTATTTACTTTAATGTTAGAGTAATATATTGTTATCCAAAACTATTTCAAGCATCATTGTAACCTTAATGAAATAACGTAACCAAAAGTTGTTACAAATTTTAATAACAAGTATTTAACTATAGAAATGGATCACTTCTCAAGATGCTAAACTTCTGATAAACGTAGTAAATCTATTGTTGCAATTCAACTCTTAAACCTTAGTGCACTTTATGAGTATATATTTATATAAAATAAAAATTGTGTGGTTTGTTCCCGAAATCTAGGCATGACATTTGGTAAATACCAAGCCTAATTGGGTACTCGATCTTAGATTAGGTACCCAAAATGTGGCGGCAAAACACAAAATTTTAAATTTGAGATAATGGGAACCAATTATAAAATTTAAACCAAAAGGCTTACAAACATATTTAAATATGTTTTACATTTAAGTTATAATGATATTTGAATATTATTATTTTTTATTTTATTATTATATATTATATAATAAATTTTATTGTTATAATATTAAATATTATTAGATAGTATATTAAGATCATAGTATTATATACTACTATATAGTATTCTATTTTATCTACAATATTATAAATATTATCTATATATTATTATTATATATAAAATATATATTATTAAATATACTACTATAATATATATTTTAACATAGTATTATAAATTATTACATAGTATTATATAGTTTATTAAATTACAATATGTCCCAAGGTGTCCTAGAAACCCTAGTGACATATGTTGTGATGATATGGGTCGAAGGGGGTCATAGGTTACCTTCAACCCATATGATTGATTACAATATGTCCCTAGGGGTCCTCAGACCCCTAGGGATACATATGGTAATGAAATGGGTCGAAGGAGGTCATAGGTTAACCAATGACCCCATTTGACCCATATGATCAATTATGATATGTCCCTACGAGTCCTAGGACCTCTAGGGACACATGTCACGATAAAATGGATCGAAGGGGGTCATAGGTTAGCCTACCATCCCATTTGACCCATATGATCGATATGTTGTGATGAAATGGGTCAAAGGGGGTCGTAGGTTAGCCTACGACCCCATTCAACCCATATGATCGATTACCATATGTTCTTAGGGGTTTTGGGAAACATTTCATAATGAAATGGGTTGAAGGGGTCATAGGTTAGCCTACAACCCCATTTGATCCATATGATCAATTACCATGCATCCATAGGATCCCTAGGGACACATGTCATGTTGAAATGGGTCCAAAGGGATCGTAGGTTAGCCTACGCACCCCTTTGACCCTTAATATGGATTATAATATTTCCCTAGGGATCCTAGGACCCCTAGGGACTCATGTTGTGATGAAATAGGTTGAAGGGGGTCATAGGTTAGCCTATGACCCCATTCAACCCTTAAGATGGATTATGATATGTCCCACCCCTTAGGACACATGTCACGATGAGATGGGTCAAAGGGGGTCATAGTTTAGCCTATGACTACTCCTAGTTTTGGACTTGTTCCATGATGGTGGGCCGTTGTAATTATGATGTCTACTTATTGCCCTAGTGATAGAACCATGAATTGGCTCTTGTCGGACAATCGTCAGAGTTTTGCTATCGCAAATTGTGATAGTGAGGGAAACTGTCATAATGGAAAATGCTAATACTATCATAACTTAGAAGAAGGGAGGGAGAAAAATTTATGTTCATGACATTGCAATTGCAACAATACAGTGTCATAATTACGACGGTTTAAACTTCTAGTCAGTCATCACAATTGTGATGTGAATGTGACATCGAAATTGTGCAGATGATGATTATCTATCAGACAATGTCATCATAATTATGAAACTATTGCAATAGCTTTTTTGTGTAAGGAATGGCTAGTTTCCAGAATGGGTCAACACAATTATGATGACTTGTCAAATTATTAAAAAAAATTGCTTTTGTACCATTGCACGACCAATAGATAGCCATGAAACAAAATTTTTATTGTTTTAGATCATAGCTGCTACATGTGAAAGGTTGTGTTTCCTTTAATGTTATTTATGGTTTATTTTCATGATTCTACTTCATATTTGGATTGTTTCTTTATGGATTGTAGAGTCCCAAGAGAAAAGGATGTGACACTTGACATAGTATGAATATCTAGAAGACTTAGAAAAACTTGTAGCATGCTTAAACCAAACAAAAGATATATGTTGATAGGTACTTAGCAAAGAGAGTTTTTGAGGTTTTTGACATGGTGTTCTTGAGATTGCATCGCATATAAGATCTTCCATCGAAGGGAGTCAATTTGAGTACCCAAAGACACAATTTAATAGACCCTACAATATATTAAGGATGAGATTGGTGAGGTAATTTATAAGCTTGAACTTCCAACTAGCAGTAGAATTCATATATTCTACATGTTTCCTATTTGAATAAATCACTTAGATAGAAATATACCCATTCACAATTGCTTCCATTCATGGATGATGAAGGGAAATTAATCCTAGAACTTGGAATGGTGTTGGGTGCGAGGGAAAAGAGTTCAAGGAACAAGATTCTTTTGGAGTATCTTGTGAAATGGAAGAATCTTTCACTTGATGATGCAATGTGGGAAGGAGTGGAGATTTTTTAGCATCCTAGTTTTAAATTCCTCGAGGTCAAGCAATTTGGCTAAGTTGTCAGTTCAGATTCAGGTACTGATTCGGGTTCAAAATTGACTCAAATTTCTTTGGGTTGGGTTCAAATTCATTTTGGGCTTGTCTTACATACAAAAATATTATATATATATATATATATATATATATATATATATACATGCAATAGTACTTAAGTTCATACACCATTGTGCTAATATTTAAGCAACATAGAAAAATACACCACCATGTCAATGTTTTAGTTAAAAAATAATAATATCCACATTGATAATCAATCATCATTAAGAAAATATCATCATGGACCATCAAGAAAATCATCATTGTTAAGTGACTCATTGTCATTTTGCTATTGCAAATATGTAGTACAAAAAGTATCGCTATAGGCCCATTTAAGGTAAAGGTTGTGATTGTTACAATATTGTAAGCTTCACACATCAATTGTTATACTCGATGATTCAAAAAAAGTATCTTTGGATTAGATTGGATGAAATCATGTCGTGTAGCAACCAAAATTAGTTAAATAGAATATTCAATTTCCTTGTACCTTTATGGTTGGCCTATTAAGGATATACAATTTAAACTTAGCAACAAACATCATTTAAAATTGCTTATATTCATGAAATTCCCTATAATGCTTTTTATATATTTGATCATATAAAATGTCTTACCATTCTCTATAATGAAAATGAGTGGATTTTCATATCTATGTTTGATGTAGTTTAACAACTCTCCTATTCCACATGGATATATGTAAAGCCATTCCAATGATTCTTGTTGTCCCATCAATTGAAACAAATCAAAGTTAGCACCCACAAATTTCAATAGTATTTGTAATCATTTAATTAAATAATAATAATAAATCTCAATAAAACAAAAATTGTATAAAAAATAAGATTTTTTTTTTGGAAAAAAATGAATCACCTGATATTTAGTCTTGTAAACACTCACAACAGTTGCATGGAAAAGAAGAAGTTTATGGGCCATAATATAAGGCTTTGTTCTTGAATTTATTATGCTTGAATTTTCATGAGAAGAGGAATGGCAACATGGTGCCAATGTACTATTCTCATATCCTCCAGTGGCATAGGAATGAGGCTCATTTAGAGTTATCTAGTGCTTCACTTGATCCCCAAACTCTTCAAAGCTAAATCATTATAAACTTCAAAATATTTCATATATATGTAAAATACTGGTCTCCTTATCCTCATAAAATGAGTAATCAACGAATGAAATCAAGAAGTATACTATCCTATATGGACATAGATGCAAAAAATATTTCATGATTTGGAAGGGTTTTATACAAAAGTGACATCGTTTTTCCATGTTCTAGTGCATGTCATTTTTTTGTCACATCCAAAATAAGATTTTTCTACTCTAAATCAAGAATACATGTACAACTACATTCTATATGCATGGACAATAGTTGGAGCTGAAAAATGCACCATGCTTACATTTACTTAATAGATCTATTAATTTTTTTAAATTATAAACCATCATGAATATTAGAACTCTATTTTCTATGGCCAAGTGAATTTCCTCAGTAAACCAACACATAGAAAGTCTTGATTTGCTTGCATGCTGAGGACATTATCCTTGCCTATAAGAGTCAACGTTATAATGTTCGTGATGGTCTATAACTCTAAATACCTAATTAAAGAACTCTAACAAAAAAAAAAACTAGTTGCATTTTTCAGCTCCACCTAATGCCATACGCATATGAATTGAGATTTCATATTGAACTATGGTCTCCTTCTACATTGCCCAAAACCAACACATTCACACTGTTAATTTTCTTGCAATCATAGGTTAATTTTGAGCTTCACTTGGTTTTGAGGATAATTTAATATTATCTACTAATTAAGGCCAACCATGTAAAGGTGGAAACTCATTTGGCCCCACCTCCTCTAACATCTAAATTCCCCATTAACATTTAAAATCTTTAAGAAAGGATCAATGTTTAAAGTACCTAGAAGTTGGGCTACTCTGAGGGGAAGTCCATCTTCATTTCTCATGAGAAATTGATCACAATTCTTTAGTATTCTCATACATCTAAGACTAGTACATCCAAGAATGTCCTCATCACCTCCTACATAAAATGAATCCAATATTACAAAATATCCCCTAAGAATTAATAGTTCAAGTGCAATAAACACATGAAAAATGAGAGAGAAAAAAGGAATCTACTTACCAATAGGTTTTTTCATCACATATATGGCCATGCTATGTGTTTTTTACATTGCAATCGACATTACCTCTTCAATTCTATTCTATGTAGTAGGTGGTGTAGTGAACATAGGATCAGTGCTAGGAGCTGAAAAATAAGATTTTTAGCGCACAAAAAAAAGAGATTGTTAGAGCTCTTAAAACTAAAATTGTTTGAGAAAAAAAAAAAGTGTATGATATAACGTGTGATGTACATAAACCACTTGAAGTATCATCATTTGGGGCATGGCCCTTTAACCTATTTAGTATCCTATGTTAAAAATAACACATATGCATTTTATTTAATGACCTAAATAAAAGAGTATACTATAAAAATCATTATTGAACTTTTCTTATAATTAAAAACTACATTAATACTTATTGTATAAGTCTCAACTAGGTGCATCAAATCATCCTCTCTCTATTGTATTTGAAGAGTTTAAGGTCAAATTGATGCCAATTGAGTTAACAACCTTGATAGTGCACGAAGGATCTTTTGTAGTGCAACCATAGAATCAATGGTTGAAGAAAAATCAAGTTCACCATTATTCCTTTTCAGCATCCCACCTTTCTGTTCATCCCTATTCATCACATTTCTCACCCACAATTGACCCATCTCACCCCTACAAATGTGCTCCATTTATATCTCCATCTACCGCATCACCACAACTCTTATTTCATGTTGAAATGAAAGCTATCGAGGATCAAGAACCTATGCCAGAGTTACAAAACAATGTGAAGTTTATTTTAGGTATGGTAGAGCCAAATATTTAGAAGTTTGATCAGAATTTGAGGCATGAGAGAGAGAGTCTATGGCAATATACCAGAAGGAGAAGGAGTGGATTTAGAAAGAGACTACACAATGAAACAACAACTAGATAACATAGAGGATATTAAGGGAGAAATGGATAGATTCCAAGAAAGTTTTGTGGTAGGTACTATGACATTGGAATCACTTGCAAGTGTCTTTGAGAATTTACAGTCCAAAAATTGGAAGGACAACAAGTTGCGAAAACTTGTCATGTATTGCATCTGCACTTTCTTTTCCATTTCTTATAAGAGTGTTTAAAGGTTGGGAACCACTTCAATTTCCTTTGCATGGTTTAGAGGTAATTTCATTTTGGTAGAGGATTTTGAAAGGGAATGAGCATTGTGATTATGGCATTTACACAGAAGAAGAACTTGCTTCTTCAATTCCTTACACTCAACTTGTCACTGATGTTATTCTTCCTATAGTGAGAATAACTGCTACAAATTCTTGGGAGCCAAGGGACCTTGAACCTATGCTATGTTTTCTAGAGACATGGGAGAAGTTACTACTGGATTCAATACTTCATAACATTTTGGATCATATAGTGATGCCCAAATTAACAACAACAGTAGATACTTGGGATCCTCGTAGGGAGATTGTGTCAATGCATTCATGGTTACATCCTTGGCTTCCATTGTTGGGCCAATGTATGGAGCCTTTACATCAAACCATTTGTTATAACTTTGGGAATGTGCTTCATGCCTAGCATGAAAGTGATGCATCAACATATGCAATTTTATCACTTTGGAAAACTTTATTTGATCCTGCTAGTTGGGAACAACTGATTATTCTTTTTCTTGTAACTAATCTGATGAAAATTCTACAAGAATTTGTAACCAACCCAACTAATCAACAACTAGACCAATTTAACAAGGTTATGGCTTGGGCATCTATTATTCCCATTTATCATATCGTTGCAATGTTGGAGGCAACATTTTTTCCAAAGTGGCAGTAGGTTTTGTATCATAGGATTTGAACTCAAATGCTAATTTTAATGAAGTAACAAAGTTATTTTTAGGGTGGAAAGGACTATTTCACCCTAATCTTCTTTCTAATGAGAGGATAAGAAAGGGTATGGTTGTGGAACAACCTAGGGCTAGAGAGAATGCAAGCTATCTTAGGCTATAGAGCAATGCAAATTTGAGGCACTCTAGCAACAACAAGCAACAACAACATATGCTCAACAAGAAGCTTCATCTTACATAGGAAGTGGGATTCACCTAAATAATTCCATGGGTTCACCTCAGTTGAGTTTGAAGGAAGTGATTGAAACATATGCACAAGAACATGACATTCAATTTTTCCCTGAAGTGGGATGTACACATGATGGTCTTTATCTTTAGGTTTATGGCTTTGGAACTGTTAGTATCTATCTAGTTTCTATAAAACAAAAAGTTCTCACACAATATGAAGATAGATGGGTGATTGCATCATTGGAGTAGCTAGTTGAGATGCACCATAATCAAACTAGAGAAAATCATTGATAAAACAAACATATCATGAAGAGGAAACTTGAAAACTTGAATGTCAAAATGCTGAAATGAAAGCTATCAAGGATCAAACACCTATGCCAAAGTTACAACACAATGTGAAGTTGATTTTAGATATGGTTTAGAAAGAGATTGCATGACATAAACAATAAATAGACAACATAGAGGATATTATGGGAGCACTAGATAGAATCTAGGAAGTATTGCAGTAGGTACTATGACATTGGAATCACTTGCAAGTGTTTTTGAGAATTTATAGTCCAAATATTGGGAGGACTACAAGTTGTTCAATTTGTCATGTATTGCATCTGCATTTTCTTTTCCATTGCTTATAAGAGTGTTTAAAGGTTTGGAAACACTTCAAAATCCTTTGTATAGTTTATAGGTAATGTCATTGTGGAAGAGGATTTTGCAAGGGAATGAGCCTTATGATTATGACATTTACACAAAAACACAACTTGCTTCTTCAACTCATTACACTCAACTCTTCACTGAAGTTATTCTTCCAATAGTGAGAATAGATGCTACAAATTCCTAGGAACCAAGGGACCTTGAACCTATGACACATTTTTTGGAGATATGGTAGAAGTTACTACTAGCCTCAATACTTCATAACATTTAGGATCATATAGTGATGCCCAAATTAACAAAAGTAGTAGATACTTGGGATCCTCTTAGGGAGAGTGTTCCAATACATGCATGGTTACATCCTTGGCTTCCATTCTTCGGCCAACATATGGAGACTTTATATCCAACCATTATTTATAAGTTGGGGATTGTTCTTCATGCTTGGCATGCAAGTGATGCATCTAGATATGCAATTTTATGACCTTGGAAAATTGTATTTGATCCTACTAGCTGGGAACAACTAATTGGTCATTTTATTGTACCTAATCTAATGACAATTCTACAAGAATTTGTAATCAACCCAACTAATCAACAACTAGACCAATTTAACTGGGTTATGGCTTGGGTAGTTGTTATTCCCATTTATCATATGGTTGCAATGTTGGAGGTAACATTTTTTCCAAAATGGTAGTAGGTTTGGTATCATTAGCTGTGTTCAAATCCTAATTTTAATTAAGTAACAAAATGGTTTTTAAGGTGGAAAGGACTATTTCACCCTAAGATTCTTGCTAATGAGAGGATAAGAAGTCAAATACTTATAGCCCTTGAAATGATCAATCAAGCTGTAGAGTGTATGACTGTGGAACAACCTAGGGATAGAAAGAATGTAAGTTATCATAGGGTGATAGAGAAACACCAATTTGAGGCACTTTAGTAGCAACATACAGAAACATCATATGCTCAATAGAAAGCCTCATGTTCTAGGGCAATGGGATTCACTTGAATAATTCCATGGGTGCACCTCAATTGAGTTTGAAGCAAGTGATTGAAACATATGCACAAGAACATGACATTCAATTTTTCCCTAAAGTGGGACGCACACATGACGATCTTCAGGTTTATGGCTTTGGAACTATTAATATCTATCTAATTTCTATAAAACAACAACTACTTTCACAATCTGGAGATAGATGGGTGATTGCATAAGTGGAGTAACTAGTTGAGAGGCACCCTAATCAAACTAGAGGAAATCTTTGATAAACTAAACATATAATGAAGAGGAAACTTGAAAACTTGAATGCTAAAATGAAATCTATCGAGGATCAAACACCTATGCGAGAGTTACAACACAATGTGAAGTTGATTTTAGGAATAGTAGAGGAAAATATTTAGAAGTTTGATCAAAATTTAAGGTACGAGAGAGAGTTTGTGGCAATATACCAGAAGTAGAAGGAGTGGCTTTTGAAAGAGACGAAACATCATAAACAACACCTAGGAAACATAGATGATATTATGGGAGCACTTAGAATCTAGGAAATTGTTGTGGTAGGTACTATGACATTGGAATTACTTGCAAGTGTCTTTGATAATTTATAGTCCAAATATTAGGAGGACTACACGTTATGAATTTTGTCATGTATTGCACCTACATTTGCTTTGCCATTTCTTATAAGAGTGTTTCAAGGTTGGGAGCTACTTCAACATCTTTTGCGTGGTTTACAGGTAATGTCATTGTGGTAAAGGATTCTACAAGGGAATGAGCCTTGTGATTATGATATTTACACATAAGTAGAACCTGCTTCTTCAACTCCTTACACTCAACTCTTCACTCAAGTTATTCTTCCTATAGTGAGAATAGATACTACATATTCTTGGGAGCCAAGGGACCTTGAACCTTGCTACATTTCCTAGATACATAGGAGAAGTTACTATTGGCTTTAGTACTTCATAAAATTCTAGATCTTATAGTGATCCTCAAATTAAAAGCAATAATAGATACTTGGGATCCTCGTAGGGAGACTATGCCAATATATGCATGGTTATATCCTTGGCTTCCGTTGTTGGGTAAGCATATGGAGCCTTTATATCCAACCATTTGTTATAATTTGGGGAATGTGCTTCATGCTTGACATGCAAGTGATGCATCTGTATATGCAATTTTATCACCTTAGAAAACTGTATTTGATCCTGCTAGCTAGAAACAACTAATTATTCATTTTATTGTACCTAATCTGATGACAGTTCTACAAGAATTTGTAATCAAGCTAGCTAATCAACAACTAGACCAATTTAACTGGGTTATGGCTTGTTTCTTTCAAAAAAATATGATATGATATGCTTTTGTAAAATTTATTGTGACTATGCCCATTTTTCCTGGTGTGCATTATTTTTGTGCAAGATCTCAAGGTAAGTCACTTGGCACAGGTTGAGTGTTTTATTGCTTTATTATTTGGATTTTGGAATATGTATGCACTTGGATCAATGTTTTTGTTGTGGTAAGATGTAATAAGCACCTTAAAAATGATCTCTATATATACATACATACATACGTAAACACACACACACACACACATGTCTATAAATGCATATATACATACATATATGCATATACATATGTACATGTATGTGTATATATATATAGATATACATATATATGTGTATGTATGTGTATATGTGTGTATATATGTATGTATGTATGCATGCATGCATATATGTATTTATATTAAATTTAATTAAATTAAGTTTTAAATCATGTTTCTGAAATTAAAAGAGAGAAATAATAGAATTTTTAGAAATAAAGAGACTCCTGAATGGGTTCTTGGTCAAAATATAATCAGAGCTATCAAAGAGAACTTCAAATCTAAAGATTGATGAAACCTAATTAAGTATGAAGGTTAAAAGAAATAAAATAAAAATTGATGATCAGAGATAGAATGTTAAATGGAATTCTCCACCTATGGGACAGATTAAAGGGAATTTTGATGGTTCAACTAAAGGAAATCCCAGAAAAGATAGTTGTGGAGGTGTATTGAGGGACCAATATAGTATAATTGTTAATGCTATTGCTATACTCATAGGCAACAATGATAACTTTAAGAAACCCCTCTTGAAAAATGCCTAAAATACTGGCAAATCCAACATTTTGTGGGTAGGACAATTTTAATGTCGAGGGCAATTTTTTTGTTTCATATAGGGAAATAAAACATTATATGTTGGTGATTTTTTTCTTGCCCTAGCAAAAACTATTTTAAATGTGGCGAATTAATAGTTTTTCTTGCTGACAGATAAATAAATGATGACTATTTTTTCCCTTGCCAAAAATGAATTAATAATGTCAGAGGCAAATTACTTGTTTTCTAGAAAAATGAATAATAATGGTCTTGGCTAATCTTTAGTGGTAAACTAAAAAATTGTTTAATCTGGAAGCGAATTTGTACATGTATTGGCTAGAGACTGTATTAACTACTAAGTAGTCACTTCAAGTTTCAACTTGTGTACTATCTTAGGTCTATTATTAATAATCTCATAATATTGTTATGTTAGTGTTACTATTACCAAGTCAGCTACCATCACTTTCAAGTTTCGTATTGTTAATACAATAGTTTTATCAACCGTTGATGAATTAGAGATCAATGACAGAAGATGCATTTGGGGGCCACTCACTTGAAAAGACCTAGATTCACATGAAATTATTTGGAATGGAGACATGTGAAAAGTTTTGCATGGAAACCATTAACTAGAATGTACTGAATGTCAGACACTTTCGACTATCCAGCATTAATTTGAGTACATTTTGCACACTTGAAAATCAATGGGAATATGAAAAAATTACATATGAAAGATCACAAATGACAAAAAATTTAATGCAATTGACATTAAATAGCCTCTTTAATTCCTCTTTCATTATCATTTCTCAAATTCTTCAATTTGAATTCGGTTTGTAGAGTTTCTTGAATCTTAGTTATGGATACGCCAATTTGCCTAAAATGCACTACAATAGCTCTGCAAAAGTCCTTTTTGGGCAGGGTTTCTAATGATGCCCTTGCCATGGTTTGCAAGCTAGATGCCCAAAGTCCTTTTATCTACCATGCTATATTCATAGTCCTCATCCATGAATTCTTAAGAAATGATAAGAGGTACTGTGTGTCCATGGATATTACCTCCCACTTCCTTGTGTCTCTTCTTGACCTTGGAGGTAATCAAATAGACATTATGATGCTTCTTCATAATATTTTTAAGGAAATGTTTTTAGAAGATGATGTCAAAATTCTTGTATTGGTCGAGTAGGTACTAGGGTCAAGCACTGGCATGCCTTTTGTAGACATGGTAGATGAGTATTGGGAGAAAGGCATAGGGAACATTGTATAAAAGAATCCCTTCTTGCTTGGCAATTGACTCACCATTAGAAGTGGGCAAGGCTCAGAAGGAATTTTTTACAAAAGTGGTTGTTGTTGGATGACATTAGCGAGACTGACTTCACATGGCTAGATGAGTTTAGTGACATCATATTCTCCAATAGATTCCTCATGGGGGGACTTGAAGACCTTTCTAATTGAAGGCTTCAAGCCCTTGGCCCCTCAATTAGCTGATGCTTCCAGCCTTCCTGTTCCCTGGTTCACTGTTCCCTATTTCCTGAATCCTGTTTCCTTAACCCTTGCCCTTTGGGCAAAAAAAATGTTTTTAAGATATCTATTTTTTCTTTGGATTGGGCCTTTCCCTTTAATGTAAATTACAAAATAGTAAAACTAGGCTGATTTAATCAGCTATTTTGAATATCTATGCTATGAATCAGTATTATATACATTGTACAGTCTAAAATATTATCAATGAAAACAATAGTTCTTGGCTTCTCAAATCATTGTTCTTGCTAGTCTACAACTTTGTTTTTGGCATCTCAATGCACTGTTGAAATGTTAGTTTGTGACTTTGTTATAAAAAATTAATTGTTAATAATTATATAGTTAGAAACAAAAAAATGGTTTCAACAATCCCTTTATGGTTTCATATTTGATTAACAATTTATAGTAAAAAATTATTCAATTGGAATTTATTCAATGAAAATTTGTAAATTTGTAATATGTATATGTATGTCCTTTAAATTCAAAACCTTTAAAATTTGATAACATATGAACACAGGGGTCAAGGACAAGCAAGTTAGTAGCTATTAGTTATAATAGTTATAACTATTATTAATTTATTTAAAGATATTTTTTTAAAAAAAGTTTGTTAAAGTTAAACTTATGATACATGTAACATCATGAATCATGAATCCTAAATCCTAATCAATGATCATGCAATTTAAATTGTATAGAATAAAAAGTTCAAATTATAACTTATATGTAAATGTTTATATAAAATGTTGAATATTAATTTATTTATTCATTTCTTCATATTTTGAAATGTAAATTTATTTAAATATCATGATCATCATAATATTTTTAACTTTTTAATCATATTTTGAATTAAATGAAAAATGCGATGGTTATTTACATTTAAATTAAGTTATCACTTATCACTTTTATATATAACACAAAATAAAAAATACTTCAACAACAAAAAATTATTTGTTGTTATAAATTTTTTTCACATTATTATATAAAATACAACCTATAACCAACACAAAGGTTTAAGGGACCATTAGTTGAACATTAAAAGTTTTTGACAATCTCACATATTTCTTAAGAAAAAAAAAGACATTTATTAGTATTCACTTTTTTTAAATTTGTGCGACATATTATTGATATGATTTACTCTATGCATATACATTGCTACCCCAATAGTTGTACACATAAGAGTAGTATTTGTACAGTATTACTTAGTTATCAATGTTTATTTAATTGAGCATATTATGTTTTGAGTGACACATATATGAAATAGCTATGATATTTTAATTTTTATTTGAGACAAAAAGTTATTTATTTTTTCCATAAAATTTATAAGTTTTCATGTGTTCAAGTATTGGTATATTTTTTTATCAATGTTTGGATTTTTTTATATGTATAAATAGTTTAATTAATTACAATATATAGTATAATAGTAAAAATGTGTTCGAAGATTGGACTCTATGATCACGATAGGGTGATCATAATTAGTTTGTGTCGTAGGCTATAGAACTATAGGCATTGATTTTTTCAACTATTGATTAAACTATTGAACATCAACCAGTCAATTTTCATTATTTTTCTTCTACATATCAAATTTTAATATTTGATAAAGTAAAATGCATAATTTAAAAGTTTTGTAATTTCTAAAACTATTTTTCTTTAATTTGATTGGTTAAAACAAATGGAGTGATATGAGTGAATTTCAAGGAAAACTAAAGATTATAAACTTAACAAAGTTAAATAATTTTTTGATAATTTATGTGTCAATTTTTTATTTCATACCTATGTTGTCAACTAACTTTTTCTTTTCTTTTTTTGATGAATAGTCCTTTTCGATTAATAAAATTTACTAAGTTTACAATTCACAAAAAAAGGGCCGGGGGATACAAGATCACCCTGCGAATGAGTTCACATGGCCAAAGCCGAAATTAACAACATGGCCTCAGCCAGAAACTATATACTATTCATCAAAAAAAAACTTTTAACAAACTCAGGCTGCCAAGGCAGTACTAGAAGAGGGAGGATCATCTTTATCAGGAAATCCCCACAATTATTGGGATTGTGGGGCGGACTGGGAACAGTCTAGCTGTCAGCAGCATTAGCAGGATCTAGGGTAGTCACAATTTTTTCATCCTTCTTGTCTGGCTGCGGAGGAGAAATTGCCAAGGCCGACCGAGGGGGGGAGGAGTCGGGGACTGGCCAGAAGCCTACCTAGGGGGAGGAGCCAGGGACCAACTAGAACCACCACATCTTGGGGAAGCAGAGTGGTGCCTCCAACTGCCATGTCCACCACTAGGAGAGCGGTGGTGGGGATCTTGGGAGCGCAACGTGTGTGAATGGTAGCCAAAGGAATAGCATCGGGAATGATGACCGCAAGACGAAGAGGCATCGACTGAGGCATCTAGAGGCACTCTGGCAATGGTGCATGGAGCATTGCCCCAATGATTTAACAATTCCTATAAGTGTGCAACTTCCAAGGCAACTTTATTAGTTTGCACCTGTATCTACATAATGAAATTGTTACAAATGCATGCCTTAGTGTACATTGCAATTTTAACATCCAAAAAATTGTGAGTGAATAAAACTGCATTCCTATCTTTCCATAGAGAAAAAAAAATTTCCATCTTGAAGGTGTGCCAAATCTGGGAGAACTTCTGAGGAATTTTGGGGGAATCACCCAACAAGATCATGTGCCATGAAAAAGGTTCGGGCCTAAAAGGCTTGAAAAAATAATGAATCCAGTGCCAATAATTCTGAGCACGCTTGCAAAACCAAAAAATATGCAAAAAGGACTCAAGTTGACCGTAGAAGGGGCATCTGGGATCAGGAACCCCAATGTGCTTGAACCAAGGCCCTAGGGGAAGACCTTGGAAGGCAAGGCACCAAGCAAAGTGGGCAATCTTAGGTTCTGTAATGGCACACCAAATGGTGTCAAAGCATTTTCTCCATTGAGAAAGCGAAGATTGCAAATGCCACCGTTGATTAAGTGTGTCCACCATTGGAAGGAGGGGTGAAAGCCATCTGTATCCCATATTGGGCTTATAATTGGTAAATGGAGTGGCAGGATACCACTTCCAATCATGCCACCAAGGATGAACAGACTGAATCCCCACTTTATAAACTAAGTGCACAGGGATGGAAGACAACAGAAGGTCATAAGTCTGGTGATCGGAACTGAAAAGGTGGTACTAAACTTGCATATCCTCCCATGACCTGAAATTCATGGTGACTCTTGAAAAAGTATCCTTGGTATTGCGGATGCCACGTTTAAAGAAACACAGAGCACTGGCACCTTGAGTCTTGGCAAGAGGAGTACCCTGGATGGCAAACAGGGGAGACCACCAAATGTTCTATTGATTTAAGGATAGCCCATTACGAAACTCATCACCAGCCCAACAAAGCCAAGGTTTAACAGCTTCCCAGGCTTTCCAGATGCTCTTTATAACAAAAGAGCCCTGGATGAACACTGGTTCATGCATAGTGAGAAGGGTCTGAAAACTAATCCCCTTCTATGCTGGTTTATTAACAGGGAAGCTGGAAGAAATGCAATGCCTTACCAGTATCTTCCAGGCTTCATTTCTAGAAATAGCTCTGATAATCCATTTAGCATAGAGGGAAAGGCCTTGCTTTCGAGTGGAAAGCAAGCTGAGACCCCCAGATTCCCTTAGGAGACAACAAAAATCCCAAGCAACTCTGTGAAAACCATGATGGTCAAAACCAAAGGCCCGAAGAAAATCTTTGAGCAAACATTCTAGTTTGAGATAAGAAGCTTTGGAGGGAGCCCAATAGGAAGAATAGTACACATGGGTGGTAGCCAGAATCTTAGAACAAATATGGAATTTACCAACAAGAGAAAGCAGATTAGTGACCCAATAATCAAGCTTTTTGCTAATCTTTGCAAGCACAACATTCCAAAGTTCCACAAGGGAAGCTTGGAAAGCAAAGGGAATGCCAAGAAAGTAGAAGATTTCTCCATGAGTAACCCATTTCAATTGAAATTGGTTGAGCCAAGGTGGAGCTGGCAAGAAAGACTGGCAGTAACAGAGCATTTTATGCCATTGAATGGCAGAGCTAGAGGCTTGACAAAAAGTATCTAGACAATTTAAAACATTTTTGATGTTTTCTTCATCTTCAAGAAGAGTAAGAAAAGAATCATTACCAAAATGACCATTGACTAACTAGGAGGAAGAATCTGGTAAGGAAATGCCACAGACCAGTCCTGAAGACACAGAGTGAGCAAGTAAATAACCAAAACCTTTAGCAGCAAGGAAATAAAGCACTGGAGCTAGCGGACAAACTTGCCTGATGGAGCAAAAAAGTCCAAAACCCTCAGATTGCGAATTATTGATGGTGATGCAAGCATTAGTGTCACCAAAGAGCATCTCCACGGACTAAAGGAAATTGGGACCAAAACCTAGAGCCTGAAGCATAGCCAAAATGAAAGGCCATTCAATGCGATC
This sequence comes from Cupressus sempervirens, assembly GCA_028749045.1. Classification (NCBI taxonomy): domain Eukaryota; kingdom Viridiplantae; phylum Streptophyta; class Pinopsida; order Cupressales; family Cupressaceae; genus Cupressus; species Cupressus sempervirens. Next base: position 1,862,287 of record JAPHAW010000012.1, read on the forward strand.
ATAGGCTTTAGCAAAATCTATCTTTAAAAAGATAGCCTGCTGCTTGGACTTACGGGCCCATTCCATACCTTCCCAGACAGTAATGATTTTATCAAGAATATATCTGGATTTGATGAAGCCAGTTTGTTCAGGCTGCACAATTAAAGGTAGCATATGGTGGATTTTGAGAGAGAGTGTCTTGGCAATGATCTTATAATACACATTCAAGAGGGTGATGGGCCTCCAGTTGCATATGTCCTTAGGATCACTAGCTTTAGGTATGAATTTAATATTTCCTTTATTTATGATCGCTCCTAAGCTTTTAGAATGATATGCTTCAAGATAGACTTTGTGCAGATCAGGACCAATTTGCTCTAAAAAATGTTTGTTAAAATTCACAGGGAAATCCATCACACCTAGGGGATTTGTCATCTGCTATGGAGTAAACTGCCTCTTTTAGGTCTTAGAGGGAAAGAAGTTGCTCATAGAAAGCATGTTTCTTAACAGCAAGGCAGTTTGGAGTAACAGTGATACACTTTCTAAGAGCCTCCTCCTGAGCAACCGAATTGCCCTGTGAAGCAAAGACATTCTCATAGTGAAGAACAAATGCTTGTAGGATGTCGAGCAGACTGGAAAGAACATCAGTTCCCTATTTTATCTTTTTAATCCCAACATTGGTATGACAGGCTCAGAGAACCTGGAAGAACTCCTTCGAGGCTTTGTCACCAACCTCCAACCAGTGGAGATGGGCTTTGATTTGGGCTCCTCGAGCAGCATAGTTATTAGCAATTTGCTTATCATTGTGAAGCTTGGCAAGCTAAATTTGTAAATCCACATCAAAGGGGTTGAAGGTGAGAGCTTCAGAGGCTTTTTTGAGGGCAAGGGTGTTGGCTTCATAAGACCATTTTTTGAAGATTTCTAGCTGATGCCCATAGATGCGCAAAAATCAAGCAGTTCTGGTAATGGCGTCATTCCACCATTGAATCCAACCCCGATGGGAATGTGGATGTGGCTCCAAATTCCAGACACGTTGGATGTGGGAGATGGTGGAAGCATGCAACAACACAGACGTGTTGAGGAAGAATTGAGACTTGGCCACCTTGGGGACAACTGTTTGCCAAGAAATGCCAAAATAAATGGGATAGTGGTCTGACAACGTCACATCTGTCAGGGGAATGACAAGTAAATCATGATCTTCAGAAAAGGAGAAAAAAGACTGCATCGAGATCAAGACATTTCAAAATGCGGTCAGGATCGGCTCAAAAATTGGACCAAGTGTGCTAGGCCCCACTACAATGGCGGTGGTTTGTATTGGGATCAAAAGAGCCTAATTTATTTCGCATGTAAAACTAGGCTTCTCTTTCCTCAGCTGTTCAACGGAAAGGCAGAATGCCATCTTTGTCAGAGGCCACTTCAACCATATTGAAGTCCCCACATAGGACCCAAGTAGCTGGTGGCAAGTTGTCAGCAAGCCAAACCCACATTTGTGCCCTTTCCACAGCATCATTGGAGGCATAAACATTAATGACTCCAAAAGAATGATTGTTAATGGAAAGCAGAAGCCAAATAATATGGTGCATGGGGTCAGAACCATGTGAAATAATAGCAGAATGAAGGCGAGGTGACAGGAGAGTAACTACAGAACCTCGGCTAGCTTCATGTTGAGAATAAAACATAACACTATCCTGCCAAATGACACGGCATGTAGCAGAAAGCATGAAACCAGAAATCTTAAGTTCTTGCAGGCAAAGAAAATTTAAATTCCCAAGTCTATAATGGGTATCCTGGACATAGAACTTGTTGGGGAGGTCTGTAAGACCTTGAACATTCCATGAGAGGAATTTCATGAGAACTCTACCATATCATCCTCATCCTCTAGAGAGGAGTAGCTATTCTGCAAAAAGGTAGAAACCAAGTGGAAGTCAAATAGGAAATCCTCTAGACTTACAGCCTGCCAGTTTACCCCTGATATCTTTGCACGTCCAGGAGGACAGCGAGAATGCCTTGTTGCTGGTGGTACTATGGAATAAACTGCAAGAGGAGTACGAGCCCCAGCCAAGGGTGAGGCCTTGGCGACCACCTTGATCACTTGTGAACCAAAAGGGTTTGAAATTTGCAAAACCCCCAGAACAAGTGCAATGGAAACCGCTGGCGTCTCCATGCTAGCATGCGTTAACACTTCTATGGAAGTAGGAGGAATTGCAGTAACCACCGCATAGGATGGCTTAGGGGCCAAGGGATTCAAGGCAAGTTTGCCTTTGCGCCCAACAATAACCTATTCTTCTTTTTTTCCTTCGGCCTGTTTGGTAGGTGTCACTTTAGGCTGGGGTTTGACCCTAGGCGTAGCCAAAGGGCAATCCCTAATCTTGTGTTCCGCAGACTGGCACCTATAATAGGTGTTAGGTAGGTTCAAGTAAAGCACCTTCTATGAGAAGGTTTGAGTTCCAATCTGGATTTCTACAGAATCCTTGAGATCTTTGGAAAGATCAACTTCAACGCAAACATGCCACTGAGGGCGAATTAAAAAATTTCTCAGGCTCCTTGGTGACAACTTTGCCAAGATTTAAATGATGAAGAATAGTTTATAAACAATCATCACAATTTTCAATATATGTTAATAATTTATAGATAACTAAACTATATTACATTTTAATTTTGAAACTAAATAATAAATATGAATAAAAATATAACATTTGTAATTATATTTTTAAATTTTAATTATTTTATTTAAATTAAACTATTGCCATTATTATTTTATATCTTGCACCAATTTTATTTTGTAAAATTTAGTACATCTTCATTGAATTTTTCATATCATCTTTGCAATAAAAAATTTATGATAGAAAAGAAACTCATTTCTATAATAGAAAAGAAAATTCTTTATTTATATTATATTATATATATATATATATATATATATATATATATATAAAGTATTTTATATAAATAATTAAATTAACATCATGATTTTGACATGCTAAAATTTAAAAATAAAATAATACTAATTATAACAATTTCTTTACTAATAATTATTTCAATATTTCTCTCTATATTAATTAATATGTTATTTAAATTCTTTTCATGCTAATTTTTTTAAATCAATTTTTTACTAATTCTATCAATTTTTTTGCCACAAACTTAGTTGCTATGGAACCTTGTTTAAATAATTAATATTAGTTATTTGAAAGGTTTAAGTTTTAACGATTCACAATTTGATCTGGATCGTTCAATGAATGATAGATCAATGACCACGACTCTATTTTGGGCCAAATTTTAAAAGATTGACATTAAGTTCTATTTGTACCCAAAATTGTGACACGCGTACTCAAATATTTTACCAAAATTCCAACTGGTGACTAAAAGAGAGATTAATAGCCCGAGATGAATTTTGGACTGATTTGGGGAATGTTTTCCTATGTGCCTAGGTGCATCCAAAATCGTGATACGTGTCCACTCATTGCAAAGCTCAATTAAGTGTCAGGACTTGGTTAATATTAATAATAATTATGTGTAGTCTTTAAAAAAAAATATTACCTAATCTCGACTCGGTGATGTCACCATTGTTAAGTAAAAGGCAAATCAACGCCAATGGAAATGACTTAGGATGAATTTCAGGTAAATTTTGGGTCCACTATCGGTGTTGTCAATAGACATCTAAAATCGTAACATGTGTCCTTGACAAGTGTCACAATTCTGGATGACTCTTGACAATAGCGATAGCATTCCACAAATTGACCCTTAAATCATATTGATAATTAAATTAGAATTTTATTAATTAATTTATTTAAAATGAAAAAATTTTAAAATTCAAATGTATATTAATGTAACAATTTTTTACTTTTTATTATTATAGTTATGTACATTACTACATTATTGAGTCTTTATGTCGCTTATGTGTACATTGTACGTACTATTATTAAAGTACCTAAAACCATTAATTACTTAATACTTTTATTTTAACTTTAACTATTTACCTTCTATGTTTTTAGAGTATGAAGTTAGAAAGTTCTCTAAGTCGAGAGTTCGATACGATAGGGTTTTTTAATTTTAATTTTTCAAAGACTAATTGAATTCGATTTTGTGTTCTAAAGACTAAAAGTGTGAATCTTGAGTATCATAGGACAACACCAATTATCAAATCTCAATTCTGGGTATTTAATTTTCTTTTTAATTTTTTCATTGCAATTTGTAGCAATAGAAATCTTGATTTTTATTGTCTTAGGTTTACACTTTACAATTTTTTTAAATAGGGCTTGAAGAAGAATTTTGTGTAATAACTAGTAGCAGGTATGGGCAAAACAAAGTCAAAAACCTCTAGTACGAGTACAAGCATAAAGGAAAAGAAAGACATTATAGGAATAAGGCAAGTGCTACAAACCCTAGGTTTCACTGATGAATGTCATGATATTTTTGATCCTATTATCCATGGAGATTTTGGAATCATATGTATTAGAAATTCATTGTTTAATAAGTGGAAAGATCCACAAAAGGGGAGAAATTATTACAAATATAACAATAGTATTTGTGCACATACAAATAAATTAGTTGCTTTGGTTACTGGATTAGCAAACCTCACTATACTCGAAGTACTCCCTTGCCCTGAAATTGTAATGCTATGCACTCAGAATTATGATGAAAATAAAAAGGTAATTATAACCAAGACACTCAGGAGGAAATTTTATCCATAACTGAGAGTGAATTTTTCCTTTGTTATACCTAGGGCTAGGGTTTATACCAGAAAGCTTTAACGAGCGCATTGACTTGGATAAACTAGCACATGCTTATGACAATCTGGAAAGATTTTTTCAAGATTCGTATATTAAGGGTTTAATAAACTTAGAGTCATCTACAAGTGTTACATTGGACATAGACCATAAGCCTCTTTATTAGTATGATATTTTTGTACCATGGGTTCAGAATACTATTTCTTTGTTATCATTTTGTCTAGGATTGGATAGTAACAAAGAATTGGGGGCTAGTGTTCTTGAAATGACTTATAATATCCATTGGTGAGGTCAATCAGTTGAGAAGGTAGATGTAACATATAATTTTGTTTAGCACATTCTTGAATCTATGCAACAATAATTACTAATAATTAAACAAAGTACAACTACAGGCAAGATGAAGACATTTAAGTTCACAAGTTACTTGTGCTACCTTCTTTTAGCAAGGCATTGCCGAGATAGAGAAAAATAAACTTGATATTGAGGTTTATAAGTTTGATGAGAAAACCCAAAAGAAATCAAAGACTCCAAGTCTAGTATATGAGTGGACACATAAGATGAGGATGAGTGCTAACAATAATAACTACAACCATTTTGTAGACTTCTTTTTGGCACCTATTTACCAAAAAATCATAGGCACTTTGATGCCTAGATTGCTTGTGTCTTGTAAAGATTGCATTCAACTCATAAGTCAAATTCAATTGGCTGACTGATTCTTCATAGAAGAGTACACTATCTTAAGGTATTACAATTCAATGGTTGAACCATGCAAATTTTTACACTATTCGAGGGTGATCCCACAATAATGGGTTCCACTTTTTGACCAATTTTGACACTAAAATCAATATTTTTGAAACAAACCTCACATTTGAGTGACTATATCTCTAAAACTATGAATAATTTCAAGATGAAATAAACTAGTGATTTCTAGTGCTTTATTCCTACTTTGTAATCATATTTTTTAACCTTACATATTTTTTATTTAAGTCAATTTTTTCTTCTCCTTTGAAAAGTGGTACATATAAAAAATCAATATTTTTAAAGAGTGATAGTCCGCTCGACACACATAACTTTTTTTTTGAAAATGATAATGAGGTAATTCTTTCAATTTTGGATTTGTCACATCAATATCTAGAGGATGTATTTGGTTTGATTCAATTTGGTTGAATTTTGTATAGTTTATGAAGTTTTGAAGTGACATCAATCGTAATTCAAACATACGTTCATTTTCACACAAATAACTTGAACTCAATTTATCATAAATCTATTTTTTTAATAATAGAAAGATATCTCAATAACCTATTTCCTAGATAATTTTCAATTTTTTTAACCTAATTTACATATTTTTCGAAGTGTTGAAGTCAGTTGATGTTCAATTAGTAATGAACCTATAATGAGTTAAATTCATATTTGAAAGTCTTAATGAATATAATATGCATTACAATTATAGTCATTGAAAAGCTTACTCTAAGCAACATAAATTGACATTTTTTATTTTATAGAAATAGATCATTCATTCTCAATTTTGGGAGTCAAAAGAACCAATTTCATTTTTTTATAGAAAAGAGCACCAAAATTTTATAAATTAACATGTTTACTTGAACATGATGTTCACGCGAACATGTTTTACATGTTCATGCAAACGTATGTTCGGGAAAACATATATGCCTAAATATTTTGACTACCAATAACTTTAAAATAATTGGTGTTTGCATGAACATGTCAAAAAAAAAATGATGTCATCTGTAGAGAGGACATAAAGTTGATAGTGAAGCCAAATGTTTTAAAGTTACTACAACATTTTTATAAAGTTACTACAAATTTATTAAGGCAAGGGTATATTTTTTATTTTTTTGATGGGAAACAAGAAAGGAAGGCAAAACAAATATGCAAGGAAGAGATCTGATGAAACAAAACAAATAAATCTTCAGAAGACTATGACACATTATCATCAAATTAAACAAGGTCTATAATTATAATTATATTAAATTTATTTATGTATGAATCTTATTCCTTTTATTATCTAGTTTGATTCATTTATAAATTTGTTGCAAACAATCAACAAGGTGAAGGAAATGTTGAAGAAGACTCAATAGAAGTAGAAGAAGTGTATATGGGAGAAGGGTTAGGTACACTTCCTATGGAATCTCAAACAATGGATGTTGAAGAAGGTTCAAGATCACTCCGTACATATGTTCAAATAATAGAAGTTGGAGAAGGGTTAGAATCTTTCCCTGTAGAATCTCAAATAATGAATGTTGGAGAAGGCTCAAGATCACTCCTTGTAGAAATTTCAGTAATAGAATTCAGAGAAGTGTCAGGATCAGGTGCAGGAACTAGTATGAACGAACTCATAAATATTGCCCAATATGTAAAGAATAGTATTTCTCATGAAAATTTAGATCATTTACTTAAAATGGATGTGGATAAATTGAAACCACTTGCAAATACTTTTTAACTGTTAATTTTGTCTAAGAAAAGGTCAATGAATAAGAAGATAAGAGAAATAATGACTAAATTTGATAATATTGAAACACTTGAACAAGCTTAGTTGCTTTCACTTTTACTTGCACAAAATAAGTTGCAAGAGGCATTGAAATTGTTAGGTGTAGACACAACATCAAAGAAGAGAAGATTTTCTAACTTGCAAATTGATGTGATTGAAAATGTTAAACAAGGTTTGAGAAACATAGGAAAACAGTCTCGAACTAAAGATAAGTCCATGGCAAGAAAAGTGATGTTGATATCTATTGTAAATATGAATATGACCCAAATTAGACAAATATCTTCAATTTCATCTAAAATGGATTTTAGTAGGAAAACGATGAGAGAATATGTTAAGAGAAGATTAATTTTGGATGATAGTACTATGGAAGGCAATTGGGCAATCATGTGTAGAGCACCTCATTCTGATAGGATTGATGAGGGATTAAAAAATTTAGTCATATCATTTTGGATTGATAACACTCTTCCTTCATTAAATAATAGAGATGTTATCAGGCATAGGATTGTATCTAGTCAATATGAACATCATATAAAACATTGGTTGGACATAACACAACATGAGTTATATGTGTCATTTTGTAGTGAACATCCTAATGTAAAAATTGGGCAAACGTTGTTTGAAAAATTGAGGCCATACTTTGTGAGGTGATAAAATGTGTTTGAAACATGTTTTTGTCATCATTGTATTGAGTTTGATCTCACCATCAGGTATTTCAAAAGTTTGTAGAAGACACATATGGTTTTTATGCTCCTCCTCCTAGTAAGATAAGTGAGTTTATATCATCTATCCTATGTGACAAAATAGATGATCCAGATTGTCAAATAAATTGCATCAAAGGATTATGTGAAACATGTGGTGATTTGGCTCTATTTCCTTTGGAAATTGAAAATATTGATGTAACAAAAAAATTGAATTGCAAAAGTTGCAAGTATGTGAAGAATGAGACAAAGTTAGGGAAAGAGACAAAAAGGTTGGAATATGTTGAAGAGGAGTTACCTACTATAACATTTATGGACAGATTGAAAAATTTGATTCAACCTTATATTTATCACACATTTTTTGCAAAATGGAAAGCACAACAGTTTCAAACTTTGAGAGATAATTTATCGCTTGGAATGATTGTATCAGTTGTTGATTTTGTAGAGAACTATTCCTTTGTTCATCAGAAAGAAATTCAATCAGATTATTTCTTTTCTTAGCAGGTCACTATTATGGTACATGTTTGTTATAGAGATGCACAGTTAGATTTGGATGGTGTTCAGAGTACAGTTCAAGCATGAGTAATTAAAAGGGAATATCACTTTTATAAAGTGATGATAAAGAACATGACATTCACTATGTAGAACATTGCTTCAATATGTTATTTTCTTATTTGAAAGAAAGAGACATAAATGTTGATAAATATTATGTTTGGTCTAATGGATGTGCTGCATAGTTCAAATCATCTAGAACATTTTACGCATTATGTAGATATCATCACAATGAGAATATAAAACACATATGGAATTTCTTCGAGAGTGGCCATGGAAAAGGTGAATATGATGGTGCTAGAGCTTGCACCAAACGTGCTCTGGAAAAGTATCAAATGAATTATCAGGGAGTACATATAAATGATGCACATGGTGTTGTTGAATGTCATAAGACACATTTTACATCAGACAAGGTTGAGACATCATCAACAACGAGTCAATAGGAACCATATAGAGTCTTTTGGGAGATAATAGGTATGGATGTGCCTATTTGTTTAAATTTTATGCAATTAAGTTTTAAAATTTTATCTTTCAATTCATTGAAGTTTAAATTTAATTTGTCCATATTTTCAATTTAATGAACTTTTAGGTGTTAATAGACAAAACATGCATGGTTGCAAGAGGATAGAAAAGACACATTCCTTACATTTAGTCATGAGTACAGATAATTGCAATTGGACATTGAAGACAAGAGAATTCTCATGTTTTTGTGATAGATGCATTGATGAAGATGATGAAGAATGCATCAATCAAACATGTGGATATATAGGTGCATGGATTTTGGTACCACTTGATGTTACTAATACATTTGATAAAGATGATGAATTTTTTTATGATATTCCTTTGATTTATGATGATTATAATCATATATATGGATTGGTAAATGTGGGTTAGTATCATAAAAATTAATCTCAACTTGTTATTTAATTATCAATGAATTGTCTTATATATATTGTACACATGTATGTATACTTGTTATGCAGGAGATGTCTTTGCAGTGATTGCTGAGCCTCGAAATCATGAAGGTGTTAGTTATTATTTATTGTGATGTACTACAGAGAGGAAAAAGCTATTTGATCATAAAGAAAGTGATAAAATGTTGTTCCCCATAGGTATTATACATACATGTGCACGTACATATATGAATTTATATATATCTAGGTAACTTTATATCTATCAAATTTTAAAATATTGAAATTTGTGGTTTAGGCTCTACTGTGATACAAGGAACATATTTAAAGCAAGACAAAATAGTCTAACATGGAATACACTTTGTTGATTATCAACTTGACAACAAGATTTTACAATACAACCACTTAGTCATTGCTACCAGTCTTTATCTACATCTAGTCAAATTTAAGCATGTACGTCACAAGTGGAGACTAGAAAGTGAAGATCATGAGAAGATATTACATGTTATAAGTGTACATCATGGTTGAACTAACCTTTGAGATGGTAATTTAATTGAAATCAAATTATAAGACCTTTGATTGTAGACACTTAGAAGGGATGAATGTTATATTAATTTAATAATATTATCTTAAAGTTCTAGATATATTACTTCTTCTTAAGATTTATTTTATAATAATTTGAATTAATTTAAAGTTGTTCGCCTTGATATATCAAATTTCAGTACCTTTAAATGTATACATTTTAATAATATTAATTACCATGAATGAAGGTTATTGAGAATATTATATTGTGTAATTTTTTTTAAAAATAGTGTATTGACTTACCTACTAGCATATTTTTATCCACATAAAAAAAAAATGTATCTTTATTCCTACTAATGAATAATTGGAATTTATAAATGTGTCATTTTAATTATATTAATTACCATCCTAAACTAAAGATTATGTTATCATTAGTTTATTAAAAAACTATATATATTAATCTTAGTTTATTGTAGGGTCATACTCTTAGTTTATTAGTTTATTAATGTGTTTTTAAATGTATACATTTTAATAATATTAATTACCATGGATGAATAATAATAACAACTTGATCTAAATATGCAATACAAGTTAGTTGGAACTTACACAATCATTAGATAGACATGTATCAAAGATAATTTAATATGTTAGAATTCTTTTATCAACTTCTTTTCAAACTATTGAATTTCATCTCATTATGTGTTTTTAATTGTATGATCATACTCTTAGTTATCATTGGTTTATTAAAAAACTATATATTAATTATGTTAGTTTATTGTAGGATCATACTCTTAGTTTATCAGTTTATTAATGTGTTTTTAAATGTATACATTTTAATAATATTAATTACCATGGATGAAGGTTGTTAAGAATATTATATTTTGTAAATTTTTTTAAAAATAATGTGTTGTCTTACCTAGTTAGCATATTTTTATCCACACAAAACTAATATTTATCTTTAGCCTTACTAATTGATTTAACAAATATGTATCTTTAGTCCTACTGATTAATTTAACAAATTTGTATCTTTAGTCCTACTAATTGATTTACCAAATATGTATCTTTAGTCCTACTAATTGATTATTTTATAATGATTACAAATAAATATAATGTTTTAAATTTGTAATCTAAATAATTTGGGTTAATTTAGTAGTTTTAAGCACCTATATTAATTCAATTCAATCACCCTATATTATTACTATTTTTCAAAATTATAAATTAGGTTCATAGATCCATTTTGGAACTTCTTCATATTTAACTATTGAAGTAGGTAAAGAGAAGTTAATTTGATTATTTTATAATGATCACAAAAAAATCTAAAGTTTAAAATCTATAAACTAATTCATGAAGAATGTTCTACTAAAATACAAAAAAAAACACATACATGTACGTCTCAAGAATAAACATCGACATCTAATATCTCTACTGAAATGCATACATATGCAAACTCTATGTCTCGAATAAACATGTATGTAGTAAAATATAAAAAGTCATATACAGGTGACAATCCAACTATTGAAGTACTAAATAGTCAAATAAATAGTGAAATGTACATGTCATCGAGGTATTGCAATACACGTGTATGTAAGTCTCTAGAATATACAAAGTCTCCAATATATAAATGCATCAAAAAAAATATAAATCTACTGCTATTGGAGGGACCCCTCAAGACGCATACAAATAGAACAACCCTCTCATCAAGTCTCCTGTACATCTTGTGGCCGAGGCGCATCAACCTAGCCTTGTAAATATATATACATTAGAACTATGTAAACACACACACATACACACACATACATACATACATACATACATACACATACATACATACATACATATATATATATATATATATATATATATATATATATATATATATATATATATATATATATACACATACATGTGTGTACATGACTATGATTGCATATCTAGTTTGAAACATAAATAACTTTATAAACTATTTAAAACTTGTACTTGAGTGCTACTAGGTGTCTCAATAGAATCATCTTTTTAATGTACATGCCCTGACCCAACACTAGGTTTAATCATGTGCTCGACGACTTGTGCCTACATGATTTATTATAACTTAAATTAAATATCTATCTGAACTAAATTTTTGAGTTTCATATATTTAAATTTAAAAATATTATAAATATATGTACTTGGGTCTCAGGAGGTGAAGGATGATCATCAGACTCCACCATATCATCTATTAATGCACCTCTAATGTCAACATCCTATCCTAATACACTAACATCATCTCCTAAAACTCCAACACCTACTAAACCACCCTCAACTCCACAATCTCCAACTGCTAGTAATGATGAGTGAAGTGGAGTGTGTCACTGGCTAGGTAATGGTGTAGAATCAGAGTTGAGTCAGAATAACATGTCCATGTACAATGAAAATCCCACGCTTGGACTAGTATTAATCTTAGATACCCCTTATAATTTCTCACCAAAATCATCAAGGCCCTTAGCAGTGATCCCAACATCTATAACTCATATGCTCGAGTCATCTATAGAGTGTCATGAGCCTGGTATAAAATGTTGTGAGCTATGTTGTGTTGTGACTATCACTAGTGTGGTTTGTGGCTATGGAACTATGGGGCTCTGATGGTGTCTAATGGCATCCATCACTAAGTGAATTGGCATCCCTTGTGTATCAAAAATATAATTGATACTCTATAATAGATCCTCCAAAAAATACAATGCTAAATCCATATGTGTGTGCTTTCCTAAAAGAGCACAAACATCTTCTGGTACTAGTACTCCAGTAGCTCTATATGCCTCTTCAGGGGAGGTTTCTGAAGTGCTACTGGATGCTTCTAAAGATGGTTGACCTAGATGAATCTATTGAGAGTAAATATAATGACGAAGAGAATCAGATGTGATACTAGCATCCATAGATGCAATGTGTCCAATACTATCAATTGCCCTCATCTGGGAAGCAATGACAACTCTATCTGCAATAGGTGCTAGTGCTAGAGTCACTGGAGGAAGTATTTGTCCAATGAATTGTCTCACATCTGCAGGTGGCAGATGCTGTGCACTGCAATACTGGTCATGATCTATGATCCAACCATGCCCCTGTCTACAATAATTTGGAATGTCTAAGTACTTGACATTGAGCCCCATGCAAAACTTAGCATATAACTATTGTGCAAAATAAAGAGGCATCTAATTTTTATTAGGATAATGACCATGTACAACTAAAAAATGAGGATAGATCATACTAGCGATAACAAGATCTCTACATTGTGTCATTCGATAGCCTCTCACCCTGCCTTGTGTACTGTCATATGATGGAAAGAGATCTCGTTTGATGAAATATTTGGGGGCCACCTTCTTGATGTCATGAAAAGATACATCTCTTAAATTCTCATCTCTAAGCTCCCTAGATATGGAAGCTAATACATCTGGGGTAAGTGAATGATGAGATCTAAATCTAGTAGTGAAATCCTATAAACTCCTACATATGGTCGCACATATGTCTCTATATAAACCATCATCGAAGGAAAATATAGACTACTCTACTCTAATAACCTCCTACAATGCAAATGCAAATAATGCATTGATATCAATGCATGGAGGTGGAATAGCAGGACCTCCAGGAGTTGCATCAGAACCTCCAACAAGAGCTGCACTAGGAGCAACACTAGGACCTACACTAGGAGTCGCACAAGGAGCCACACCAGGAGCCACAACATGAGCCACACAATAAGCCCTATGATGAACCACACCATAAGCCACACCATGAGCTGTAGCAAAAGCCCCACCATGAGAAACACCACAAACTACACCAGAAGTTGCAGTAGGAACCACATCAAGAGCCACAATAGGATCCACATTAGGAGTTGTAGTAGGAGCTATAGTAGGAACCACAATAGGAGAGTCACAATAGGAGCCTCATCACCCTCAGGATGATGAGTAGGCTGGTCATATGAAGTCATATCTACAATGATGGAGCTAGTATGTATTGTAAATATTGATATACATATACATGTAGTCTAGTACACAATCTTTTTATTTAAAAGGTATGTAATCACATACATCATCTAATCTATAACACATCAATAATTATATGATCATACATGAGAATTAGAGTTAGAGTAAGGGTTTGAGTTTTCAGTTAGGATTAGATTAGGGTTTGATTAGGGTTTAATTTAGATTAAAGGGTTTGATTTCTAGGGTTACAATTATATTAGGGTTTGAGTTAGATTAGGGTTAGAGCAGGGTTTGAGTTTTTAGTTACGATTACATTAGAGTTTGAGTTAGATTAGAGTTTGAGTTTTCAGTTAGGATTACATTAGAGTTCGAGTAAGATTAGAGTTTGAGTTTTCAGTTAACATTACATTAGAGTTTGAGTTAGATTAGGGTTTGAGTTTTTAGTTAGGATTATAATAGGGTTTGAGTTAGATTAGGGCTTGAGTTTGAAGTTAGGAAATTGTATTAGGATTTGAGTTAGATTAGGGTTTTAGTTTGAGTTAGGGTTAGATTAGGGTTTCAATTATGGTTAGGGTTATCTAGTTAGATTAGGGTTTAATTCTAGGGTTTGATTAGGATTTGATTTGGATTAGGGTTTGAGTTCTAGATTAAAGGGTTTGTTTAGGTTACAGTTACATTAAGGTTTGAGTTAGATTAGGTTTTGGTTAGAGTTTGATTTCTAGGGTTATGATTAGATTAGAGTTCATGATTAGGGCTTGATTTAGATTAGGTTTCGAGTTAGATTAGGGATTGAGTTTTTAGTTAGGATTACATTAGGGTTTGATTACGTTTTGATTTAGATTAGGGTTTGAGTTAAAGATTAGGGTATGATTAGGGTTTGATAAATAGACTAGGGTTTGATTTATAGAGTTATAGTTAGATTAGGGTTTGTGTTAAATTAGGGTTAGATTTATAGAGTTACGTTTAGATTAGGGTTTGTGTTAGATTTCATTTAGATTAGGGTTTATGTTTTCAGTTAGGATTACATTAGAGTTTGAATTAGATTCTAGGGTTTTAGTTTTCAATTAGGATTATGTTAGGGTTTGAGTTAGAGTAGGGTTTGAGTTTGAAGTTAGGATTATATTAGGGTTTGAGTTAGATTAGGGTTTCAGTTTGAGTTAGGGTTATATTAGGGTTTCAGTTATGGTTAGGGTTATCTAGTTACATTTAGGTTATGATTAGATTAGGATTTGAGTTAAAGATTAGGGTTTGAGTTCTAGATTAAAGGGTTTGGTTAAAGTTATGTGGTTGCATTAAGGTTTGAGTTAGGGTTTGATTTAGATTAGGGTTTGAGTTAGATTAGAGTTTGGTTAGGGTTTGATTTCTAGGGTTAAGATTAGATTAGGTTTCATGATTAGGGTTTGATTTAAAGATTAGGGCTTGAGTTAGATTAGGGGTTGAGTTTTTAGTTAGGATTAGATTAGGGTTTGGTTACAATTTGATTTAGATTAGGGTTTGAGTTAAAGATTAAGGTATGATTAGGGTTTAGCTAGGGTTTGATTCATAGGGTTATAGTTAGATTTTGGGGTTTGTGTTAGATTAGGGTTTGATTAGGATTTCATTTAGATTAGGGTTTGAGTTTTCATTTAGGATTAGATTAGGGTTTTAGTTTTTAGTTACGATTAGATTAGGGTTTGAGTTAGGGTTTGGTTAAGGTTTGATTTCTAGGGTTATAGTTAGACTAGGGTTTGAGTTAGATTCTAGGTTTGATTAGGGTTTCATTTAGATTAGGGTTTGAGTTAGATGAGGGCTTTAGTTTTTAGTTAGGATTAGTTTAGGGTTACAATTCTAGGATTAGATTAGGGTTCTAGTTACATAAATCTAGGGTTAGATTAGGGTCAAAGAGTTTTCAAGTTAGGGTTAGAGTTTGAGTTAGGGTTATAAATTAGGGTTAGAGCTTGAGTTAGGGTTAGTGTTAAAGGGTTCGAGATAGAGTTCTAATATTTTCTAATTTTCTACACTAATGTTTTTTATTATTTTAATTTTATTTTTTTCTAATATTTTGAAATGTTTTTCTAATATTTTCTAATGTTATATACTAATTTATTTTCTTTAATCTTAAATACTAATATTTCCTAATGTTATACTAATTTATTTTTCTAATATTGTAGATTAAAGTTTTTTTAGTATTTAAAGTAATGTTTTTCTAATATTATACGCTATTTTTTAAAAAATATTTTATAATTTTTTTTAATTTTCTAGACTAATATTTTATAATTTTTTAAAAATATTTTTCTAATATTTTTTAATTTTTTTTTCTAATATTTTCTCATATATTTCTAATATTTTCCATACTAATATTTTTAAATATTTTTTCTAATATTTTTCTAATAATTAAATGTAATGTTTTTTCTAATTTTTTTCGAATAAAAGTAATATTTTTTTAAATTTATTTTTTTAATGATTTTATAATAAAACTAATATTTTTCTAAATTTATTTTCTAATATTCTACACTACTATTTTTAATATTTTGTAATGTTTTTCTAATATATTGTAATATTTTTCTAATATTTTCTATACTAATGTTTTTAAAATTATTTTCTAAATTTTTCTAATATAAATGTAATACTTTTTCTAATATTTTTCTAATAGAACTAATATTTTTCTAAATTTGTTTCGTAATGTTACACTAATATTTTTTTGATATTCTAGATTAACATTTTTTTAAAAATTTCTAATGTTTTTCTAATATTCTAGACTACTATTTTTCTAATATTTTATAATATTTATCTAATTTAACACTAATCTTTTTCTTATTTTTTTCTCCTAATGCTAAATTAATGTTTTTCTAATATTCTACACTAATATTTTTTATAATTTCTAAATCTTTTCTAATATAAATGTAATGTTTTTTCTAATGTTTTTCTAATAAAATGAATATTTTTCAAAATTTGTTTTTCTAATGTTATGCTAATTTTGAAAATATTTTCTAATGTTTTTCTTTAATATTCTACACTATCATTCAATTAATATTTTGTAATATTTTTCCAATATTTTCTAGAATAATGTTTTTCAAAAATATTTTCTAATGTTTTCTAATATAAATGTAATGTTTTTCTAATAAAACTAATATTTTTCTAAATTTGTTTCCTAATATTAAATACTAATTTTTTTGATATTCTAGAGTAACATTTTTTAAAATATTTTTTGATATTTTTATAATATTCTAGACTATTGTTTTTCTAATATTTACCTAATTTAATAGTAGTTTGTTTTCTAAATTTGTTTTCTAATGCTAAATTAATATTTTCTAATGTATTTTCTAATAACACTCATATATAACTAACAAATGAAAATAATTATAAATGATAAATTAATAGAATTAACTAACATAAATAAACAATTAAAATATTAAATTAACATTTAAATATGCTTTGAAAACATAAAAAATATAAAAAACATTCGAATAATAACATATAAACATACCCAAAATAGCACAACGACCAAAATCTAGAGGAGAATGATGCAAAGTGACACAACTCGCTTACCAATCCAATATGTTTGCTCCAACATCTAGATCAAATTCGCCTTGCCATAAAAATGAATAGGCAAATGGGAAAAATGGGGTTTTCATCTCAAAATTACTGTAAAAATTCATCCAGGTGAACATATTAATAAGGGATGTTCGCTTGAACTTTCCTTATTTAAACTAAACATGTTCACGTGAACATGTAATTTTTTCATGTTCTTACGAACATAGTTAATAAGTTTTCCCAAACATATTTTAAACTAAATATGGAAATTTTGCATCATTTCGTGATTTCCTTTGTGGCACAAAAGTGGAACCCATTATTGTGGGTATACCCTAGAATGTGTATAGCAGATGGAAAGCGTAGATGGACACAAAAGAAAATGATATTTCCTTCCTTGCCTTTCACAATTGGAGGCCTCACATTTGAGAGAATAGTTTTCAAAGTGGCAAATGAATTGGTAACCTTTTTTGGCTTTGATTTTGTCAGTCACTGGAATTATGATTCACTGAACATAGTAAAAACAAGACTTGTTGCCAATGGGAACTCAGCGAGCAAATATCAACATCAGGAGAGGCCATTGATAGACAAGTTAAAAAATAAGGATTTGTAGGACGAGGTTAAGAAAGAGATGGAGAAATGTGCAATAGAGAATAATATTTCAATACAAGAATTGTCATCCAAAATTATGACATTTCACATATCAGAATCACACAAATCAAAGCCTCTAAGATACTTAAATTTCTACAAGAAAGCATCTCAACCTTTTAAGAGGTCTATGTTGAAAGAAATTAAAGAGGGATGTGCATCTGAATTGTGGGGTCAAATGAGAAAAAAATTGGGTGAACCAAAGACATCAACACGTCTTGAGGAAATTGAGGAGGATGAACTTTTTAGCGATTATTGGAATAAAGACCATCCAATTATACAATATGATTTTGGAATTTGCAGTGATAGTGATATTCAAAGACAAAAGGACCTCGAGTCTGATGGTGACATTCAAGGTATTCAAGATTCTGGGTCTACCAGAGGTAGACATATTGTTAATATTCAAATGAATGATTCTATTAAAAAAACATATAATAAAGGGGAAACTATGATACAACAAATGGGTTATGCAGGTATAGGGCCCATCAGTGCAAGTGGTGAAGGGATTTGAAATCCAGTTCTAGTACTAGACCACCCAAAAGAGGAAGTAAACCAATCATTGGACTCTTTGATGAGATTGAAGATGATTCATCTAGAAAGGGCAGTAAACATTATACTTTTGCTTCTGAAGGTCATCCCAACACATTATTTGTTAAATCTTTAGATCAAGTTGTAGTTGATCCCACTAGCATTGGCATTGACACTAGCATGGATGAACCTTGTGCAAAAAAGAAAAAAAGTTATGATAATTACACCACAAGAAATGTTAGTGGTTACTTCACCAATGTATGCACCAGTGGCTTTTGTACAAAACCCTGAAAATAGTCCTAAAATGCCAAGATTTGGAATGGGGGCCATCTTTAGTATGTTAGCAATCCTCAAAATACAATTATAGGTGGAGTAAGTTTAACTAGAGTTAGAGGAGAATAAAAATAATACAACTAATAATTCACCTTTCAGGCACTCAATTGTGTTTGCAAACCCAGATTTTAGTTTGAACGAGTTTGCATCAAAGTTTGATCAGACAAGCAAAAGATATAGCCAAATTATGAAGACAATGAAAAGTGATGTAGTTGCTGAATGTTAGGGATCTACTAACAGAATATTTCCAACATATGATCCAAATAATGAAATGATGAACTTCATGGTTGTTATGCCCCTTGCTAGAGAAAATAATCCACCAAAAAATGTAATAAATCATAATGATGTACAAGTTACCAATCTCCAAATGGATTTGTCAAAAGTGAAAAATATTGACAAAATCAATATTTCAAAAGAGAGCAACAAAATGGTCTACTCTACACTTCTGAAAGTGGAGAGGCAAAACAAAAGACTTACAAAGGAAATAGAAAAGTTATAGGCAAAGCTTGATAATGTGAAGGCCAAGGAGAAAGCAACAGACACTAGGTTAAAAGAATTGCAAAATAGGATAAAGAATTCTTCTCCTATAGAGGCAATTTTCCATCAAGAAAAGATGAATGGACAAGTGAAAAATTTAAAAAAAGAATTGGATGAGTGCAAAAAAAGAATTCAGTATGAAAAATCTTATACTACACAGTTGTTCAAGTCTATAGAGAGTAGTGCACAGGTCAACAATAAATTGACAACTGACCTGAACTCTTCTGTCAAGGAAAATAATAATTTGAAGATTGAATTGGAGAATGAAAAGAAAAAAAACATCTAAGGCAAGGATAATTGATAATTTGCAGAAGGAATTGGTGAATGAGAAGAAAAAAGAGGATTCTAGTGCAAACACAATCCAAAATTCGAAAAAGAAATTGGAGAATACGAAGAAAAAAGAGGAGTCAACTGCAAAAATAATCCTTGATTTGAAGAAGGAATTGGAGAAAGCAAAGAAAATGGAGCCTAGTGCTACTACAAATAGTAACACAATCCACCATATGAAGAAGGAATTGGAAAATGCAAAGGAAAAAGAGGAGTCAACTGTAAAGAAAATCCTAGATTTGAAGAAAGAATTGGAGAATGCAAAGAAATAGGAGCCTACTCAAACAATCCATGATTTGAAGAAGGAATTGGATAATGCGAAGAAAAAGGAGCCCACTACGAAGACAATCCATGATTTGAAAAGGGAACTCGAGGATGAGAAGAAAAAAGAGATAACTACTGCAAAGACAATCCAAGATTGGAAGAAGAAATTGGAGGATGAGAGGAAGAGCTTAACTAATTGGCAAGGGCAACTAGAGGAAATACAAAAAGAGAAAAATAGAGATGTTTGAAATGAAGAAAAAGATGGAGAATCTACTGGCACAAAATAGAACAACATCTTCTGAAGACCATCATGTCAAGGATACTATAATAAACATAGTTAAGCTGATCAGGCAAGAAAATTGGGATAAAATAATGAAGAACAGTGATAGTTTGTTTGAATGGCTTGATTTATATAGCAATCTCAG
The DNA here is from genome assembly GCA_028749045.1 of Cupressus sempervirens. Classification (NCBI taxonomy): domain Eukaryota; kingdom Viridiplantae; phylum Streptophyta; class Pinopsida; order Cupressales; family Cupressaceae; genus Cupressus; species Cupressus sempervirens. Next base: position 1,882,701 of record JAPHAW010000012.1, read on the forward strand.
ACTTGTCTTTGAAAATGTTAAAAAACATGTTGAGGGTAAAAGAGGAATCTTCACCAATTCCTTAAAAACTCTTGCTAAACAAATTTTGAATAAAATACAGAGATCTGGTGATAGGGATTTGGAAAACCATGGAATAAACAACTGCTTGGATTTTTTTGTAATGAGCTTTGCTGTCTGCTACAATTTTGAACAAGTAATGGAAATAGATGAAGCTCTCAAATCTACTTCCAAATACTTGATGAAGATGAATCACAACATACTGAACTTGCTAAATGTTGAATTACCAAATCCATCTTACTTAGACAGAAAATTCATTGGAAAAGAAGATTATATAAAAAAGTTGCATAACACCATGAATTCTAATTTAGGAAACTTTCCTAAAGAAACCAATCTAGAAAGAATTGCAAGTTGCATCAAACTACTATTGACACTGAATGCAGTTATAGATGAATTCCTCGATTCATGTAAAACTATCTCTTTGAAGTATTCATTGTTGACAAGGTTACAACTATTTAGCTACAACCTCAAATAAATAGAGCTCCCAAATGATGCAGAATGGAGCACCCTAAAGAAATTCATTAGAGCTGGGTCATCTTCTCAAACTATTATTGTTGCTATTAGTGGCAGTCATAGCTGATAGCACTATGAAGTAACAACTTAGTAAGCAATAGTACTATAATTGTTTTTATAATTTTTGCTCTTTAATTTCATATTTTGGATTTAATTTCAACTTTGTTTAATGTTAATTGTTACAGGAATCAAGAGCCAATATATCAGGATGGTTGGACAGCCAGGCACTGGCATACTATTACTACACAGAGCAGATGGAAAAAATTTCCCTACTCCTACTTGAAAAAATTGTACAATTGGCAATGTGATTGTACATACATAATGCATTATTTAGTAATAATTTGATTATATATACAATTACAAACCGACCTACAACTATTGTTGCTCCCTTGTATTAGCAAAAGGAAATTTAGGGTCCTTTCAATTAGGCATTGAGTCATTTGCAAAGGGTTGTAATTGTTAAATGTATTATGTTACAGGCTGATTTATAATTATAAATTATAATACATTTTTTTTTAAAATAGAGCTTATTCTATTAAATGCATTATGTTACAATTTCTTAAAGAAACTAGAATCAATGAAAATCTAAAAGTAAAAATGTCTAAAAACTAGAATGAATGAAAATATCAAGTCCAACATGTACTATTGTATTAAAACTAGAATCAATGAAAATCTCAACATGTTTAAAAAATACAATCAATGAAAATCTCAACATGTGTAGACTCTAAAAGTAAAAAATAGTTTCAATGAAAATCTCAACATGTAAGTTTGTAACATCAACATGTTTAATTTTTTTTTTTTAAATCTATAAAAGGACAATGAATGAAGGCCATAAATTAACTTCTACAAACATAATTAATTAGTAGATAGAGTCTTAGATGAAAGCTACTAGTCTACTACTTGACTCATGTAAAAGTTAGAACTTGAAATTGAGAAGTTGTTATAGTTGCCACTCTACCTAGATTGGCTCAGCATCAGTATGAATTCTTCTCAGTTATTGCATATAAAATTTCATTGTTCATTGTGTTTTCTTTAGATTCACTGTCAGTGTCAGTATGCATGCGAAAGTCAACATCATCTTCATTGCTTCCAATATGAGGACATGAACCACTGCCACTGCCACTGCCACTACCACTTCCACTACCACCACCACTAACTACCACTTGGGTTTGAAATGTTGGCCATCCCTCTTCTTTGACATTTTTTTTTCCAAATGCTAAGAGTCCTATCATAAGGGAAACTATCTACCTCATACCTAGAATTATAGAGCCTCAAACAATTATCCAAACTTTTGTCTAATTTTTTTCTAACCTTTGACTTCAAGAAGCCCAGAGTATTGAAAACTCTCCCATCCTCCACTTGAACCCAATATCATTTAAAAAAATAAATCGGTAAGATTGAAATATTCTGGTATTGACTCTCTCAACTGATTGCTCTCACCAAGGTTTTTCCAAAGCTTTGTTACTACTCCCTCTTCATTTGGATTCTCCATAAGATCATATTGTTCCCTCATAATGTTTGCAAAAGAATATGATTGATCTCTTAGTTGAGATTCATATAAAATTCCATTTATAGTTACTTCATTGATTAGTTTAGGTTTTCCAGAATGCTAAATCAAAGTCGTCGTCCTTCTTCAAAAATCAGTTAGACAATTTAGAGGCCAATATTGAGTAAAAACAATTGACATTGCTTCAAGCAGTTCCTTTGGAAGGAATCTTTATCTAATTTCTAACGAAAGATTGTAGCAAACTCGCTTGACAGGGAAACATAGAGTCTTTGATCTTCTTGAAGTATTCACTTGAACACATAAAAGTAACTTCTCTCTTTCTGATTCTACTTCACTTCCTGCTTCATTGGGTTTGGAGTTGAGGTTGATGTGGGCATACAAATGCATTGGTATGTAAACTTCATGTACCCTAACACATACCTCATTGTTTGCGCCAATATGTAAAAATTTCCTAGGATTGTTCAAATCTATGATTTCTATCCACTTTGTAAACTTTGATTCATCTAATGGTAGTAATCAATACTAAATATCTAGGTTATTAAATGTTATTTTATGTAGCTTATTATATTCTGCAATGTACATAGCTCTTTGTTGAACCTTTTTATAATATTTCTCTTGTCCTATAGTATGGGGAGAATAGCTTCTAAAGTTAAGAGTATCTTAACATTAATTGGACTTGAATATAGCTGAGGGAATTTGTCTTGCACATAGTGGATTAGTCCAAGAAATGATAAATATTCAAAGATTACTAAATGCATTGGTCTTTTAAAGAGATCCATTTGGTATCATTGTCTTTAAGAAGCTTCCTCCCATTAGTAAGTCCTTGAGAAAAGTGTTGAAATTCCTAGACTCATTTTGGACTTTGACAAAAGTATTGTGAAATCTCTTTGATTAGAGATTCCACTTTACTTACACAACCAAAATCATTGACAATTGCAAAAGCTCGATTCATTTGATGAGCCATGCAATGAATGGGAATAGCGTAGGTGCCAAATCATTCTTGATCTTTTTGCAAGGACCGCCTTTATGACCTTACATAACTGAAGCTTCATCCACTCCGACACACACTAACTTTTTGGCAATCTCTGTGTTACCCAACCCTCCACATTCAATTAGAGTACTCTTGAATAAATCATTTAAATTTTCAGCTGTCGCACTATAATTCAATTTAGCAATAGATAGTAGAAAGGGTTGATGAAAAATATCATTTATAGTATAAACATACATGCACACCTAGGAAGTATTATCAATTTCTATAACTTCATCTAGAGATAGTGCAATGAAATTTGAGTGTTTTATTTTTTCCTTCATATCTTCTTTATCAACCTATGTAAGACATCTAGCCCATTCCCACCAATTGTTTACTGACCAGTGACTATTTGGATAGTTTCAAACTTTGAAAAGAACAATAAGGCAGAAATTGAAGGGTAGTCCATCATAGGATGTCTTCTACTCAAAATATAAAAGATCACACTTAATTGAACTACTTTTCCCATATTTTGCACTTCCATTACTTTCCTAATGAAATCTGCAATGGAACCTTTTACTTCAGAATGCTTCTCCCATAATTTCTAGTGCATATTTTGGCATTCTAATAGTTGTGCTTTGTTTTCCAAGTTAGCATGGATTTTTCAACTCCATCTATAGTTTCCTTTTTGTAAACTTTACTGACATGCTTTTCTATGGTATCAAGTTTAAGCTACAACCTCTTCTCCTTCTTTGTTATCTTTGTACAAATCTTACATCTGCATTTTACAAGAGGCTAACCATCAATTGGATTGGCCATTGGTTCAATGAACCAGTACTTTTCCACCCATTCTAATTGAAAAATCCTTTTGGATAGATCCCAATGAGATCATTCTTTCTTTGATTCCAATTTTGTTTTCCTCTTTTGTGCATGAACATGATTTATAGAATCACTTTTGGTTTTCTCACTTGACTAGTTTGGAACCAACTCCAAATCTATAATATCAATTTGTGACTCCCTACTTAGGGGAAGTGCCTCAAAATTGTGTTCAAGTTCATCCTTAACTAAGATATCAGGTTCACCAACTTGAACCTCTTCAATATGGTCTGAGTCTCCAACTTGTGGCGAATCTCCTTTTCAATAAGCACTGGAGATCTAACTTGTGAATCTTATAGGTTACTAATATTTCCACCACCAAAATATGTCAATATGGTTCTATGTTTTGGTAATGGTGACCTCTCTTGGTTTTCAAGGATCCTATCGAAACCTCTATTACCCCTCTTATTTGACATCGTAAATTGATAAAGGCTACAAAAAATAAATCAACTTAGTTGTTGAACATAAGACTCAAATAGTGATGAGTCAAAGATTGTGAACATTGCAGTAGACTATTTAGACTATATATAATAACAATAATATGATTCATTCTCAAAAAAGGGTACTACTACTATGATACTACAGTACTACCCAATATAATTTGCAAACCTATAGGCTATCTTTGCATGTGAGATGTCCAGTCACTAGTCGACATTGGAGAGTAAAACTAAAAAAAAACCAGTACCACTGTTGACATAAAAATAACTTGCCTTTTACAAAAACCATAGTCCACGAGTCAATGGGCATTACACTCAACACTCTAAAACTTTGGCAGCAATAAGAAATGCTAGTCTCCAGACTAGAAAAGAAAAAATTGTATAGAATAATAATATCTTATAGTCCAATCTAGGTTGGTGAATTATGAAAGATTAACAAGCGATAATGTTAGATGTAGTCAAAACACACCTTCCTATGCAAGCCTACAATAGGACATAGTTGGCTAAATGGGGCTAGTGGTTGACACACCTTGGAAAAATGGCAGGTGACACCCAATCCAAGGGAAAATTATTTGGTTGTAGTAATGGAAAAAGAATGTGGGTCAATAAGAAACAAAATGCAAAGGATGGTGAAATGTTTAAAATAAATGTATCCAAAATGTATATTACATTGGTGATTGGACTGATATTTTTGACCAATCATGTGATAAAAAATGAGCAGCTACCATAGGCATTAGACCCAAATCTGATAAATATTCGGTGACATGGTTGACCTACGTTGCATGTGCTATTCGCCAAATGACGATTGACCCATGAGAGAAGATTTCCAAATGGAAAAGATTTGCATTAAAGTAATCTCTGATAGGCAAGTCAACTAGACATAAAGTTGAGGCTATGGTTGCCTTGTATATTATGAAGATTGTAGTGGAATCTAAATATTAGAATCTATAGTTAGAAGGAGATTCTCTCAATATTATCAACATGCTTAATAATAAGAATCATATAACTTGTGGCATTGGGGGAAGTATAATGGAAATAAAAGACCTTATGAATAAATTTGATAATATTGTTATTGCTCATATATTTTGGGAGGAAAACACAATTGTTGACTGGATTGCCAATCAAGAAGTCTATAGGGAAATTAAGCTAAGTTGGCAAGATGAACTATGTAAGGAAGTGGAGCTGATGGAAATAGTTAATAATGACAGGACACATGTGAGAGAAGGAAAGATTACTTAAGATTGAGGAATTTATTAAGGGAAGTGATGGGATTATGGTGGATTGCCTAAGAATCCCTAGGAGGTACTATGGTGTTATTATGACTTGTACTTGGCACATATGCAAGGCTAAATTTATTTCATAAATTATAAACACATTACCTTTTCTTTTGATTATTATTTTTCAGATGAGTTGCAGGTGTAGACAAGAACACAACATGGGAGGGGAACCAAGAAAGCATGAATTGAGTAACTGCAAAGAATGGAAGGTGAATTTACCTATTTGGGAGATTCTACAAAAAGGGAAAGTAATGAACTATATTGAGAAACTACATAGGTATAAGTCTCATATTAGAAAGGATTTCTTTAGAAACTAGATTGAAGAAAGTGTCACTTTTCATGGGGTCACGGTGAATCTATCTGAGGAATTTATTGCTGAGGATATGGGACTTCCAATGGAGGGATTAAAATTCAGTAAGGAGACTAGAATCTTGAATGTGGCCTTCAAGAAATTCCCAAAAATTGAAGAAGAAGAGAAAAAACTAAAGAAGAGCAAAGACTTCTATGACTTGAAATAGATGAAGGTAATCTTGAGGGATGTATTTTTTTCATTCATGAGAATTTAATATTTGATGGTAGAGTAAAGAGGGTCAATAAGTTTCATTTTGTATTCTTAAATCATTTTAGGTATAAAGATAGAATTTCTTTCCCGTTCTATTTGAAATATTCTTTGCTTCAAAGCCTCCAAGCCCTTAGGAAGAAGGAGTCTCATCTTGTGGTTCATGAGGGTTTAATTTTATTAATAGAAAATTACTATAAAACCAAGGCTATTAAACCCTTTCCAATTGTGGAGAAGAAGTGAAAAGTGTTTGGTAATGATCCTCATTCTAAGAGGATTAAGGTCAAAAGTGAGGAAGGTACCAGTGATAGTAAGAATACCAAAAAGGGCAACAAAAGGGAGAGCAAAAAGAAAAATGTGGAGGAAATTATGGAGTTTGAGAACTTTGTTGAAGATGATGACAAAAAAGAAATTGGGGATCTTAGCTCCAACTTGGAAGGTTATTTTGGTAGTAAAGTTATATCTACTAGCTAGGATAATGTGGAGGGGAATAAGGAAAAAATTACTAAGTCAAATGATGGGTTGGAAGCTTTAGGGGATGATCAGGAGAAACAAAGTGTTCACCCTTCTCCTCCCATGAGGACTAATAATGAGGAGAAAATGGAGAAGGAAAATGTAATGTAAAATGAGGATAATGTCATTGTCATGAAGGATAATATCTTAAGTAAAGAGAAAAAAGAGGATACTACTAAGAAGTAGGATGTAAATACTGAAATCCAGGTCAATACAAAAACTTATTCAATTGATTCTAAGAATAGGGTTGTTGAAGGGTGTAGGGAAGAGTCTCATGAAGAAAAATTAACTTTCCTTCATACTACCAAACTTAAAGAAGAGATGTCTTTTCAAGGTGACTCTTGGCTTTACAATGAAATTATGGTGTTCAAGAAGAAAGTCAGGGTTATTCAGAAAGAGCTGGACAATGAACAAGAAATGAGAGCACAACTAGAAAGAATTGGTAATATTCCTAAAAAGCTCAAAGAGTATGAGATGGAACTCTATCATTTAATCAAGGAAAGTGGGAAAAGAATGGATCAGGTTACCTCCAGTTTGTGTGAATCAGCAACCAGTTTGGGTAAGAAAAGAAATGAGGAGATTATGTCTCCAAAAGGTTTTGGGGTGGGGAATCTAGGAGGACCAAGCAAGAGAACTAGGTAGAGCATGAGGAAAAAGGTTACTGAGTCTCTTGAGGCTTCTATTTCAACTATGGTTGATATTATCTAGAGTACTGCAAAGGTAGGCAAGGAGGTGTCAAAGATCATGAAAGAGCTATTGTAGGCATTGGTCATTGTTGCTAGTGTACTGATTACTAGACTGAGTGATTTTTTAGATTTTTCTTTTTTCCAGCTTTGTTTAAAACTCTAGGTTCCAGGTCCTTGTAAAACCTAGTTGCATTTTTTTGTTTAAACAGTGGTTTCAGGTCCCTGTAAAACCTAGTGGAGCTTAAAGTTTATTTCTAGCTTTTGTTAAAGGGTTTTGGGTCCCTTTAAAACCAATATTTACCTTAATCTAAAACATAAATTAAAAATATAAAAGATAAATGTTGTTCTACTTTCCTTCTAAAATTCAATCTTTATACACATTTAAAAAAAATAATAATCTGACTTCAATTTAAATAAGCTTATCCATTCCATTTTCTCCACAACTTAAGTAGAAAGAAGGGAAATCATGACATTCTTGAGAAGGCCTAAAATCATGTTTGAATATGTTCAATCACCATTGCACATTAAAAAAAATGGCCTCCAGAAACTTGAGAAATAAAATAAATGGTAGGATGATCATCTATGTAATGTAGGAGCATCCCAGATTCCAAGCCATCAATATTTTGGAGGAAATATCTCTAAAAATGCATTCTCGGCATTTTATGAGGAATTCTAATTTCTTGATGTAAATAATTGTGTTCTCTATGTTGATGAATAATTTATAGAGAGGACAAGTCATGGGTCTAGATGGATAGAGTTGGTTGTATTGAATTTATCTTGTTATACACTTGTGAGATTGTAGGACCAAATCATAGTAAGATTTAAATAGGATTAGCTAGAGAGATTTTAGTATCTTAAAAAAAAATGTTTTCTTTCTAAAATAGTTATATTTTTTCATTGTAAGCCTAAGTAAGAGAGACATAGAGAAGTTTAGTAAGAATATGATGTAGAGAAAGTGACAAAAAATTGAAGGGAGAAAAGAGAAAAGAGTCATTTCTTCTACTAAGATCTTATATTGGAAGCTTTCTCATATTGTAAGAAGTCAGAGTTCTCTCATCTTGGAGAATTTGTAAAGATTTTCAAGTATTAATGTGTGCTTTGTAAAATATTTTCTCCTTTTTATGTCCATGTTGTGTTTTTGGTTATGAGTTGGTAAAGGTGGTGTTACCCTTTGTAGTAGCATGTGAGTGGCCAAGAAAAAATATTATGTATCAAACTAAATATTATCAATGAATGAGAAGTAAGTTTAATGAAAATATTTTGAAGGAAATACCCTTTATATTTTATCTACCTAATATATTCTACATTCTCTATCTCCCCATGATTTGATATTAGAGCCAAAGTTTTATATTGGTAGAGAAGAGGTGAAAGGCATTAATTAGATGCATGAGATGAGTGGTGTTATTGTTGGTTGATGTGGAGGTAAATTGCTAAGGAAATCACCTTTGGGATCAACTTGTGTGATGTTTTTGGTATTGAATGCATAGGAGATTACTAGTACGTGATCATTCTTAATTTGATAATTTTAAATGTATATTAATGGTTTGATGATACATCTAGATTGGATTAATTATAACTAGTACCATTTTTAAGTATTAGTTATCAGTATTGGTTGAGTACATTTCTACATTGGATGCATGCATTCCAAATGTAGAACAAAATTGAACTTGAAGATCAATTATAAGTCTATAGTTTTTTCTTTGAAGAGAAATTATTATGTTAAGAGATAATGAAGCCAAATTAGCATCACCATGTTCTAAGGAAAATTGTTGAATTGTAGCTAGAAATCATATTCTATGTTTTAAGAGCTCCAAATTATTGTTATGAATATGCTTTAAGATGAATCATAGATGGAAAAATTTTAAGGAATAATATGCCAATATAAAATTAACTATGTAACTCATAAAGTATTTGAGTGAGTTCTATGTGGAGATATATTCTTTAGGGTGTGCCAGTGTAGAAGTAGAACATTCAAAGCATTGATATTTTGATGAGAATAAATATAAGTCACTAGACTATTGAAGATGGGGTAGTTGGGTTTAGATATAAGTTTTTGAATCATGTTGTTGTACCTTTATTGTGATGATATTGAGAAGCTATTGGTTTTGGGTTAATGAATTTAGTTTTATTCATAAAATGATTTAGAATCCACCATAAGATGTGTTAGTATAAGTAACAAATGGAAGTGCCACTTGTTTTTCAAATATGTAGTTAAGTGTTTTCTTCTATAGTGTTGGATCTAATTAAATAAATGACTAAATATTTTGAAGGTTATATTTACAATAAATTTGAAATCATTTAACATGAAGTATAGATTGGGAAAAATGACCGAATTCTAGTAGTAAGACAAACCCACCTATTAGAATCTAAAAAGATCAATAACCCAAAAAACTAGTACAAAGAATAAATATCTAAACTATGAATGCAAATGATACAAAATCAAAATAGCAACACAGAGTTAGTCTCCAAGAGAGTAATGCAAATGCTAGAAGAAAAATAACATTAAGAGGATGCAAAAACAAGAGATACAAATACAACCCAGGTAGCATGCTTATATAGGCTAGGAAGAGGGAGGAGGTGGCAACACCAACCAATGAGGAGCAACCATCTATCGGACTAAAGATAGCAAAGTATCTTCCTAAGATAGCTAATGGATGCTCACATGTAGGAAGGTGACACCTCACAACCATTCACCTAATAAGACATGCTTTATTAAGCTAAGCGAGATTATTAAAAGTGTAGGAAAAACCTAGCAAAATAGGAAAAATAAAAAACTACACTAACACCCCCCCATAAGCGAAGCTTAGGTGGATGTAGAAATGGGTCCTGGAAAGTCAAGCTTGATGAGGTACCCATGTACATAATATTTTCCAAAAGACAGAGAAAAGAGACCCCCCAAAAAAAAATCAAGACTCCGAGTGAGAGGAAGAGGCCCCCCCAAAAGATGAAGCATCCCGCACCCCAGCAAAGCTCACAAATGAAGGAACTTGCTCTCAGTGAAGGGTTTGGTGAAGATATCAGCAACTTTCTTGGAAGCCGGACAATAGAAAAGGTCAATGACCATGGATGAGCTCCTGGATGTAGTGCTTGTGGACCTCTATGTGTTTGGTCCATTGATGATGAACTAGATTCTGTGAGATTTGAATGGCACTCTGGTTGTCACAAAATATGACTGATGACCGTCTAATCTGGATACCAAACTTAGTGAGAAGATGTTGAAGCCAAATGGCGTCAGTGGCGGCATTTATAGCCCCCTGATACTCAGCCTCAATAGAAGATAGAGCAATAGCAGATTTCTTTTTTCTCGACCAACAAAAAGGACCTGACCCAAGTGAGAAGCTATACCCTAAAGTTGACTTGCGATCCTCAGAATCACCTGCCCAATCTGAATCTGTGTAGCCCACTAAATCAAGCTCAATACCTGTTGTGTAGTGAATCCCACAACTATGAGAACCCCAAATGTAGTGAAGGATCCACTTGGCAGCTTTCCAGTGCAGCTCATGGGACTCCTGCATGAATCGAGAGACCATGCCTACAACATATGAGATGTTAGGTCTCGTATGAGTCAGATAAATGAGACTCCCAACAAGTTGGCAGTACAAAGTTCCATCAACAAGTGGAGAAGACCATTGAGCCTCAAGTTTGACTCCAGAAAGGAAGGGAGTTGGAGTAGGCTTACAGTCAGCCATATGAAACCTCAAGAGTAAATCTAGAGCATACTTGGACTGTGTGATGGTGATCCCAGAAGGAGACTAAAGGATCTCAATCTTGAGAAAGTAATGCAACAAGCCCAAGTTAGTCATCAAAAAATGGTCTTGAAGACCCACTTTGACAGCCTTAATGGTGGGTGAAGAACTTCCTGTGATCAGCAAGTCATCAACATACAAAACCAAAAATAGAGGTGAATCACCCTGTTGCAAAATGTAGACATTAGGATTAGAATGGCACCGAGTGAACCCAATTGATAGAAGGAAGGAGTCCATCTTGGCATACCAAGCCCGAGGATCCTATTTGAGGCCATAGAGAGACTTTTGAAGATGGCACACAAGTGAAGAATCCTAAAGGAAGCCCTGTGACTACTCCATGTAGATCTCCTCATGAAGGTCACCATGAAGAAAAGTACTCTTCACATCCATCTGATGTACTTCCCAACGATTAGCTGCAACAATCGCAAGAACAATTCAAATGGAATTCATTCGGGCAATTGGTGCAAAAGTCTTAGAGTAGTCAATCCATGGAACCTGGGAGAATCCTTTGGCAACCAAGCGAGCCTTGTGTTTGTCAACTGACCCATCTGCTAAAAATTTTGTTCAATAGATCCACTTACATCGAACAAGTTTTCTTCCGTTAAGAAGAGGGATAAGATCCCAAGTGTGGTTCCTCATCAAGGAACTATACTCTTCCTACATAGCTATATCCCACTCAAGAATACCAGAAGCTTCATGAAAGGACTATGGATCTGAGGTAGTAGCAATGAAGACATGTGGAGCATCCTAGAATTGTGAACGAGTTTGCCTAGTGTTTGATGCATCCCCAACCCAATCACCTACAGACTGCAAGGTCTGTCTAGCCCAAAGTGGACAGGAAGATGGAGAATCTAGAGGGGAATCATTAACCTCTGAATGATGACTAGGAGAGGAAGGAGGTGAGTTCTCTGAATCACTTTCTGCATCAAAAGTAGAGGTAGAAGATTGTTCAGGTGAATCTGACTCATCAAAAGACTTGTGATGTATTCCAAGTGACTCTAATGTCAAGGTAGAAGGAGCTGGAGAAGTGATAGAAAGCAAGCTTGAAGATCCCTCCTCAAACTGAACACTCCTCTCAATGAATAACTCATGTGTAGTAGGGTGGAGCAATCGATAACCTTTCACACCATTAGGATAACCTACAAATATGCAAGGTCTGCTTTGCAGATCCAAGGCCTTACATCTCTCTGTAGGAATGTGGGCCCATGCAAGGGAGCCAAAAGCTTGAAAGTGCTTAACTGATGGTTTTTGACTGCTCCAAGCTTCAAAAGGAGTAACTCCCTTCAAGGCTCGATGAGGAACACAGTTCTAGATATAACAAGCACAGTTAATGGCTTCTACTCAATACTATGGTGCAAGAGATCTAGAGTGAATCATACAATTTTCCATTTCCTTCAAGGATCTATTCTTCCATTCTGCAACACCATTTTGTTGAGGATTGTATGGAATTGAATGCTGTAAATCAATCCCCTTTGAAGTGTAAAATATTTCAAATCAATGGTTGCCATACTCACCACCATTGTCTGTGTGCAAAACCTTGATGACTTTCCTAGATTGCTTTTCTACAAAATTTTTGAAGTCTTGAAAATGATCAAATACCTCAGACTTTTGTTTGAGAAAGTACACCCATGTATATCAAGAAAGGTCATCAATGAATGTGAGGACATATCGGGCCCTGCTGAAAGAACGATGTTGAAATGGACCAGCCAAATCATTGTGAACTAACTCTAGTATCTGTGAAGCTCTCCATGCTTTACTTTTGTCAAAATTTTCCTTGGGATGCTTACCAAGAATGCAACCTTGGCAAACACCTCTTGAGAATTGAATCAAAGGCAACCCTATGACCATGCTTTGCTAGTTGAGCTGATGCAAATAGCAAAAGTTAAGATGGCCAAACTGCTCATGCCATAATTTACTCACGTCATTAGAGTGAGTGAGAAAAACAGATGAAGGAGGATCAGGAACAAAGTGAGAAAATAGATAGAGTCGTGACTAATGATCTGCTCTCCCAACTACAACTATAGAATCACTATGCAATTCACGTATCTCCACTGAATCAGGAGTGAACTCAACCCACTTGCCTGAACCTGTGTGAGTGATCTGGTATATTGATAGGAGATTAGTTGATAATGAGGGTACATGAAGAACATCATGGAATGTGCCATCCACCACATCAACATACCCTCTCCCACACACCTCAATAGGAGTGTGATCACCCATCAAAATAGAAGGCATAGTACATGGCCCCAAGGATGCAAGTTCTTCCTTAGATGAAGCCATGTGGTGCGAAGCACCCGAATCAAGAACCCAAGTGGATGGTGAGGAAGCAACTGAAACAAGAGCCTTGCCCTTTCCTTTCTCCTTGTTGTTTTCTTTTTCTTTGTTAGACTCTTCATAAGAACTTTGTTTGATAGACTCAGGAACACTAATATTATTCTTCTCAAGAATGTATGTCAAGTGATCAATTTGTTTCTTCAAACATTTATGTTCATCATGACCAAGTCTTTTACAATAGGCATATTTAACCTTTTCTTTCTTAGGCTTATCGCCCTTAGACGATGAGGTATCATTAGTTACTTTTGAAGCAATTGGTATCTGATCCTTCTTTTCTTCACTATTATTTTGTTTCTCATCCTTACTATTATTGTTACTACTTTGTCCTTTCTGTTGTTCTACGCCTTGGTTGGCAGCTAAGGCATGTGACTTAGAGGACTTAAGAGTGCCCATCTAGATTAGCTTGTCCTATTCTCGAGTGAGATTGACAGCAAAATCATCTAGAGATGGCATGGTGAATTGAGTACCAAGTGCTCCCTTAGTAGCATCGAAGGTAGAGACAAACACAGAATATTCTAAACTTAGCTTAGAGAGAATACTAAGAATCAGTTGTTCATCTTTCTTTTCAGTTTCACATTTTTTTAACTATAGCCTTAGTGATTTCAATTTGGTGAAGAAGTCTTGGATTGTGTTGAAATTGCCTAGACTTAAACTAATTAATTCATTTTTCAACATATGACCCCTTATTGACTCTTGTGTGCCAAATAGTGTTTCTAGCTTTTTCCATACTTCATTTGGTGTACCAAAAGACTCAATGTGAAATGGCAAGTCAGGAGAAATAGACAAACACAATGTTCTATATGCCTCATCACATTTGTTAAACCACTTAGGCTTATCTTCATCTTTATCAGGTTCAGTTTCAAGTCCCATAGTTATCCTATTTAATCTTTCTTTCCTTAAGTGAATTGTCATGCATGATTTCCACTTAAAGTAATTGTATGGAGTTAGGATGGGCATATTTTTTTGATCCATGATGAAGAAATGCAGAGAATAAATGCTAAAAAGAAGAGAACATAGCCACGACAATGCCCCCCCTTTTTACTCAATCAAAGAACCCCCCCCAAAGAAATATGATTTGGCACTTTATTTTAGTGCATTTACAACTACCACTAGAAAGAAATACTTAGTGGTCTTGATTTCAATGCATTACAAACCCTCATGAAGAGCATATGCTGAAAGTGAAACTTGGTCACAATAATCAAAGAAACAAATAGCACCACTATGATCTACTCAAAAAATAATGCACTTTCAGAAAATGAATCGCCTAAATATGAGGTCGTATGAGAAAGTTATGATCTTTCAAAGTTTTCAAAATGAGAACTTTGCACAGTTATGGACAAAAATATGTAATTTCTGAAAAATTTATGCATGAAAATCAAAAAAAAAATCCACTAGTGGATAGAGCACAAAAAAATAGCCAAGGTCATAACAAGAATTGTCAAAATTGGAGTCCATATGAGCAAGAACGAGGCATTTGAAAACTGTGTTCAAATTTGCAACTGCCAATGGAGAGAGGTACGACTATAGCTTTTCATGCTTGATCCTTCAAAATATATAGATTGCATGCAAAATCTAAAAGATACCCAGATGATTTTTTGGGGCTACGAACAAAACCCAGAAAGCGTTTCGCTTACTGATGTACAGAAGATATTGTTGTAGTGTAAATCAAACACCTTTAATAGTAAAAAATGGCTCCAAAAATCAAGAAATGACCCCAACAACCAAAATATGACATGCAAATGTTAGATCAACTTCCTAAGTCCATCAATAGCATGCTGGAACCTGCAATACTGATTGAAAATTTCAAATATGCAAGTTGGTTGTCAAATTTGAGATTGAAACCTTAGAGAAAAATTGTTTTCGTCAAAACTTTTCTAATTCTCAAGATCATCCAAAGATGCAAGAGAAGAGCATACTTCATTTTTCAAAAAACTACAATAAAATTTATTAGCCCCTCCCGAATCTCTCAAATAAAGAAACTAAAATCTACTCTTGCACATAGAAAAGCTCTGATACCATGTTAGAATCTGAAAAGATTAATAACCCAGAAAACTATTGTAAAGAATAATTATTGAAACTATGAATGCAAATGATACAAAATCAAAATAGCAACACAGAGTTAGTCTCCAAGAGAGTAATAGCATGCTTATATAGGCTAGGAAGAGGGAGGAGGTGGCAACACCAACCAATGAGGAGCAACCATCTATTGGACTAAAGATAGCAAAGTATCTTCCTAAGATAGCTAATGGATGCTCACATTTTAGGAAGGTGACACCTCACAACTATTCACCTAATAAGACATGCTTTATTAACCTAAGAAAGATTATTAAAAGTGTAGGAAAAACTTAGCAAAATAGGAAAAATAAAAAACTACACTAACACCACCTACATTTTGACCCCATCTTTTGGTATTGAAATGGGCATTCTCTTTGGATCAAAATTGTTAGTTGGGTTTTTTTTTTAACAACTTTTAGCAATTTAGAATATTAAATATGGAAGGTAAAATATTTCTATTCTTGTTATGTCAAGATCTTTATGAAATCAGGCTGGTTGCCGATGTATTGTAAATCTGTTAAAGAGAAGGATCTTATGCCAAATGAGTTTTGTAGAGCACCAGTACTCTAGAACTTTGCAAGGGGGAGCAAGGGGGGGGGGGGGGGGGGGGGGGTGGGAAATGGAGGAAGCATTACTTATGTTCGTAGCATTCTGTATTACTTATAGAAAAAATAAAAGTAAAAGCCCAATTATTTCTAGATGCTAACAAATTCCCTTGCCTCTTATTGTAGTTATTATCTAGTTTGTAAAGATCTTTGCTAGAGATTGCTTCAAGCTTAGTAAAACCTTGATTTATAATGATCAAAGAGGCAATGTTTGTTGAAGCTTAGTAAATTGATATACAAGAAAATGAAATTGGTCACATCTTTTCTCTATTACAATTGTTAGAGATGATGTAAACACAAACACTATGGGCCCGTTTGGTGAGTGGAATAGGAATATGTATTCTAGAATACGTATTCCAAAAAATTTGAATTCCTTGTTTGGATGCACCAAAATGGGATTGGAATACGAGGTAAAATAGAAATACGTATTCCAATTTTGGCCCAAAAGTGGGGTTTTACAATTCCATCCAAATAGGTGGTATTGGAATACGTATTTCTATTCCATTTTTTTAAATTTTAGAAAACATAAATTTTCTGGTCCGCGAATTCCCATCAAATATTGGCTGAACCAAATGGAGAATAGGAATATGTTCTATTCCATAATACATATTCCTATTCTTCTCACCAAATGGGCCCTATGTTATTGTAGATATACACTTTCTTACTTGTTTTATTAAAGTATAAATAACGCTTACTCCTCTTCCACTCCAAGGAAATGTAGAGAAAGGGCACAAAAATCATAGGGCATCACTTTCTTACATGTTTGGTAGCTCCTACTATAAAATATCTAGATTCTTTGAAGGTAACTAAAACCACGATCAACATAAGAACAACCAAACAATCTTGGTGACTCAAGTTTGATGCTATTCATAGAAACTATACAAATCAATCCCAAAATCCTGTTGTGGACAACTTCATTAACCTCAATTTTTTATTTTAATTAGTTAATGAATAATTAATTCTTAGGGGTTTGAGTAAATAGAACTGAAATCAAAGGTTGAAGATTATCTCCAAACACTAGAGTTTTACTTTAAGTCAACCAAACACTTGAAACCCTAATGGCACCACAAATTGACAAAAACCTTGCTAGAAAACTTGTCAAGGAGCTACAACTGTGGCCTTTGGCATTGATCACATATTTATAGTACACATAAAGCCTAAATGAACACATCAATTTTAGAATAAAGATCTTTACATCAACAAAACTACAACTAAAAATATTTTCCAACAATCATGAGGTTTGTAATGAAAAGTTCACTTTGTTCTTTACTATTATCAATTTTGCAACTAATTATATAAAGTTGGGAATATAGACTATTGAGAAGTTGATTGAAATTTATAATTTTCCTATTTGCAAAATCTAGAAACCCTAGACACACTTTTTAAAGAGTTGAGCCACTTAAATTTGTCAAAAAATTGTTCAAAATGTATATCTATTATATTCTTGCAATCACAAATGCCTATCATAAACTATTTTAGTGTGCTTCTCAACTATGTTAGTCACACTCATGGTTCTTGGATTGTTTGTGGCTTTAATGGAATATGCTTGTTATGTCTATTTGATTTGGATGCTAAAATATTATTTTTATGATGTAGCTATTAATGTGAATCAGGTTTGTTGTGCTATATTTTTGTGCCATTTTTAAATATCAATATTGCTAAGTGATCTTTGTCAAGATGGTCCCAATGCCCTCCATCCAAAACAATTGTCTGAACTGCTATCCCACATATCATTCCTATCCATATCCTCTGCCATATGAAAATTGGGACACCATGCATTTAAATTTGAGAAACTAAGGCTGAGAAAGTTAAGTACAAGGAGATGGAAATTTGAGAAATTTTACCTTCAAGAGTTTATTTTTATATTATAAACAACCTACCATTTATAGTATAAGAGCACGGAGAACACAAGGGCACAAAAATGAAATGTAGAGATCACAAGGGCACAATAACAAAATCCTAGATTCACACTCTTTTGCAACTAATCTTCA
Organism: Cupressus sempervirens; assembly: GCA_028749045.1. Taxonomy (NCBI): domain Eukaryota; kingdom Viridiplantae; phylum Streptophyta; class Pinopsida; order Cupressales; family Cupressaceae; genus Cupressus; species Cupressus sempervirens. The sequence continues at coordinate 1,900,824 of JAPHAW010000012.1, forward strand.
CCAATGTTAAGAGTTCTCCACTCTCATTTAGAGATCTCCACACTCTTTCGTTTACAACTCTCCATAATTGATCAAATGGGGAATAATTAATGTTGTCTTTTTTTTGTTTATAATCATGTGGACATTGTAATTACAATTTCAACATCGATATAATGATGATGTCAGGGATACTTGTAAAATAAATAAATAAATCACAAACAAATCACACTGTTGTCATAAATTATCCTCTGAAATTGACCCCAAATGGTGTAGTGGACCCCATTCAACCCATACGATTGATTACCATATGTCCCTATGGGTTGAAGCCCCTAGGGACACATGTCATGATGAAATAGGTTGAAGGGGATCATAGGTTAGCCTACAATCCTATTCGACCTATATGATTGATTAACATATGTCCCTAGGGGTCCTAGGACCCCTAGGGACACATGTTAGGATAAAATGGGTTGAATGGGGTCATAGGTTAGTATACAACCCCATTCAACCCATATGATTTATTACCATATGTCCTTAGGGGTCCTAGGACCCCTAGGGACACATGTCATGATGAAATGAGTCAAAGGGTGTTGTAGGTTAGCCTACAACCCCATTCAACCCATATGATCGATTACCATATGTCCCTAATGATCTTAAGACCCCTAGGGACACATGTCATGATGAAATGGGTTAAAAGGTGTCGTAGGTTAGCCTACAACCCCCTTTGACCCTTCAGATGGATTAAGATACGTCCTTATGGGTCCTAGGACCCCTAGTGACACATATTATGATGAAATGGGTCGAAAGGGGTTGTAGGTTAGTGTATGACCCCATTTGACCCATATGATTGATTACCATATGTTCTTAGGGGTTCTAAGACCCCTAGGGACACATGTTGCAATGAAACAGGTCAAAGGGGGTGGTAGGTTAGCATAGGACCCACTTTGACCCTTAAGATTGATTTCAATATGTCCCTAGGGGTCCTAGGATCCCTAGGGACATATGGTAATTGATCATATGGGTCAAATATGGTCATAGTCTAACCTATGACCCCCTTCAACCTAGGTAATCAATCATATGGGTTGAATGGGGTCATAGGCGAACCTATGATCCCCTTTGACCCATTTCATCATGACATGTGTCCCTAGGGGTCCTAGGTCATGATGAAATGGGTCTAAGGGTCCTAGGTAATGATGAAATGGGTCCAAGGGGGTCATAGGTTAGCCTACAACCCCATTCGACCCATATGATTGATTACCATATGTCCCTAGGTGTCCTAGGTGCCCTAGGAACACATGTCATGATGAAATGGGTTGAAGGGGGTCATAGGTTAGACTATGATCTCCTTCGACCTATAAGATGGATTACAATATGTCCTTAGGGTCAGCAAGTGTGTAATCCCTAAAGATGCATGTGTGAGAAGTTGTACAGACTATGAGTTGAAAGTGTTATTATAATTGTGAAAAATTAATTATCTTAGTATAATTAATTGGGAAAGCCTCAAGGCTCACTCAAAAAATTATTTTGAAGATATCCAGTATAAAGGAAAGTATTTTCCTTTATTGTAAAGTGTGTAGTTGCATGTGTAATGCAAAGTGTGGGAACAAGGAACATAGTATTTGGTAAATGGGAGTAAGCGATCCAAGGGATTATTGGATGTGAAGTTTGTGATGTGGTATTGATATCAGAAAGAGGAGAAGTTTGGTTGACACGAAAGAGAAATAGGAAGGAACAATATAGTTCAATTCTATTATTCTAGAAGGAATAATACATTGATCATTTGGACAGTGGGTTCATTTGTAATGCATCGCCAAGGGATCCAAAGAATTTCACTAAGTTTACCCAAAAAAAATTTTTGTAAACATGAAAGTAAAACTATTCATAACATTCGTAGAAGCAATAGTAACATCCAACTGAAAGTAAACATAACATAAGATAACAGGTTACATTCTTTAAAGATCCCTTAACATTGAATTACATCTAAATTAACTATTCATCTAACATCACATCCTTATGAAATAACAATGATACATCTAATGTACTTAAACAATATACAAGTATCCTTTTATTAATTACATTTTATATTGCTCAATCATCCTCTGTACATGTTACAAGGTATGAAAAGGCTTAAAAGAATAAACATCCATGTAAATAAAGTACATCGACATAAAATATTAATCCATGATGCAATTAAAGTAAATGAAACCACATGTCATACATGATACATCACCACAAAAGATATAAACATCTATCATAAGAGATAACCATACATCACAAACATAAATAACTAAGTGCACGATTCCTCCCAACCGTAAATAGCATCATTAGACCATCGTGGATCCTGGCCATCCCTCCATGCGTAACATTCCAAAGCACCAAAGAGATCATCAGTATTAGCATAGTAGGAATGTCACTCCTAAAATATCCTACTAACATACAAAGTAAAGCATAAGATAACATCATTTAACATATACAAATCATCAATATATGAAACATACCAATAAATACATCCATCATAAAGTATATCATCTATCATAATGCTCCAAGAATAGAATGAAGATAAATACCAACCAAGAATCCTCCAACCACGGTGTTTCAATGGATCTCAAATGATAAGAGTGGAAAATACACTACCACCCGACCGCGTGGAACCTAAGTGGTCCACTCCCACCATGCTGAGGAGATAATCTCAAGTCCCAAACAGGCTATCCAAATCATAAAGCATAAATCTCTATAGTCCAGGAATCCTAAAAGTATACTAACTCAAAGGTTCCAATCACACAAAACTGACATCTAATTCCTAGAGGCACACAATGACATGTAGGAAACCTACTCTGCAAGCGAGAAAGTGTCATCACATTTATCACGTACAAGTTACCCTGGCAGTTAGCTAAACTCCACGGGTCCATACTAATCTCATACATCCATTAGTATCCTCTTATACTGACGAGGCATACTACGGAATGCAAGGTCACAACTATGCGTTCTCTCTACTCCCATCCTAGTTTGTACAAGCGCTCAAGGCATGGGCGAGAACTAAAATAATTATCTTTTTAGGTTCATTTAATCCCCATTTAGTGTGTAAATGTTATCACTTATTAACCAAACTTACAATGAGTTACCCTGGTAGCCACTTAGGGCCCTGGCCCCCATTGCAAGCCACTTCTCAACACTACAAGTAGATTACCTACCCTAAGCTCATGGAATCATAAATCACCACAATCTTGTACAAGCGATTGTAAAGAAAATCCAAAAGATAATCCATAAAAAGAATCATCAAATATCCATGATAAAAGCATCAGATATCCATAATAAGAATCATAAAATTTCCAAGATAAGAATCATCAAATCTCTATGAGCATCTGAAAAGCATCCATAGAAAATCATGACCACAATAGTTCTCTATTGGCAATTGAAGACATCACTGATAATCATAAGTATCCATTGGTTCTCAACAACCAAAATATATCTCAAAATAAATTACAATATCCATTGGTTCTCAACAAGCAACCAAGAATATCTCAAAATCATATTGATCGAAGACTCCAAAATGGTTGAGTGAAAACATGTCACAACATGATATCATCAAGAAATAAATCAACATTTTAGTCCCATCATGGCGACTAGAAAATAATCCAAGGATAACTGATCAATAACTCAAAAATGATTAGCTCAAGTGTCTCATACACATATATCTCAGCTTCACACATGAAGATTGATGAACAATAACAATCAGTGAATACAAACATTTCATAGAGCATATGATCACATAACCATGTTTGGGCTTATAAAGATCGAGACCAAATAAGATCAACATGCCGTCATATCTCATAACCCGCGATCCTCTGGTAACAACCTAAGACTGGTCAACACTAGTTAACCCAAAACCCAAAACAAGAAGCATATAAAATACATGATGCAAACACATGTTTTAGTTTACTAAAATCACATAGTTGAGTAATGTGTAGGGGTTTCCATTTTTTGTTTGTTTGTAAGTATACTTTCAAGTGTATAGGTTTTACCATTTGACCTACATGTCAACCCGTTTGTTTCCCCAATAGCATTATCCTTCCATAATATTCTAAGAATAACTTAAAGATAGATATTTACTCATTAAATCATTTGTCTCTTAATAAAATCATTCACTTTATTTTACTAAGATTACTAGTTGAATAACTCTTCCTTAATGTTACTTCAACTTTCAACGTAATCAAAGAATCATTATTCGTTTATAAAAGAACCAATTACTAGTCTTCGAATAAGAAGAATATAACTTAATTAAAATGATCAATTAAATCAATAGGTACACCATCCATGACCTATTAACATTCTAATAGTTTTCAATTCAATATTACTAAGTCTCACCATTAAAACATCTAAGGTCATTATTCAAGTCATGAGAGTACGACTTGTCAACTTCGATGTAATTACTTAACAACTTCACTAAAAGAATCGATATTAGCATATTAATTAAAACTTTATTACATAACTCAATTATTAATTAAATCTAATTAACTCTAATTAATTTAATTAATAATTACATATGCATGGCAACATTCCAATTAATATCAGTTGACTAATAACTAACTATAATTTTGTAAGTTAAAAGTCAACTATAATCTAGTACACAAATATTCATATTCATAGTTCAATAATAATAAGTTGTTAATATTTAATAACAAGCTATATTGAGAATCTTACTAATAAATCTATAATGACCACATTCGTCACTCTACAACAATGTTCCTATTTATATTTTAATAATAACAAGTTATAATAAATTCTCAATACCAAGTATTATTATCTCAAATAAGTTTCTCCTATGTACGTTGATTCAATTAATTAATACTCCTCCAAATTATTAACCAATTGAATTTGATTAATATCTTTTACAATACTTCAATCATTAACTAATTTCTTCTAGATTAACTTTGATAGTATTAATTGATAACTATTTAAACTATTTATACTATTATTTATTAATAGTTTGTTAAACCCAACAAACATTAATAAATAATAAACTCATCAAAACTATTATTAATCGATCTAGAGAACTTTACATAAGCTTCATTAGCTAACTCTTAATACCATTAAGGTATATCAATAATTTAGTTAATAATATATAACGTATTAATAATACCATAGTAATTCAAATTATAACAATGTTATAACAGTGACTCTATGTCAATTAAATCTTAATCCATTATCATTAAACTCTCCTCATTTAAAAACATAATATAAAATTACCATCTCTAAATTATTTAATATATATTAAATAGTATTTAATATACATTATAAAGAGTCCACTATATAAATTATATTAAACTCTCTTTTCTTTTAATTTTTTCTCATTTAAAAATCCATTTACTTAGATTGACTAATAATTAATTACACTTCTTCTACTATTAACTAATCTTAATTAAATTTGATTTAATTAGATTAGATAATAAACCATATAAAACTAATATATATTAATAAAATTTTAATAAGGGAAGATTACAATAATATCTTTAATTCATTCCATGCTTTGATATATTATTTTTGTGAAGTTTAAGCATAAAGAACTCTTGGTTATGAGAAATAGAGAAATATATGTCCTTGAATAAAACAGCCCTAGTACGAGGGTCATATCTCCCTAATGAACTATTAGATCAGGTTGAAATTGAAGTATGTTGGAGAGGGCCAAGTTGCACCAATTCTGACTAGAGTGATTGAATAAATTTGATCACAATAAAAAGTTATGAATGACTGAGTTCGGATCTATCCAAGGGGCAGTGATAGGGCAGTTTGTGATGAATTAAGAATTTCTTCTTAAAATAATTGTTCTCTAAATTTATCCAATTTTTCTAATGGGTCTGGCTTATAGTTTTAGAAACCATTTTTTTTAAAAGTCCATTAATCAATTTGATTCCAAATCGAACCCAAACCCGTTTTAGATCTAATTTCTTTCTCATTTAGAACTAGAGTTTTCTATTGTTTTCTTCTCAACCAAATAAAATATCTAGATTCCAATTCATATCATAGATTCAATCATAGAGAAGATTCAGACACATATAATAGACACGATGAAGACAGGAAGAGAAAGAGTGCAAAGAGAATATGCGAATATCACGAGTGCACCTGGAGACTAATGCTAATCCACCATGCCTCAGAAATCCATAGAAAATCTCTTCCTTCTCCATCATTCACAACTCCTCCAAGATCCAAGCCAACCAAAATTCCCATGTGACTAGAAGTGCTAGATGAAGCATAAGAATATGTAGAAACATATGAGTATGTAGAAGCATATGAGCTTCTCAAATTCATGTAAGCTTTGAAGCTTCCATTTTAGCTTGAAGCTTGTAGCTTCCATTAAGCTTGAAGCTTGTATCTTGTTCAAACACACTAGGAGAGCCTCTATTTAAAGGCCTCTAAGATGAATCTAGAATGTCTCTAGAAACAACTAGAAGATAAGCATGACAACTAAGCATGAGTCTTCCTCAACCTTCTAGATGAGTCATAAGGTTGTAGACACCATGTGCTCAAATAAAATGCTAACTCCTAAGTGTAAACAACTAGTGTATTCTTAGAGTGCAAACTCCTGTGTTGTCTACATGACAACTCTCAAGAATTTGCAAACTCCTATGTGAACCAATATTAAAATAATGCACAATCATTAATATAATATTTACTTTACTCTTTCAAATTTAATTTATTTATTTATTAAATCTCATGCACTAACTTTAATAATTCCACTTTTCAATCTTAATAAATTTATATTTTAAGCACGTGAAATCTAGAATCTTTTATTAATTTAAATATATTTTCCACTTTTAAATTTCATTTTCCAAAACTTAATTGCTAAAATATTTGTTAGCTTTAATAATATTATTATTTAGTCATTTATTTAAAAATGAACTCCAAATATATTATTCTTAAAATAAATATTGTCACATTCCAAATTTAAACCTATAACTTTTTATTTTCAAATTTAATTATTTTATTTAATTAATTTTCCAATTAATTAAATAAAATAAATATTAAAATATCATATTAATTTTTTATTTAATTAAACCATTAATTAAATCTTTTAATCAGACTTAATTAATAGAAAATACATCAAAGATTCATAAGGTAAAAATATGAAAACCCATCACAACCAAAATACATACAAAATCAAACCAAGTGTTTATATCATGAATTACGTTATCCAACGTATTCGGAGGGTACTCAACTCAGATACTTGTCCTAATTTTCCAATTAGGACAAATGGCTTAAAGGGTTGGGATTTGGACTTGAAAATTTATCTCCCCTCTCTTATCATTGAGATAATGTGATAGGGTACCCTCATCCTGACAATTCAGGGAAGTCGATACCTGGTACCTGCAACCTGCATAAAAAATCATGCATGTACAAGCACAATATATACTAAACTAAATAGGCAATGTCAGGGATTGGTGCATTGTGTAGATCCCGACTAGCAGGTGACTACGACTCCCTTCCTTAACTATATCAGGCACACCATATAAAAGCAAACATGCAAAGCAAACACACACACACCATACACATGCAAGTATGGGGTAAGTATCCATAAGAAAACACATATGATAATAAATCATCTTATTAATCATTATTAATAACTTCAAATACTGAAAATAATCATCATGCATAAATGAAATGCAAAATCTAAGTAATCTCATGACATAATAAACTGAATCCATAGCACAATATCTGATAATCTCAAAACAATGTTGTTAACCATCAACATAAAACTAGCCCTAAAAGAGTTTGATAATGTTAGCAAAAATGCAAACTAGGGGCAGGCACTACATCCATCCCCCTTGGGATTAGGCTTACTCCTAGAAGCCTACAAGAATGATATAACTAAGATACTCATTGTGTGGGTCTCATTGAACCCTTTCCTCCCTACAGGAGAATATGATTCCACTAAAGATATTACAACACACTTAGAGCAATATGATTCTGGTTTAATGTTAAACCAAAAATCACATTGATCCCACATTCATTCCTTTAACAACTACTAAAATAGATCTCCTAATACATACTAGACAAGAGCAACATAATGCGCACAAAAATAATCAAAGGCATACTATCTTAAAACATAGTTAAAATGACACATGTTTTGCAACTAGAATAAGTTCCAATTTCTAGTTTTGCCCTCATTTAGGTTTAAGTAGAAATTTCTATTTTGAAAGCTAAGTGTTGAAGTATGAAAAATATGCAAGTAACAGTTTCAGTTCACCCAGTTTCAAATTTTAGTTTGAAAGAGATACACATGATAGTTCAAAGTTTTTGTTTTGTTCAACTAGTTAACAACTAGTGGCATTTCAATATATACCCAGAGCTCCCAATGTTGAAACTCGGGCTCTGATACTAAATGTAATACCCTGCCAAGGGATCCAAAGAATTTCACTATGTTTACCCAAATTTTTTTTTTAAAACATGAAAGTTAAACTATTCATAACATTCGCAGAAGCAATAGTAGCATCCAACTGAAAGTAAACATAACATAAGATAACAGGTTACATTCCTTAAAGATCCCTTAACGTTGAATTACATCTAAATTGACTATTCATCTAACATCACATCCTTATGAAATAACAATGATACATCTAATGTACTTAAACAATATACAAGTATCCTTCTAGTAATTACATTTTAGATTGCTCAATCATCCTCTGTATATGTTACAAGGTATGAAAAGGCTTAAAAGAATAAACATCCATGTAAATAAAGTACATTGACATCAAATATTAATTCATGATGCAATTAAAGTAAATGAAACCACATGTCATACATGATACATCATCACAAAAGATATAAATATCCATCATAAGAGATAACCATACATCACAAACATAAATAACTAAGTGCACGGTTCCTCCCAACCGTAAATAGCATCATTAGACCATCGTGAATCCTAGCCATCCCTCCATGCGTAACATTCCAAAGCATCGAAAAGATCATCGGTATTATCATAGTAGGAATGTCACTCCTAAAACATCCTACTAACATACAAAGTAAAGCATAAGATAACATCATTTAACATATGCAAATCATCAATTTATGAAACATACCAATAAATACATTCATCATAAAGTATATCATCTATCATAATGCTCCAAGAATAGAATGAAGATAAATACCAACCAAGAATGCTCCAGCCATGGTGTCTTAATGGATCTCAAATGATAAGAGTGAAAAATACACTACCACCCGACCGTGCGAAACCTAAGTGGTCCACTCCCACCGTGCTGAGGAGATAATCTCAAGTCCCAAACAGGCTATCCAAATCACAAAGCATAAATCTCTATAGTCTAAGAATCCTAAAAGTATACTAACTCAAAGGTTCCAATCACACAAAACTGGCATCTAATTTCCAGAGGCACACAATGACATGTAGCAAACCTACTCTGTAAGCGGAAAAGTGTCATCACATTTATCACGTACAAGTTACCCTGATAGTTAGCTAAACTCCATAGGTCCATACTGATCTCATGCGACCACTAGTATCCTCTCATACTGATGAGGCATACTACGGAATGCAAGGTTGCAACCATGCGTTCTCTCTACTCCCATCCTAGTCCTTACAAGCGCTCAAGGCATGGGCAAGAACCAAAAAAATTATCTTTTTAGGTTCATTTAATGCTCATTTAGTGTGTAAATGTTATCACTTATTAACCAAACTTACAATGAGTTACCCTAGCAGCCACTTAGGGCCTCAGGCCCCATTACAAGCCACTTTCTGACACTACAAGTATATTACCTACCCTAAGCTCATGGAATCATAAATCACCACAGTCTTGTACAAGCGACTGTAAAGAAAATCCAAAAGATAATCCATAAAAAGAATCATCAAATATCCATGATAAAAGCATCAAATATTCATAATAAGAATCATAAAATCTCCAAGATAAGAATCATCAAATCTCAATTAGCATCTGAAAAGCATCCATAGAAAATCATGACCACAACAGTTCTCTATTGGCAACTGAAGAAATCATTGATAATCATAAGTATCCATTGGTTCTCAACAACCAAAATATATCTCAAAATAAATCACAATATCCATTGGTTCTCAACAAGCAACCAAGAATATCTCAAAATCATATTGATCGAAGACTCCAAAATGGTTGAGTGAAAACATGTCACAACATGATATCATCAAGAAATAAATCAACATTTTAGTCCCATCATGGTGACTAGAAAATAATCCAAGGATAACTGATCAATAACTCAAAAATGATTAGCTCAAGTGTCTCATACACATATATCTTAGCTTCACACATGAAGATTGATGAACAATAACAATCAGTGAATACAAACATTTCATAGAGCATACAATCACATAACCATGGTTGGGCTTATAAAGATCGAGACCAAATAAGATCAACATGCCATCATATCTCATAACCTTCGATCCTCTGGTAACAACCTAAGACTAGTCAACACTAGTTAACCCAAAACTCGAAACAAGAAGCATATAAAATACACGATGCAAACACATGTTTTAGTTTACTAAACTCACATAATTGAGTAATGTGTAGAGGTTTCCAGTTTTTTTTTGTTTGTAAGTATACTTTCAAGTGTATAGGTTTTACCATTTGACCTACACGTCAACCCGTTTGTTTCCCTGATAGCATTATCCTTCCATAATATTCTAAGAATAACTTAAGGATAGATATTTACTCATTAAATTATTTATCTTTTAATAACATCATTCACTTTATTTTATTGAGAGTACTAGTTGAATAACTCTTCTTTAATGTTACTTCAACTTTTAACGTAATCAAAGAATCATTATTCGTTTATAAAAGAACCAATTACTAGTCTTCGAATAAGAAGAATATAACTTAATTAAAATGATCAATTAAATCAATAGGTACACCATCCATGACCTATTAACATTCTAATAGTTTTCAATTCAATATTACTAAGTCTCACCATTAAAACATCTAAGGTCATTATTCAAGTCATGAGAGTACGACTTGTCAACTTCAATGTAATTACTTAACAACTTCACTAAAAGAATCGATATTAGCATATCAAGTAAAACTTTATTACATAACTTAATTATTAATTAAATCTAATTAACTCTAATTAATTTAATTAATAATTACATATCCATGACAACATTCCAATTAATATCAGTTGACTAATAACTAACTATAATTTTGTAAGTTAAAAGTCAATTATAATCTAGTAAACAAATATTCATATTCATAGTTCAATAATAATAACTTGTTAATATTTAATAACAAGCTATATTGAGAATCTTACTAATAAATCTATAATGACCACATTCGTCACTCTACAACAATGTTCTCATATATATTTTAATAATAACAAGTTATAATAAATTCTCAATACCAAGTATTATTATCTCAAATAAGTTTCTCCTATGTACGTTGATTCAATTAATTAATACTCTTCCAAATTATTAACTAATTCAATTTGATTAATATCTTTTACAGTACTTCAATCATTAACTAATTTCTTCTAGATTAACTCTGATCGTATCAATTGATAACTATTTAAACTATTTATACTATTATTTATTAATAGTTTGTTAGACGTTCAAACATTAATAAATAATAAACTCATCAAAACTATTATTAATCATTCTAGAGAACTTTACATAATCTTCATTAGCTAACTCTTAATACCATTAAGGTATATCAATAATTTAGTTAATAATATATAACGTATTAATAATACTATAGTAATTCAAATTATAACAACGTTATAATAGTGACTCTATGTCAATTAAATCTTAATCCATTATCATTAAAGTCTCTTCATTTAAAAACGTAATATAAAATTACCATCTCTAAATTATTTAATATATATTAAATAGTATTTAATATATATTAAATAGTATTTAATATACATTATAAAGAGTCCACTATATAAAATATATTAAAATCTCTTTTCTTTTAATTTTCTCTCATTAAAAAATCCATTTACTTAGATTGACTAATAATTAATTACACTTCTTCTACTATTAACTAATCTTAATTAAATTTGATTTAATTAGATTAGATAATAAACCATATAAAACTAATGCATATTAATAAAATTCTAATAAAGGAAGATTACAATTATATCTTTAATTCATTCCATGCTTTGATATATTATTTTTGTGAAGTTTAAGCATAAAGAACTCTTGGTTATGGAAAATGGAGAAATATCTGTCATTGAATAAAATAGTCTTAGTACGAGGGCCATATCTCTCTAATGAATTGTTGGATCGGGCTGAAATTGAAATATGTTGGAGAGGGCCAAGTTGCACCAATTCTGACTAGAGCGATCGAATAAATTAGATCACAATAAAAAGTTATGAATGATTGAGTTCGGGTCTATCCAAGGGGCAGCGACAGGGCAGTTTGTGATGAATTAAGAATTTCCTCTTAAAATAATTGTTCTCTAAATTTATCCAATTCTTCTAATGGGTCTAGCTTATAGTTTTAGAAACCATTTTTTTTTAAGTCCATTAATCAATTTGATTCTAAATCGAACCCAAACCCATTTTAGATCTAATTTCTTTCTCATTTAGAACTAAGCTTTTCTATTGTTTTCTTCTCAACCAAATAAAATATCTAGATTCCAATTCATATCATAGATTCTATCATAGAGAAGATTCAGACACATATAACAGACACGATGAAGACAGGAAGAGAAAAAGTGCAAAGAGAATATGCGAATATCACAAGTGCACCTAGACATTGATGCTAATCTGCCATGCCTTAGAAGTCCATAGAAAATCTCTTCCTTCTCCATCATTCATAATTCCTCCAAAATCCAAGCCAACCAAAATTCTCATGTGACTAGAAGTGCTAGATGAAGCATAAGAATATGTAGAAACATATGAGTATGTAGAAGCATATGAGCTTCTCAAATTCATGTAAGCTTTGAAGCTTCCATTTTAGCTTGAAGCTTGTAGCTTCCATTAAGCTTGAAGCTTGTACCTTGTTCAAACACACTAGGAGAGCCTCTATTTAAAGGCCTCTAAGATGCATCTAGAATGTCTCTAGAAACAACTAGAAGATAAGCATGACAACTAAGCATGAGTCTTCTCCAACCTTCTAGATGAGTCATAAGGTTGTAGACACCATGTGCTCAAATAAAATGCTAACTCTAAAATGTAAACAACTAGTGCATTCTTAGAGTGCAAACTCCTGTGTTGTCTACATGACAACTATCGAAAATTTGCAAACTTTTATGTGAGCAAGTATTAAAATAATGCACAATCATTAATATAATATTTACTTTACTCTTTGCAATTTAATTAATTTATTGATTAAATCTCATGCACTAACTTTAATAATTCCACTTTTCAATCTTAATAAATTTATATTTTAAGCACGTGAAATCTAGAATCTTTTATTTATTTAAATATATTTTCCACTTTTAAATTTTATTTTCCAAAACTTAATTGCTAAAATATTTGTTAGCTCTAATAATATTATTATTTAGTCATTTATTTAAAAATGAACTCCAAATATATTATTATTAAAATAAATATTGTCACATTCCAAATTTAAACCTATAACTTTTTATTTTCAAATTTAATTAATTTCTCAATTAATTAAATAAAATAAATATTAAAATACCATATTAATTTTCTATTTAATTAAACCATTAATTAAATCTTTTAATCAAGCTTAATTAATAGAAAATACATCAAAGACTCATAAGGTAAAAATATGAAAACCCATCACAACCAAAATACATACAAAATCAAACCAAGGGTTTATATCACGAATTACGTTATCCAATGTATTCAGAGGGTACTCAACTTAGATACTTGTCCTAATTTTCCAATTAGAAAAAATGACTTAAAGGGTTGGGATTTGGACTTGAAAATTTATCTCCCCTCTCTTATCATTGAGATAATGTGATAGGGTATGCTCATCCTGACAATTTAGGGAAGTCGATACTCGGTACCTGCAACTTGGATAAAAAATTATGCATGTACAAGCACAATATATATTAAACTAAACAGGCAATGGCAGGAAGTGGTGCATCATGTAGATCCTAACTAGCAGGTGACTATGACTCCCTTCCTTAACCACATCAGACATGCCATATAAAAGCAAACATGCAAAGCAAACACACACACCATACACATACAAGTATGGGGTAAGTATCCATAAGAAAACACATAAGATAATAAATCATCTTACTAATCATCATTAATAACTGCAAACACTGAAAATAATCATCATGCATACATGAAATGCAAAATCTAAGTAATCTCATCACATAATAAATTGAATCCATAGCACAATATCTGATAATCTCAAAACAATGTTGTTAACCATCAACATAAAACTAGCCCTAAAAGAGTTTGACAATATTAGCAAAAATGCGAACTAGGGGCAGACACTACATCATTAGTCTTTCCCTTGAAGCTATTTGGATAGTGGGTCCATCTGCCTTCTATGACTCCTAATGTAGGGTTGGTACAACTCCTAATAGGGTTAGAATTTCCTAACAAGGATTCAAACTCTCCTAATAGGGATTGATATGTATTGAATGTTTTCATAGACTCCTATTAGGGTCAATCCTCTAATATAAAATATTTATATTAGTACATCATCTTGTGGGTACCATCCACATCAAGGTTTTCCCTCTAATCAAGGGTTTCCTTGGTTAACATATTTGGTGTTATTGTGCATCAGTATCTTGTTGTGATTTATGATTATATTTCTCATATGGTTATGATTTAACAAGGTTGATAATTGTGATAATAGTTGTATAACTGATTCACCCCCCCTCTATCTTAGTTATATTGGTGAACTATATATTCAAACAATTGGTATCAGAGCATCAGGTCCTTGAAAAGAAAGATTAACAGCTTTGGGAGATCAATTTTGAGTAACTTCAAAAAAGATAGTCCTAAGTCAGATGGTAATTTTTTTAACACCCTGAAGATAGAACTTATCAGCAAGTTATCAGATTTGTGCAAAGAATAGAGCATTGAGTTTCTAGATCGAGAATCCTTTGGTTGCATACAAAAGAATATAAGCACAAGTAAAGAAAGATCCAAATTTAAAGTAGATAAGAATATCAAGGAAGGAATTGATCTTCTTATGAAAAGAGAGCTAGAAAGTATGAACAAATTTATTTGCTAGACATGCAAAGAGTTCAAACATTTTCCATCTGGGTGCCCTAAGAGAGTAAGGAAAACTAAAAAGAATTCACTTTCTGATGAGGATGAATAATTTAAAGCAATTATGGAAATATTCTTGAATGACTATGATGATAAAGATAATGAGATTGAATTGATTAAGGAAAATGAAGTAATTGAAGAGATAGCTTTGGTAACTATTATTGATCCAAAGGCTAACCATGAAAATGTTGAAGTTTTCTTTGAGATTAATAATGATTTGCAGAATGATGTGAAAATTATTGAACAATGAGTAGAACATATATCGAAACTAAGAGAAGAGATAAGTGTTGAAATAACAACTCTTACCTCTAACAGGAACCTGACAAAGAATCACCCACCAGAGTAGATAATTAAAAGCAAAAACAAGGGAGTGATGACAAGAAATAGAGTAAATGAGGAATAATGTTTGATTTCTCAAGGTTAACCTAAGAGTGCATATGAAGAATCTAAAGATGATCATTGGATTCAAGCAATGAAGTAAGAATTAGATTAGATTGTGAGGAATGACACATGGGAGTTAGTTCCTAGACCTAAGACAAAAATGTTTAGGAACCAAATGGGTATTCATAAATAAGATGAATGAACAAGGAGAAGTTGTAAGAAACAAGGCTAGACTTGTGTGCAAAGGATATTCACAAAAAAAAGGAATAGATTATGAGGAGACATATGCCTCTATAGCTAGAATGGAAGGAATAAGAATTTTTCTTGGCTTATGCAATGCAAAAAAGTTCAAAGTATATCAAATGGATGTCAAGTTAGTCTTCTTGAATAGAGAACTCAAGTGAAGAAGAGGTAAACATTGAGAAGCCTAAAGGTTTCCCTCTGACAAAAGAAAAATATATGGTATGTAGATTGAAGAAAGCTCTATATGGTCTAAATAAAGCACCAAGAACTTGGTATGCAAGGTTGGACAAGTATTTGGAAAACCTTGGATTTGCTAATTTAGGTATGATAGATAGTAACTTATATTTGAAAGAAATTCAGAATGGTTTTCTAATAATAGTAATATTTTTTGATGAGATAATATTTAGAGGCAATGATGAAGAAAGTGATAAGTTTTCTAAAGAAATGAAGAATGAGTTTGAAATGAGTATGATAGAAGAAATGAAGTTATTTTAGGTTTGCAGATTGAGTAAAATAGTGATGGCATTTTCATTTCACAAGCTAAGTATTTGAAAGATCTATTGAAAATATTTGGATTGGAAAATTGTAAGCTTGTTGGTACACCAATGATAACTGGTCACAATTTATCTAGCAAAGATGAGACACCTACAGTTGAGTAGAAGAAGTATAGATCCATGATTGGAAGTTTACAATATCTAACTCACACTAGCCTAGATATATAAAATGGAGTTGGGATTGTAGCAAGATTTCAAGATGATCCTAAAGAGTATCATCATGCATCAGTAAATAGGATATTCAAATATTTGAAGGGAACACCTGATTACTAGAATATGGTATGAAAGATCAAGTAGTTTTAGTTAATGTACTTATAATAATGAGGATTGGAAAAGCAATATGGATGAGAGAAAAAAAACCAATGGTGGAGCATTCTTTCTTGGAGAAAGATTAGTCTCTTAGCTAAGCAAGAAACAAGATTTTATTTCATAGAGTACAATTGAGATAGAGTATGTAGCATCAATAAATAATTATAATCAAGTTATGTGGATGAAGTAGATGTTGAAGGATATTGGTATATAATTCTCAAAACTTGTTGTCATATACCATGATAACACAAGTATAGTAAGGATGTCTAAGAATCTTGTATTGCATTCTAAGACTAAGCATATATCTATTAAGCATCGTATTCTGAGAGAGAAGGTAGAAAAAAAAGATATCAGATTGGAGGATGTTAGTACCAAAGATGAGATTACATATATCTTTACAAAGCCCTTACCTAAGGAAACATTTGAGAACTTGAGAGGTAAGCTTAGGTTTATGCCCTTGCCTACTTTAGAGTAGATGATGTAGAGATTGCATCAGTCTAGTAGTACATAGTGTATATGAGCAATGTTAGTATGCTAATAGAAACCAAATTTAAATAAAGCTTCTACAAACTAAACAAAATTCATAAACTTCAAGATAGACTAAGATGAGATCTCAATTGAGAATATGAGCCATTAATGGACTCTCTCAATAAGAAGCTCTCTTGTTGAGTAGCTTTATCTAAATGGATAGGATGTATGCTCAATATGCTTCCAAAGGCTTCAATGGATGATTGTGGATTTTTGGTGTGGATAGATGGCTTTAGTATGGATTTGGCTCTCAAAATAGCATTATAACTTTACTTCATGGATTGTGTTATTTTGCAAAGGGGAAGGATCCAATTTATAGGCAAGAGGCTTGAGGGTTTGAGGGCTAAGATGTAAGGATGGGAAAAAGCTTATGGAGGGCTCAGATTGCATGAGAGGAGAGCACATGGATTGTGCTTCCTTATAGCCAATCAAGGAGTGACACATGTCACATGGTGAGAGGATGGAGGAAAGGGGAAGGATGAGTCAACAAAGGAGGATCAAGGGATAAAATCTTCATAAAGACCCTCATAATGACTTGTAAGAGCAATAAAAGGGCTTGAAAGAGTCATTTATGACCTAGTGGACTTCATAAAGTTTTATGGTTGAGATATTTTGAGGGTGATGAGAGAAATTTTGACTTGGACTTGATTAGGAAGGTTTTAAGCTTGTTTAGGCTTGTACAAATGATTAGAGGATGGATTAGGATGGTTTAGGATTAGCTTAGGGATAGGCAAGTGGATGGCATTTAATGAGGGTGGGTGAAGGAGGAGATATTTTGTTAACTTTGGCTTGGGTTAGTAAGTCTTAACCCATGTTTAGGGAATGTGACAAGGTTAGGAAGGGATTAGGATTAGGTTTAAAGACATCTTCTAGAAGAGTCTAGACTTTGGATGAGGATAAAGACTTTCTAGAATAGTCTAGAATTTCCTAGGATGAGGATGAAGACTTTCTAGAAGAGTCTAGAACTTCTTAGGATGAGGATAAATTAGATTTTTAGGAAATAAATAAAGTTTTATTTATTTCAAGGGTTTGGGTTGAGGAAATATTTATTAAAACTTTTTTAATAAACATGAGGATTAATATTTAATCTTAATTAAATATTTTGAGTTGGGATTAGGGGTAGGAAATGATGGGATTAGCCTTTAATCGAAATTAAAGAAGGATTAGAAGATTTTGGAAGAGGTTATTGGTCATAAGGAAATTGGCCAAGTTTTTGGGGAAAAAATAATTTTTTTTTTAATTTAAGGATTTTTGGTCAATTTATTAATTAAATAATTAATAAATAAGGAAATAATGTTTAAATAAGATTTAAACATTTTTGGGAGGGATTCCTTAATTAAATATTTTTAATTAAGATAAAGGGATTTAATGGCATAAAAATAAATAAATTAATTAATTAATAAATGATGATGTCATCAGGACTTTTTCAGAAAATAAAAATACTTTATTTTCTAAAGGTTTTTAGGTGTCTACATTTTTCCCCTCTTTGATGTAATGCCACAAGTGGCATGGCATCAAAGATAAGAAAATAAGATGCCCAAGGCTAGAGCAGAAGAGGAGAGAATGGGTTGCGAGATGCCCCCTCAAGAAGGCGACGGGGAGAGAAAGCGAGGCTCGACGACTTCTTGAAAAGTACAAGAATTCGAGATGAGCAAGAAGACTTAGATTAGCTTAAGAGAAGAGGCTGAATTAGCTCAAACTCTCACTATGGGAGAATGATAAAGGAGAATCAGATGCACAAGAGGAAGCAAGCTTAAGACTTTAGGGAAGGTGGAGGATAAAGGAGCAGAGCGCTATAAAAAGGAATCCAGGATAGGGAGATGGATGAGGGGATTATAAAGCTGATGCAATAGGATTTGAAAGAGTCAGATTGGTGGAAGATGGGTTTTGAAGATCCCTAGGACTAGGATTGTGGATCTCGAAAGATGAGGCTTGGTGGATTGATTTGGATTGGTGGATCCCTAAGACTAGGATTGTGGATCCCTAAAGCTAAGAGTGATGAGTGATTCAAAGAGATACTGATGCATAAGCTGGGGTAGGAGAGATAGATGCTGGATATGGATGGGGGATAATGGATATGAAGGAAAACTATTGAAGCTTTCTGAGCGGGGGGATACTTCAAAGAGAAGTACCACCATGTAGTTGAGCACTAGATTTGCTATAAGACTATTGGTTAATTGCCAAGGTTACCAAGAACATCAAGGCCTTTTCACCAACCATCCAAAGGACTGACAAACTAACTCAAAACAAACACGCAAGGATTGCCCCAGCATCACACATGAATCCTAGAGGAAGCAGTGTGGAAACGACACTGGAGAACCCACAAGCAGAAAAGAAAAACAAACGAAAGACCTGATCAAGACCTTACGCTCTAATTGCCCCATTCGCAGCATACCATGATATGGAAGATCGTGGCAACCTTGAGGAGGGAACAAGGAGATTGCTTGGAAAAGATACTTCAAGACTCAAAAGGGAAGATCCCAAATCAAAAAAAGTGAAAATCCAAAAGAGAGCCGTTTGCCAACGAGATGGGTAGGACAAGGTACTAACGGACCAAGATCAGACATGAGGAAAGCTATATCCTGCAAGGACCTATCGAAGAGCACTGAAGCTGGTGGATTTGGATGAGTGATGCGTCTGGCAAGCTGAACTAAGAAAGATAACACTTTGGTGACAGGAAATCTAGCTAAAGGATGCATTGGAATAGCTAACCAAGGGTTGTGCGATGTGTGCAAGATGTTGATCAAGGAGGAACTGACACGAAAGCTAGATAGATACAATGGTACTAAGCTAAAGAGGATGTACAGGCTGACAGACCAAGATATTTACAAGCGGGCTAATCAAGATATGGTACAAGCTAATAGACCAATGATAGGTATGATATAGATGGATAAAAAGCTCAGGATGAGAGGATAGCGAGATGGTTCGATGTTGTGCAAGATGCGAAAGCTAAGGGTGGGGTGATAGAAAAAGATATGGATTTGGCAGGATGCATCCAATGATGAGGAGAGATTTTGTGACCAAGGATAGCTAGAGGAGCAGGATGAGATGGATGGATAGGATGGTAGATAGCTAGGATTATGATGGATATAAAGAGATGACATTGGGTTTGCATGAGGATAGCCTAGAGCTAGATACCAATGACAAGGGAGGATGGAAAAGACAAGATCTCCAAGGAATATAGTACCCCCAATCAGAAGATAACATGCGGAAGGAGGTCTTATGATGTATGTGATAGGATTGAAGCTAAGATGGAAAAAGCTGAAGGGGATGGGGAGATGGATGATAGCTGAGATGATTGGCTGAAGCTGCATAAGATTAGTGGATGGTGTGAGATAGAAGCTGGAGGATGGAGGATAGGTGGATAGATTGGAAGATGGAGGTGGATGTCAAGAGATGACCAAAAGCATGAGGGTGATAGGCTAAGTTGGGGATGGCAGGATTACACATGACGCTTGTTTGCCAAGTTTTCATCATGGTACTTGTCCAAGGTGCTTGAATTGCCAAGTTTTCACCAGTGGACGCTTTATTTTTTTTATTTTTTATTTTATTTTATTTTATTTTTTTTCTTTTTTGAATTTTTGACTTTGGACTTAGCTGGAATGATTTTGGCTTTCCTCAGCTATTTTGGCTTTTTTGGGATTTTTCATTGGTTGTTTGAATGTTCAATTTTGTTGCTAGTTGTTGGTACACCGGATGTGTGATTTATGCAATAGATTGGATTAGATGGGATTGATGGTAGGAGATGGAGGGATGAAAAGGGTGGAAAGGAGCATGATATGGGGATGCTTGAAAGAACAACATTGGCACATGTTGGAACATGTGTGAAAAGAGCATATGGGGGATAGATGGTAGATGCGGGCATGATGGAGGATTTGTGGAAGTGTGCTTGAGGATATAGGCACCCAAGATGGAGTTAGGAGATGGGGGAAATGATTCACTAGATGGGGGATTAGCAATGGTGGGTGCCATTATGCATTGGGTTTCAACTTTTTTCTTGGGGATCCACATGGTTTTGGATTTTCTTTTCATAGGCTGTTGTATTATTTTGCATTCTTTGATTGGATTTTTCCTTTTTGGAGTATGTCTTTTAGAATAGACATATGATTGCCTAGGATGTGGATTTTTAGCTTTATGCATTTTGAAGTTGGCATTCACATTACTGTGGTAAGCTTTGGGAAGATGGTTAGGAGAAGCTTTGTGAGATGGAGAGGATATGAAAGTGCATGTAGGGGGATGATGATGGATGATGTTCCCTAATATGTGCCTTTGTTGATCTTGCATAGAAATGGATGGAATAGGATTTTTATGATGGCTGATAGGAGGATGGAGGATGGTAGATTTTGGGACATAGGGACCCAAAATAGATTTAGCGGATGAAGGGGGGATATGATAGGTTTTTTTGGGTTGCAAAGATGGTGGAGGGGGGATGACATAAGATTTCTTGAAGGAGTGATGGGAGGCTGGCATGGTGGGCTTGGAGATAGGCTTGGTTTGGGGGTGTGGTGTAC